>CM076574.1:1071836983-1071979029 GCA_034641835.2 Pinus albicaulis
TATAAAAATATTCATATTAATTAAATTTTTATTAATGCATTTGAATGTGATGTTTGGATTAATTTGTTATATCATATCATAATTATTGTG
This sequence comes from Pinus albicaulis, assembly GCA_034641835.2. NCBI lineage: Eukaryota > Viridiplantae > Streptophyta > Pinopsida > Pinales > Pinaceae > Pinus > Pinus albicaulis. The sequence goes on from CM076574.1 coordinate 1,071,837,074, forward strand.
GTTTTTCAAAATTCATTATTCATCAAAAGTCGAAACATATATATCTTATAACAATATTCATATGAATTAAATTTTTATTAGTGCATTTGAGAACAACAATGGAGAACGCAATAGAATTAATTAAAACATATTTTATTTTATATATATATATATATATATATATATATATATATATATATATGAATAAGACAGTCTTTGTCATATAAAATGGAATAGTTATTGGTATCCCTTTGTCTTTCAATTGGGACACTATGTCCATTACATTAAACAAAATGTTTGATTTCACAGACATATTTCAAAAAATACAATGCCTTGCTTTGATATCAAAACATAGTGATCACCATTCTTCGCTTGAATTGCTGTCACTGCTATAGCTACTTCCATGACTTGGGTTACTTTTAGGAATGGTTTGTTCATGGTGTTGATTATTTTCTTCTTCTTCACCTTCCATCTACAAATATAAAAATAAATTGAAATGATTGTATATAAATTGATGAGAATAATGAAAATTGTAATATTAAATAATATACATCAATGTAAATCAAAAATAAAAATGATGTACCATAGCAACAATTGACTCATAAACTACACACATTCTTTCAAAAACATGTACCATGCCATCTTTCAAAATTTCATCTCTTGGCGCAGTTCCATACTCTGTTTCCTGCAAGTTTTATACCCCATAACAAATCATGTATTTAATATAAAATATTTTTTTCTCTATTAATTATAGAGGGAGCTAAGTAAAACAAGATCGATAGATGCTTACAAATTCCACAATTAATTTATGATATGCCAACATATACTCACAACCCATATTTAACCCAATTTCAATCAATTCGTCTGATGGTTCTTCTTTGTATGTTAGCACCTGTTTGAAGACATTCAATGATCATTTTTGTAAAACAACTTAAAAATGCGAAAATGAAATCTAGTTAAACTGTTATAACGAAGTAACAATTACTCACAAACTTAGATATCAACCCTTTTCTTCCTTGTTGTCCTATTTTATGTGTTGAATGGGTTCCATTTTCTTTTCTTTTTTCTGCAAGAAAATTCTTCGAAATTAATATTTAATGCTAAATTGTTTATTTATTCTACCTAATGATCGAAAAATTCAATGATTACATATTACATTTGAAGCACGTTGTTGTTGAGATGGCTCCTCCTGTGATGCAATTTTGTCCATTTATTTGACCATCTCCTTGTACACCTTTTTGAACATTCCTACTGGCATATTTCTGATATCATCTCGTTCATCGTTTGAGATTTTCATAGTCTTCCTGAAAATGTAACATGACGATAAAATATTTAATTTTTATATTGATATATGAAAAATAAATATAACAAAAGTGATATATATAAATAATTCTAGACAAACATTTAAAGGAAAATTACTTTTTCATTCCTTCTTTTTTGTTGTTGTACATTTTTTCTATTAAAATTATTACATGTCTCATTGACCAATTATGTGGAAACTCTTCCTGTAGTTTAGATAAAATTTGGTTCTTGGAATCATTGGATTGATTTTTATATTGTAAGTGGAAAGAACGTCTATACATTCATTCTACTAGATGCCTCAAACTTTTGTAAAAAAATTTCCCCCTTTCGTTAACTTCCAGCACCACTCCAGATGAGCTAAGGAGCAATTCATTTTCATTTGCATGTTCTATTTTTTTATTTTCTTAGAACAACATTCCTTTTCTAAGTTGTTGGTCCATGTAGAACATTAAACAGATGTGAATTAATAGAATGTTTGACACATGTTATCTAATAATTTTAAGTATATTATTAATAATAATTAAAAAAAGAAACTCATATTGGATCGATAGTATTTTTTCATTCACCTCATTCATCCTTTTGCAATTTTTCCATCAAGCTTTTACGCTCTTCTGGTCCTAGATCAGAAATAATTTTATCAATCTTCATCATTTTGTGGCTCTGCATGATACACAGTAAACAATAAATATTATTTAAACTTACATATAGTTCAAAAATAATATTTTTTATAAAGAATTTACAAAGAACTTTCCTTTTTTTATTTTCTTGATGTATTATCAGTATTTTGTTTACTTGATCTCTTGTCGGTCATTTATTTATCAATCTGAAACGTGTACCATATCATTCATTAATATAGTTATAAATAAAATGTCAACTTTTCGGGTAAAAAATAAATCTCACGACACCGGTGCACCTTTCATGATGTACGCACTGCCGCCGGTGCGTGGGAGTATTAAAAACGCACCACAAAACAGTCTAATATACCGTACGGTGCGTGGGGTATTATAAACACACTGCAAAAATAGTGTAATAAACCGTACGATGATATCATCGTAACATGGAGAACCGGTGCCCTATTTTAGATATGGCACACTAATTTAAAAAAATTGTTTTCAAATTTTTTATTACACAGTACTTGTGTGGTGCGCTAGGTTATGTAGGGCGCATCGTTAAAAAAATCTATTTTTTCCAAAAATTCACGCAATGGCCGAATGGATTGGGATCCAACTATGCAAGTCTTCATGTGGGTTGGATGTCAATCTAAAATGAAAAGCCCTAATTCTAAAATCACATAAACGGGGAGAAGAAAGGGCAAAAACAAAAAAATGAAGGGTTTAGGGTAAAAATGGATAAAACTGCAGAAAAAGTAAAAAAAATAATCACATTTAATCACGAGATGGTTTGAAATTTTATGATACAGGGTTTGAATCACCAGAGGTATGGTTTATAATTGTCTGAATACTTCTATTCAAATGTATTTCGCTACTACACAGTGCCCTCGTGCTCTCTTGCTCCACGTATGTCTCCTATAAATATCTAGCTGAAAATTTTAGAAAAAATAGTGAAATAATAAAAAGTGTTTAGTATTTAAAGAATTATTTTATGAAATTAGATTTTAAAAAATATTTTGCGACCCATTTTTCAATTTTCCACTTTTTTTTTACACTTAAAGAAAATAGAGTTGAGCTTTTTTAATTTGCATTTATTCGTCACCAGTGCGTCACTTAATAGCACCGCACCAGAGCATCTTTTTTTAACAACGACACTGGTGCAGTTATATGTATAGTAGCATCGATATGGGGTTAAAGCACCGAAACTAATTTTAGGTGTGTACACCAAAATTTAGTGAACTCCAACCATGGAAATTGAGAATTAGAATTTTGTTTATTCTTGAGAATTAGAATTCAAATTAAAATTGAAAATTAAAATTGGAAAAATTCTTGATGGAAATAGCTATTCCTCCAATGCATTTTGTTTATTGCAGGAGGTCCCCACTGATTATGTGGAGAGAATGCAATGTGAGGCGTGTGAAGATGCAATACTACAGGGCCCAAGTGGGCAATTGTGCCATGTGAACCTGTTATAATTGGCACTTAACTATTTGCAACCAATATGTTTTAGAATATAATCTGTAGATAGAGGGATGGCCTGCCAATAATTAGTACATGTAATCTGCAAAAGGGTAATGTTCTGGGAGCAAAGACAATGAGTCCTTCATTCTACATTTGTTAGTAGAAGACCGACTAGACAATGCATTTATTACATGTGCAGGCAATGGTTTCCCATAGAAAATGAGTATAGGGTTGACCAGAGGAAAGACATTGCAAAATAGGTTATTACATTAGCTTTCCCAATGGGAAACCGATTTGCAGGTGGAAATATGGTAGTTGCAGGTATCTATGCTTTCCTTCGCATAGAAATGGTCACTAGATTTCCATTTATAATACAGGCAGACCTTTTGCTGGTTTGATCCATAGGACCACAACTCAGGCAAGTTAGAGATGCTATTCAGGTTCAATTGAAATCCAAAGATGTGATTTTATGCGACGTTAGCTTTGCCGATAAAAGTTTATGCAAGCCAACTGAAGCTTGGACAATACTCCAAGCTGCTTTTAAATGCATTCTAGAGAATATTTCCCTTCATGGGACCTACCAGCATGATCAAAAACTTCAATTGATATTTATCTGTTGTCCTTAAGGGAATGTGAATCCTTCCCTCATGGTGCCTCTTGGCTTTATCAACTGCCTCGATTAATCTTTCTCTGCCATCAACTCTGCCCTCCATTTCTCCATCATGGGACCTATTAACCCTATCGTCGGCCTCAACTGAATGCTCTCTACCGGTCTCAACATGTACTCTTTTTCTCCTTTTCTACTTTATCGAGCTCTGTAGACGTCTTCATCCCTGTAAGCGTCTTTGTCTGTCTTTCTGTTTGAATCACTCATTTTCTCTGCTATAAAATTCTCAACCGAAATTCGAACTCTCATATTTTCAAACCATCATCTCCTTAGAAAAATTATTGTCCGCGATTCGAACCCTCCGCTGCTCCAATGCTACACTTTAGAGAACAACCCTGTTCCAGTGTGCACTATTTTATAGGTGCACCGGGGCGGTTTGTAAAATATAGGATTTTGTTTTGGCGTGGTGTTTTATGACGCACCGGTGCAAAAGAGTTGTGAAGCACCGACGCGTCTAAGTAATAAGACGTACCGGTGCGTGTTATGATTGTAAGCGCACTAGACTGTATAAAGTTCTTTCTTTTGTGTGTAAGATCATAATAAAATAATGATAATTCTAAAGTACATGAATTTATTTGCATTATTTTCTAAACTTTATTATGTTACAAAAATTCATATTATTCTAGATTTATTATTTTACAATTATTTACAAATTTTAATATTTAAATATTTTAATAAAATCATTTCACATTAATACAATTAAAATTTTGACATTAATACAATTAAGATTTTACAAATATTTTACATACAATTAGAATTAGAATTACAATTTTACAATTTCACATACAATTACGATTAGAATTAAATTACAATTTTAATTTTACATACAATTAAATTTTACAATTACAATCATTTCATAGTAATACAATTAAAATTTTACAAATATTTTACATACAACTAGAATTAGAATTAGAATTAGAATTACATTTACAATTACAATTCCAATTTTACAAATATTTTACATACAATTACAATTACAAATACAATTACAATTTTACAATTTGTCATATATACAATTACAATTAAAATTACAATTGCAATCATTTCACAATAAATGAAATATTACAATTACAATTAAATTTTTACATTAAATATTTTACATACAAGTACACTTAAAATTACAATTACAAATACAAATACAATTTTACAATTTTACACACAATTAAAATTTAAAGTTCAATTACAATCATGACATAATATCTAATAAATATCATGGTCATTTAATATTAAATTAATTAATAAACATGATGATCATGATAACCATAGTACAAACATCATGTTCGACTAAAAAACACATCCAAACATCAAATTAATATTATATATTAACATCATCACAACACAAACATAAAATATACATCTCATGTCAAATAACTCATGCTATCACATACACATATATCTCAAAGCTAAACATTAAATGAACATATCTAACATGACCTAACAATATACACATCATGATGATCACCAACATGCAAATTAAGTACAACTGCAACATGAACATAAAATACATGGACCATATATATATATATATATATATATATATATATATATATATATATATATAATGTTAAAAATATACAATTGTAATATAAATGTCATGGATCAGCTGGTGGTAGTACAACATCAATAGCAGTACTAGTGGAGGTATGTTTAGTCAATGGTGCAACCTCGACGGTTGATGGTCGAGCCTGCTCATGATCATGACTAGTACTGATGGATGGATCAGCTGGTGGTAGTACAACATTAATATAAGTAGTACTAGTGGAAGCCTGCTCAATCAATGGTGCAGCCTCAACGGTCGATGGTCCAACCTGCTCATGATCATGACTAGTATTGATGGATGCTATAGGCTGCTGACTGGACAGGGCTGATGGTTCAACCTCATCTCCATGATGACTGCTAGATGCTAGTGGAGCCTCATGCTCATCTAGTGTGACACGAGGTGAACGATCATGAGATGATGAGTCGCTGATTGCAGACTATCCATCACGTGTTGCGGCTCGACCATGCCTATAATGTGCAACAGTCCTCCTCAGTCACGTAACGGCTATCATAACTCCTACGACATGCCGCATTAGGGTGTACATGTCACGTGGCATGCATCTCCACATCCCTAATAGCCTATCATCGGCCTGTATGTCTTTGTAATGAGCGGGTCTGATGCCTACCTCAACAATCAATGCACTCAATTGGTCACCCAACTCCATCCTGTATCTAGTATCAAGTCGACCACGCCTAGCAAAAGGCGGTACCGGCACACTAGCAGGAGCATGTATCTCTACACCGACCTCCTGATCATGATCCTCGGCATCTGCCATGTCTTGATCGTCATCAGGATCCACACCTGAATCATGTGGAGGTTCTAGCATCTCATCGCCATCAAAAGAGCCAATGTCTACAAAATATATACAAGTACACAACAATAATTAGACAAATTTCATTACATAATTTAATAAAAACAAGTTAAAGAACATGTTAGAATAAATATAAATAAAATAGTAATATTACCTCTATCATCTGGCGGCTCAGCATCTGTGAAGAGGATGTTGGCACACCCTCACTAATCCAATCTAGCATAAGGACAAGGAACCACAATGAAGGGATGCAACTCGTCAACACTGGCTAGCAAGTCCAGTGCATCATGTGATATTATGGCTGGAAACATAGTCTCTCCCCTCTTGGGCATCATCTACCCCCACATGTGCATCCGGGCCTCCAACATCGGCCTACGAGGCTGCCGAACAAAATTAGGCCTCGTCTCTGGAAACCTCTCCAAAAATAAACAAAAAAGCTCTGAAGAAAAAGGGAAGATGACCCTCCCTTATGCATGAGCACGACATCTATCTAAGGCTGTACAGAACTACCGCAAATAAATGGCAGAGCACCTGACAAGTCGTGGCTCCTGTACTAAATAATCAACATAATATAGAAGCGGGAAACTAATGAGTTGCTCGTCACTAGTGTTGTGTGAAATGGTCAAAATGAGAATTGAGAGGCACTGCACTTCCTCTCTACCAAATGCACCAATACATAACTGGCCTCCAAGGACCTGAAACTATGAAGGAGACAATACATCTTCTCCCATGTATCTCTCGGAGTAAACTAACTGACTGCCTACTACATAACCAGCTGGAACCTCTAGGAACGAGGGAAAATCCACCCCTCTCCTCGATAGCCCTGTAATGAAATAAATATCCTCCTCAGTGGGTGTGTACCACTAGTCAGGACTAACCTGGAAAGCATGTTGTTGGGCATTCCACCTGTGGATAAAATGTCTGAAAAACACACGATGGGCCTTTAGGTAAGTAGCATCCTCATAGAACTTGAGGAGGCCTACCTACCTTAGGAGCCCCTGGGTATCTGTTGTAATAGGAAGAGGGTACGCATCTCTCTCCCTCTCTCATGCCTCCCACTGGCGAAGCATGTCATACTACTCCTCCTGTTGTTGATGTTGTTCCTCCTCTTCTCTCTAAATCATTGACATATTAGATAATTCTTTTTTATAAATTCAGACATGTATTTAGGAATATACATATATAATTTTTTTTGGAAAAAAAAACAGACCAGTCGGTGCACCACAAAAAACGATATGCACCGGTTCCGGTCCATTTTTTGTTTGTAGCACACTGGCGGCAGTGCCCCAGATGACATAAAACGCACCATATGTAGTGCACCTGAAATTTTTTCAAGCACCATTGACTATATATGGTGTCAAAAGAGTGGTGTAATGACTAAAATATACACCCTTGCGTGTATATTCGTGTCAGCACACCGAATTTTTGACAAATTACATAGTCAACGGTGCGGTCTTTTACCCGACAGCACCATTGACCCTGTCGGAATATCAAATGTGGTGCGTTGACAAATACCGAGGCAGATATTTCCATCAACGCACCGCGTTGCTATTCCCATGGTCAATGGTGTGACCGGCTAAATGACCACATCACACTTGTTTTTAATTTTAAAATAATGTGGGGTGCCTTTTTGTACCACCCCGGAACCAGTGTGGATACCGTTAGCACCGGTTGCGGTGCAGCCTGTAAATTTTACAGGTAGCATCGCTTACCTATGCGAGCTGAACGACTCGTCTGCACCGCGCGGCAAAAAATAAAAAATATTTTTAAATGGTTAATTTTAAGGTTATTTCAAATTTTAATTTGCTAAAAATCTTAATTATGGAAAAACAATAAAAATCCATGTACATTTCGCTGTTGAGGAGGCATATTGGTTGTAGAATTTGCAAAATAAAATTTGCCCACCGTTTTGCAAAATGCAAGCTAGAGATTGGTGGCCAATGCACAACAACATTGCGTGTAATGGGTGTAATGGGAGCACCAATGTTAATGCGTTTAGAGAAGGAGAAATTGCACTGGTGCTTCAAAGCTTTGGAGCACTAAGAAAAGTGAAAAATGCGGTTTTTTGGCCGTATTTTTTTTTTATATTTAACCCTGTTCTGGTGCGCGAGGTTTTATAGGTGCACCAATGCAGTTTCTTAAGACCACATCAGGCAGTTTCAGATTTGGTGCAGTGTTTTATGATGCACCGGGGTGGTTCCTCAACAACACACTGCGTTGTTTCTGTTTTGGCATGGTGTTTTATGATGCACTGGGGTGCAATAGTTGTGAAGCACCGGTGCTTTACAGTAATAGGACGCACCAGGCAGGTGTTTACGGAGTGCACAGTGTTCGGTGTGCCAATGTTTTGTGCAACCGGTGCTTCCTCTTGTAAAGCACACCGGTGATTGAGAACAGAAAAGTGAAAATGTGGTTTTTTGGCCGTAGTTGTTTTTTATTTAATCCTGTTCCGGTGCGCACGTTTTATAAGTGCACCGGTGATGTTCCATACGAATGCACCGGTCCATTTCTGTTTTGGCGCAGTGTTTTATGATGCACCGGCACAGAAGAATTGTGAAGCACCGGTGTGTTAGAGTAATAAGGCACACTGGGTAGGTGTGTACGGAACGCAGGGTGTCCGTTGCGCCAATGTTTTGTGCACACTGGTGCTTTCTTTTGTAGAGCGCAATGGTAATTAAGAGCTCTGGAGCACTGAAAAAAGTGAAAAATCTGGTTTTTTTGCCATAATTTATTTTTTATTTAACCCTTTTCTGGTGCACGTGGTTTATAGGCGTACCGGTGCTGTTTCTTATGAATGCACCGGTCAGTTTCAGTTTTGGCGCGTTGTTTTATGATGCACCGGCGCGAAAGAGTTGTGAAGCACTGATGCTCTATAGTAATACGATGCATCAAGCTGGTGTGTACAAACCGCACAGTGTCCATTGTGCCAATGTTTTGTGCGCACTTGTGATTTCTCTTGTAAGCAGCACCAGTGTGATGTTGGATGATAAGCGCACCGAGTGGAAAAAATCCAGAAAACCCTCCGCCTGCCAACCTCCTCTAGTAGCCTCCGCTAGAAATGGATGTATGGGGTATTTTTATAAGAGGTTCCTCATAAACATCCGCCAGAGGGTCTTTTCCTTGTAGTGCTGGGAGGATGAAAGTTTCATGCGGGAGACGTATCCATAACTGTTTCCAAAAAGTTAAGTAACACAAGAGACAGTGCTTTCCTTTGAGGGGCGGATGTAACACCCCGTTTTATGAATTAAGTAAGATGAAAAACTTTATGATACATTAATATTTATTTTAATAGAACTGACTAATGAATATGATTTTTGTTAGTAGGATTTGAATTTAATTATAATAAAATAAAATATGGATCATTTTGTGGAGTAAAAGGAATTAACTGAATGGTAATTGTTTCCAAGATCCCAGAGTAAAAATAGAGGCAGTTTTGAAAGTTACTTTCCCAGAAAAGGATATAATGAGAATATTGAAGAAGGGAAAGGGTTCTATTCAGAAAGAGGCTAAGGGTTAAATAACTGAAAGTTGATTAGGAGTTGTCCAGAGCTAGTAGAATTGTCGGTGGAGCTCTCGACCCTAATAAGTATAGATTGGATTTGGAAAATCGTGAGGCCTATCTTCTAAACAAACACTATATGGTGCATAAGGCTCTGGGAAGGTGCACGAGGGGAGCAGAGGATGTGGTTGCCTCTCTCATGGTTGGGTGGAACATCAGTTAACAGGACAGACATTGAGATAAGTATAAAATGAATATTTGATTTATCGTTTCTCTATGCATGACAGATTGGGAATGATACGAGATTTGAAAATAGTTTTAGTGTGTTTTTCTCACTATATTATCAAGAATGAGTATGAGTATTATCATATTGTATGCTAGGATAATAACTACTTTAAAAACTGTAACATATAAAGTGTGATTTTTAAAGCAAGAATGAGATAACATTGGGAGTAAACTTAAAGACCCACTACAGGAAAAATCCATTAGTTAAATGAGATAAAGGGAAAGATTCTATCAAAGAAGTAGACTGTAAACTTCATATCACTTCCAAATATAGGGTAGATATATTTTCTATCCAAACAACTTCAAAATATTCTTGAAGAATTACATGCAGTAAAAAACAACTGAATAGAGAAAATTTTGTGCAACTATAAGGGCACTGGGGTTTAGCTTCGAGCCCTGTATAGACAAGGCAAGTGTCACAGCCCACTAGCTGAGACACGGTTGCAAACATTGCTATTTTATAATATATTACCGAAGAAAAAATTATTCACAAGGTTTACCATAGCATTTCCTATAATGGAAATGTCTTCAGAATACATAGTAGAGTAATAGAATTCACAACATAAAGTATGCATGTCGACATAGAAGATAATTGTATCTAACTAAAGTAAACTTTAAGTATTGACATATAAAACTTCCATATACAAAGATAGAACAATATACAAACAAGGATTTCTGGAATCCGTTAATAAAAGTTGTATCGAGAAATAACATAATCAATGAGAAAAGTACCCACATCAAGGTTCTCAAAATTAGCCAGAAAATCTTCGAAACTTCCGAATTGCATAGAATTCCAAAACAAGTAACTCAATTCTGATTTGAAATAACTCGGTATAAGGGTTTAAGAGCCTGTGTATACATAACCCTCATAATATAACAGAAAAAATACTACAAAGAGACCGTCGCTAGAAGCACTGGTAGACTTAAGAAATAACAAAGTGACTCTATTAATATCCAGATCGAAGCTTCAACGAACGCTATGATGGCGCTGTCGAATCTTGAGGCACCCTGTACACATAGGGTTTTGCCCTTAGTCGACAATAGGAAAAGCAAACTTGTGCACATAAATGTTGTACTGGAGAATTAGTCAGGAGTTACTCATAAGCTCGACAGAGGAATGTAAGCGAGATTCAAGCTCTCTCTAGAGGAATAATTTGTAAACCCATACCTGAAATAGACGAAATTACACTGTGAGTCGATTAAATGAAAAACAATAATATCGAACCAAAAACAACTTGGAGAAGACACTGATAATGTAAAACGATAGTAATGAAGCAATATTACATAGGGGTTTTCGTGATATAGAGATCTTCTCTGTTCGCACATCTTCGTAAACCCGTACACCCATCTGGCGAGACCGAGCATAGTAGACCATCCACAGAAGAAAGAGAAATACGCTCACTATCAGCGGTGAAAGCACCAGACCTAAGTTTGGACTAAGAATAACCTAAATCTATTGCAACATGCTAAATATAATAGAGAGAAATCATAAAAAATAGAGATGAGCTCAATTGGAGAGGTTTCAAACAAGACGACCCTTCTTGCAGTAAATAAAAAACAGCGTGGAGTGAGGAGGATGTTTACCTGTGTAGAGTATGGCGGGTGTGGCATGGCGGACAACCTTTAACTTTCATAAACCAGTAACCTCATACCCACAGGAAGCCAAAACCAAGCAAATCAAGAACTTGGAGATTAGAACAACAACCAGCGCAACAAAGGAATGAGACAGAGTGTTCCTGCTGAGGTGAGTAGTTACCCTAACTACTCTAGAGGCCCTCAAATCTGTTCGTTGGATCTGGGGTTAAACACATCAATGAATGAGATATTGCAAACCCAAGATTTTTAACAGTTGAACAACCACATTAATAAAAGAGCGAGGTGTCTTTTCAAGAATTAAAACCGAATCACAGTCCAATCGCATAGTTAATAATTTTTTGCAATCCATATGAAATTTCCTCCGAATCATATTAAATATTGCATGAAAAACCACTGGAGTGAGCAATCAAGGTTCTGATCATATTTATGAGAAATAGTGTTGAGTTGTGGTACTTCCAGATTTTATAAACATATAATTCCAAAGTTTTGAGTAACGGATATGTATGCTTTAACGCTGCTTTATTTTAATGTTTAATGCGAAGGAGGTATGTAATAATTGGAACCCTAATGTAAAGGGAAACAAAGGTAATTCTATACCTTATACTTATAGCGGAAAGAGATTTTATATATAATATGAAGCTAATGCATATAAATTGTATTTATAAATCATAAATTATAAGGTGGGATTACGATTATTTGGTTAGAGAATGTGTTGTGTTGGGGTTCCCATGTTTTGGCCAGATTGGCAAGAACAAAAGATGAGACAACATCATAACCACTTTTGGGCCCTAGGATCTAGCCCTCCTGGACCCGGAGAGGGATCTCTCCAATAAAGCAAAGAATGATGTATCTTTTGAGAGCTCAAGATGAGATGTTAGGCTAGGTATGAAGCACAAAGAGGGGGTTTTAAAATGATTTGGTTGAAGGGTTGTGGGTTGGTTAGGAGATAATAGGCTAAAGAAAGTAATGGGAAGGAACAAGCGACGGAAGTTTCAGCTAAGAGGATAAGTAGAGAAAGTGCCATCCATTAAATGAAGTCATGAAAGAAGTACATGCGACAACTAGCCAAGGCTTTCAAGGCAGTGTCTACACTAAAGGATGCGCAGGATGGTGGAATGGAACATTAAGGAAGAAAGTGGAAGAAGGAGAGGCACCACAGTACTTGTATATAGATCAGAGTCGGAGGGTCATTTAACTCAGACTTGCTTGGACATACTCAAAGGCGGCTCTCAAAGGTAGACAAAGGGGCATCTTATAGATCAGACCCGGAGGTCATTTAACTCCAGATGCTGCTTTAGCAACTCAGAAAACGAGAGATAAGATTGACGAAGAAACATCCAGCGGCAAACCCACAAGTTCATACATCAGCAGTGACAATAACATCCTTTATAACTGGTTAAACCACATGAATTCGCTCTTAGATAACACATAAAGCGAGAAAACATTACGGAGGTAGGGAGAAAGCGGAAACATAGGGCACCTAGCAAGGTAAGATGTAGTATACTTATTATACTAGGAAGAACATGAGCAGGTATGAAAATGTAATAAGCAGAGTTAGGAAAAAACATCACCAATAGTAATCGACAGGATCTGTGAAAAAGTGCTTTGATTAATTGATGCAAAACCGGTCATGAACACTAAGCTCAATGGCTAATACGATTAAACTTTCTCCTCTGACCTATTACATACAACTATACTGCTACTCCTCCCACAATACATTCTAACGATCGGAATAGAATCCTCTAACAACAAATTTCCCAACGGTGAGCAACAACCTTTCCTGATGTGTTCTTACGGATTCTTATAGGAAAAAAATAGGCAGAAGATGGTACAGGTGAGAATTAAATGAATAATTTACACTCGAGAAGAGGAGGAAGGTACCGCAACCATTATGTTTTAAATACATATGCAATTACTTGGTACTACGCTGCAAAACTACGCCATTCTCTGTTGTTGGACAAAATGGTGAAATAATGATGCTAGGGTATCCATCTTTGTGTAAAAAATGCTTCTTGATGAAAAGCGTAGAATTTGCTGAAGAAGTAGATCTTCATTTGAGGAAAAATATAGTGAAAAATGATGTGTAACGTGTCCTTTCATGGAGAACGCTCTGTTGATACGGAAAACTGATAATATTGTCTCTTGTGCATAGGACCGTCCAAGAGATCTGGGGTCTTCCAAATCATGCTTTTGCGTTCTGATGTCCTTTGTAGAAGCGCCGCAGGTCTTCCATTTCTGTATAAGGCTCTTTCTAACGACCTTTTACGACGAATTTCGAAGGCTTCAATGGTGCCAGAGGGTTGGTAGAGTTTTAAAATCTGCCCTTTGATGAATTAATGGCAAGAAACCCTCCAGGGACGCGTCACCGTAACATCAAGCTACGAATATAACCTACGCTTTTGGTCTTCATTGATCCCTCATCCGCGTGACGGAGAGATCGCGCATCATGGCGGTCATTTCTTTGTTAAGGCCTACAACAACACAATATATGTGGAAAACAATGGATGGGCAATGGATGATGTGGATGGATTGAGGGAGATGGCCATGCGGGAGTGATGGCGGTTGAAAAATTGTGGGGGAAATGGTGAAGAATCGCTCTAGTAAGGTTGGCGGACGTTGTGGGGAATGAAAAAATGCATGAAAAACATTACAAAACCATGAAAACGGGACGTTATGTGTGTCGGGGTGGTTGAATGGTACGGGGATGTGCACATGGGGCAACCGCCGCGTACGGACAGCCAAGTGGATAGATGACGTGGGGACCCGGGCGACGGTGGAATGGTCAACGATGCATGGACCGATGCGGACGCCCATCGGTCTCCCGAGAAGATCGGTAGGCGGGCGCGACGCACGGTGGGCCACAGCGAGGGCGAGCGACGAGTTCGCCGGTCGTGCGGCTTCGGTGAATGAGCGTCGTTGGATGAGGGCTCAAGATCAACCCGGCCTTCATTTGTTCCGCTACCCTTCTATCATCCTAACAATAGTAGAAATGAAAGTGGTTTCAGCTTCGTACGGGGGACGTATGGTGATAGATGTGTGGAATCGGCTGGGTTTGGATGAATACCCGCCCGGTTCGCCGGTGGTGGTGCGGAAAAACCATGTGGATTTGGAACGATTGCAAGCGGGGGTAGGAGACCATCGTTTCGGGCGCACTCGCGGGTCTGGATTATACGTTAATTTGGACGACGGAGATTTACCGAAAAATCAAAGCCGGCGGCAAACCTTTCTAAAAACCAAAAAATGTGAGTTACCAAAGGTTTTCTGTGATTTTTGGGCGGAAAAAGGATTGGAGGATAGGATAAGCACCTAACGGGTTTGGTGAGTGGTCACAGCGGGTTTTATGGAGAAAAAGGGCGCGGGGCTATCGGAAAAAGGGCTAGGCCTGTTATAAGGTCGGAAGTGGGTTTATTGCCCATTTTAATGTGTATTTGAGGCCTAAGGAGATAACGATAGGGAGATGGAGGGGGGTTTTGGTGAAACAAAGGGTAAGGGTAAGAATCGAGGGGATTTTGGAGGGTTAAGGGAGGGTGGGGCGAGAAGACAAAGGGAAACGGAGGGTGACAATGTGGTGTTTTGCGGGGGTATGAGGGGAAATGTAGGCCTTTCGGGAGCATCATTTTGTAATCGGTGAGGCCTTAGATGAAATCGACATAGGGGATTTATTAAGTCAAGACAGCGAGAGAACTCAAGGATGATGTGTCTTTAGAGGGAGATGCATTCCTTGAAGGTCTCGAATAACCTAGCTGACTTGCTTGTCGAAATTTCTTGGGGAGCTGAGTGGCTCCACATGGGGATGTCTTCTCCTTGGAGGAGGCAAGAAACCCGGAAATGATCTTTGGAGTAGGCCGGTTACTGCGCTTGGCACATCACTTTCTTTGATCGATTTCCACAATATGAACATGTTACATCGGCGGAGACATTAACACAAATCGGTATGCCTACCACACACAATCCTAGCATTTTTTTTTCTTTCCTTAGGGTGCATTTGAGCTATGGAAGCCCTTTACATCATTTTGTTGCAAACAAAGACCTATTCTGCTTCCCCATATTTCTCTATGGGACAGATTAGTGTTGGTCTCACATGTTTCTCTACCTACACTACTACTGCTGAGCAGGCGCCAGCAGCGAGGTTTCTTCTCTACATTCTAAGACGATGGTGGGGGAAACAACTAACTACTGCTCATGAGTGGGCTTTATTGAGCTTTTTCCTACCTACACTGCTCTGCTGAGATTTTTCCAAGACCCAGCAAAAATATTTGTCTTCTAATGTAACTTGTCCATCAAATGATCTCATGGCTAGTTCTTCTTGCTCAACTCCTTGAGCGAGCTGAATGGCGGGGGGCAGCTCCCACCTTTTGGTTCAATAACAACGCCTCCAAAAAATGTTCTCTCCATTTTGCAACATACTGCTCAAAAAGACCCTTGATCCTTCTTGATATATCCCCGGAAAATGTGCATAAGGATCATGAAATGATGCCTGGTTATGAATATCTAGCAAGCGAGGATTCAACGGACTTCCTCTTCTTCAACTGGATCAAGGATAAAACTCTCTTGAAGAAAGAGAATCTCCTTCATGCAACTACACTTTACGAACTAGAGGACTCATCATAGATTGTGGCAGTGTCCTCCTGGAGCTACGATATATTTTGCTCGAGAGGTCTTGAGCTGCGACGAGAAGATACATTTTATTCTTGAGCGAGGTTGTACTCATTTGCTTCCTCTTTTTCAAAGAGAAGGCTCCCTTGCTAGTACCCTTTCTGAGGCTCTCTTCTTTCTCTCCTCCTCGTCCTTGCGAAGGAAAGAATACGGTTTCAATCTCAACGATGATGTGTGGTGAAACACAATGAAGATTCATAGAATCTTCATACGCAATATATTGTCATAGCTCTCCCCATCAGTATCATAGATAAGGTGAGCTGGTTCATTACTTCTCGAGAGTTGTTGGTCTGAAATCTTCCTCCCACGGATCTAAGGATGATGATACGCAAGCTCAGCTTCTTTCTTTGAAAGCTTAATCATCATCAAACGAGATCATAAAAGAAGGAAAATCATCAACAGTAATGTCACCCTTCAAACTTATCGGATTCTCGGCGGGTCTTTCTTCATTCTAATCTCTGAGGAGAGTCCTATGAATACGAATCATCAAACGGATAAGATGGTGAGCAAGTCAGCTGTGTTCTGTAGAATATTTGCAGGAATTGTTCTTGGTTTAATATCCTCTGTCTCTTCTCTGTCAAAGAGGTTTCCCGCCTCTGCATCAAGGACGAAGCACAGCAGTCCTTTTCTCTTGTGATAGCTGATTTGGAGGGTGGATGTTTTCTTGAGCCTCATCTTTGATTCTGCCTCTTTCATGTAGTTTTCTACTTCCTCAAAACCTTTCCTTATGACCTTTACTAATAGGTCTTGATGTTCTTTGTTCAGGCGTAACACAAGGCATAGGTAAGCAATCAAAGTTCTGATCACTAACACTCTCATCTTCTATAGATTCTTGAACATCATACATGTCTTGCTCATCTTCACAGTCCTTGATTTGTTCTTGCTCTAAAGATGCCATAGGCTGCTCGAAATAGTCATCATCTGTATTCATATTAGTCATGTGCATGTTGTCATTTCACCAAACATTTTTGTTAATTCAGTGTTTAGTCGCACAAAGCATCATACTTTGCATCGCTGTCCATGTTTGGATTCATGCTTTTGCAAAGAAGGCTACTGCTTCTCCTCAACCGGTTCGATGTCCTTCACCCGGTCTTTGATCATTTGTCTTATGCTTTGGATCATAGGGAGTGTGGAGTTGCCGAGGTGGATGAGATTTGGACATTGAAAACGGTGATGTCCCCATATGACAATTAAAGAGAGCCAATCTAAAGGCAAAGTGATCTCCTCCCAGTGAGGAGTCGCCATTATGTTGGGGTTTCCATGTTTTGGCCCGGTTAGCAAGACCAAAGATGAGACAACATCGGAGCCACTTTTGGGCCCTAGGATCTAGCCCTCTGGACGGAGAGGATCTCTCTGACAAAGAATGACGTATCTTTAGAGAGCTCAAGATGAGATGTTAGGCTAGGTATGAAGCACAAGGGGGTTTTAAAATGATTTGGTTGAAGGGTTGTTGGTAGGTTAGGAGATCATAGGCTGAGAAAGTAATGGGAGAGAAAGAACAAAGCAGCAGGAAGTTTCAGCTAAGAGGATAGGCCGAGAAAGTGCCATCCATTGGGCTATGGAGTCATGAAAGGAAATTACATGCAACAACTAGCCAAGGCTTCCAAAGGGCAATTCATCTACACTAAAGGATCTTTTAGGCAGATGGTGGAATGGAACATTAAGAAGAGAAAGTGGAAGAAGGAAAAGCAGCCCAATTTTTGTCTATAGATCAGGTCAGAGGTCATTTAACTCCAGACCTGCTTGGAAATACTATAAGGCAACTCTCAGGGAGGGACAAAGGGGCTGCTTATAGATCGGGCCAGAGGTCATTTAACTCTAGGTCTGCTTTAGCAGCTCCAAGGGAAAAACATAGATAAATTTGACAAGGAAACATCCAAGCAGCAAACCCCCAAGTTCATACATCAGCCAGCAGGCAATAACATCCACTGCGCTGGTTAAACCACATGAATTCACTCTTAGATACACATAAAGAAGAAAACATTAAAGGTAGGGAGAGCAGGAACATAGGGCACCTAACAAGGGTGAATCCTATGCTATATTTCTGTTGCCTACCAGAAGAACATGAAACAGCATGCAAATGTAAATAACAGAGTTAAGAGAAACATCACCAATTGTAATAGACCAGGATCCTGTGAAATGTGCTTTGACTAATTGATGCAAAACTAGTCATGTACAATAAGCTCAATGGCTGATACAATCCAAAATTTCTCCTCCCAGCCTATTACATACAAACTACTCTGTAACTCCCTCCCAAGACTGTTCTAACAGTCAAGCTGAATCCCTCTAACAGCAACATGCCCAACAACTGGACAACAACCTTTTCAATGTGTTCTTCTAGATTCTTATAGAAAAAACAGAGCAGAAGATGGTAGGTGAAGAATTAAATGAAGAATTTATGCTCAGAAGAGGAGGAAGGCCATAACCCATTCTGCTTTAAATCTGTGCAATTACTTCTGGTACTCTGGCTGTGGAACTACTGCCATTCTCTGTTGACTGGAAAAACTGTTGAAATAATGATGCTAGGGTATCCATACTGTGTAACAAATGCTTCTTGATGATGTAGGACCATTGAAAAGGCGTAGATCTTTATTTGAGGCACAATGTAGAATGAAAAATGATGTGTAACGTGTCCTTTTATGGAGAACGCTCTGCTGATACGGAAAACCTGATAATATTATCTCTTTTTGCATAGGACCGTCCAAGAGATCCATGGGGTCTTCCAAATCTATACCTTTTCCTTCTAAAAATCTCTGCGGAAGCTTATGAGTCCTCCATTTCCTGCCTCGAGCTCTTTGCTAACCTTGTCTGGGAATTTCGAGCTTCAATGGTGCCAGAGGGTCGGTAAAGTTTTAAAATCTGTCCTTTGATGAATTAATGGCGTAAGCAACCCTCCAAACGCTTCCTGTAACATCAGGCTCTCAATACAGCCTCTGCACATGGTTTTCTATGATCACCCCGTCACTGTGACAGAGATCGTGCAACGTGGCGATCATTCCCTGTTGAAAACCCTGCAAAACCTGAAACCTGTGAAGAGAAAGCATGGACGGGGAAATGGATGTAGTGTAGATGGAGGAAGAGGCCATGCAGACGAAACGGTGGGGAAATCTGCAGGGGGAACGGTGAAAATCGCTCTGGTGGAGGTTGACAGAACACAGAGAAAATATACGTGAAAAACGAATGAAAACACATGAAAATGCACCATTTGCATGCAACGGAACGGGAGTGTGTACTGGGGATGCACGTGGGGTGACGTGGCGTACGATGAAGACACGTGGACGGATGATGTGGAGGCCGGGTGACGGTGGAAAGGTCAACAGCGGGCGGGCGGATCTGGACCGTTGATTGCTGATAGATCAACGACAGAGAATGACGGATGGAGGGCCCATGGGTACGATGGGTAGGGTTAAGCAGTGTGCGGGTTCAAGGAATGAGCGCCGTTGGATGAGGGCTCCAAGATCTAACGGTGATCGTGAATTCCGCTGCCCGGATTTCGTCCGGGGGATAATGCGTGAAATGGCGGTTTTCAGAATAGTACAGGAGGACGCGTGGCAGGAGATGAGTGGAATCGCTGGGTCTCCAAGGAAAACCACTCGGCGCCCAACGGTGGTGCGGAAAATACCGGCGGGTTTTGGGAGAAATGACGTATGGCTGGCGGGGTCCACCATTTCAGGCGCGCTCTGCGCTGTTGGATCCAGTGTTTAACGGACGGCGGAGATGGACTACGGGGGGCCAAGGCGTACGGGCACGGGTATTTTGGAGCGACCCCCCATAGTGAATAATGACTGTTGATCAGGTTTTCCCACATCCCGAGGAATCAACTATGGGGGCTCCGTGGTTTGACTCTATGGACGGAGAAGAACCCCCGCAAGGAAAGAGCCTTGGCCACGGCGCCAGGTCACGTGGAAGATGAAGGAGCGCGGGGCTAGCGGAGAAGGGGGCTTAGGCCTATTATAAGGTCCAAAGTGGGTTTTCTAACCTTTTTAGTGCATTCCAAGGCCTAAGGGGGTTAACGATAGAAGAATAAAGGGGAAAAAGAGGAAACCAAGGATAAAGGTGGATTTTAAAGGGGATTTTGGAGGGGTTTATAGGGTTAATAGGGGGAAATAGAGGGGAGCAGAGACACTTTTACAGAAGGAGAAAAAATGGAAAAGGGACATTTTGCAGGGGTACATGGGGTAAATGAAGGCTTTGAGCCAAGGAAACAGCAGAGGGGATTTGTATAAGGAAAAGCACATAGAGACCTCAAGAATGATGTGTCTTCAAGGGAGTTGCATTCCTTGAAGGTCTCCAAAATGACATAGCCCCCCAGCTTGCTTGCCAATAATTTCATAGGGGGGGCTAGCAGTGGCTCCACATGGGGATGGCTTCTTCTTGAAGGAGGCAAGACACCAGAAATGATCTTTGGAGTAGGCCAGTTGCCTGCTACTTGGCACATCCCTTTCTTTGATCAATTGCCATAATATGAACATGTTACATCAGCAGAAACATTCTTCGCAATCAGTCTACCTACCCACACTACAATCCTAGCATTTTTTTCTTTCCTTAGGGTGCATTTGAGCTAGCAAACCCTTTACATCATTTTATCTGCAAACAAGAAAACAAACCTATTCTACTTCTACCCTTATTGCTCCATGAGACCAGATTAGACCGTTGGTCTCACATGTTTCTTTACCTACACTACTACCTGCTAGGGTTAGACTGTCTAGCAGGTCTCTTCTCTACATTCTAAGACCGGAATTGAAGCAAATAACTACATGCTCATAGATTGAGCCTTATTGAGCTTTCCTACCTACCCTACTCTACTGAAATATTTACAAGACTAGCTTACAAACACTGTCTTCCAATGTAACCAGTCCATCCAGTGATCCCATGGCTGGTCCTTCTTGCTCAACTCCTTAAGCATGCTGGATAGGCAGGGCAGCTCCCACTCTTTTGGTCCCATAACAGCAGCCTTGAAAAATATTCTCTCCATTTGCAACATGCTGCTCAAAAAGACCCTTGATCCTTCTTCAAGTATATGCAGGAAATGTGCATAAGGATCATGAAAAGATACCTGGTTATGAATATCTGGCAGGCAGGCTTCGACCAGGACCTCTTCTTCCATTGGATCAAGGACAAGAATCTATTGGGAAAGAGAATCTGCTTCATCTTCTTTATTTTCTGAACTGGAGGACTCATCATAAACTGCAGCTGTGTCCTCCTCGAGCTCGAATATGTTCTGATCTGATGTGCTGAGCTTAGTGAAGAGATCAATGTATTCTCTAGCAGGGGTGTACTCCTTTGCTTCCTCTTTTTCAAGAGAAGGCTCTTTGCTTTCATTCTGCTCGAGAATCTCTTCTTTGCTTTCCTCCTCATATTTTGAAAGGAAAAATTGCTGGCTCCCAATCTCACTGATGATCTGTGGTAAAGCAGAATGAAGATTCATAGAATCTTCATCTGCTATTATACTGTCATAGCTCTCCCCATCAGTGTCATAAATGGGCTGACTGGTTTCATTACTTCTCTGGAGCTGTTGGCTCTGATCTTCCTCCCATGAATCTGAGGATGATGGTCCTGCAAGCTCGATTTCCCTTTGAAAACACTCATCATCAAACAGATCATAAAAAGGGGAATCATGTTTGTAAGTAATGTCACCCTTCAAACATATCGGATTCTCAGCAGGTATTTCTTCATTCTGATCCACAAAGGAGTCTTCTGAATCTGAGTCAACAAACTCATATAATGAATGAGAAGGAACGTGTGTTCTATAGAAGATCTCAAAGGTGGACTGCTGATTTAATATCCGCTCACCCTCTTCTTCTTTCAAAAGATGGATTTCCCTTTCATCAGGGACAGAAGCACAACAGTCCTCTTTCTCTTGTATTAGCTGATTTGGAGGTTGGATGTTTTCTTGAGCCTCTTTTTCCATATCAGATTCTGCCTCTTCTATGTAATCTTCTGCTTCCTCAAGGCAGCTTTCCTTATCAGCCTTCGCTAATAGGTCCTGATGTTCTTTGGTCAGCATAACACAAGGCATAGGTAGGCAATCAGGCAGTTCCTGATCACTAACCTCCTCATCTTCTATAGATTCTTGAACATCATACATATCTTGCTCACCTTCTTGGTCTTGAGTTTGTTCTTGCTCTGAAAAATGCATAGGTTGCTCGAAATAGTCATCATCTGTATTCATATTAGCCATGTGCATCTTCATCATTTCACCAAACGTTTCTGTTAATTCAATTAATTGATCGCACAAAGCATCATACTTTGTGTCTCTGTCCATGTTCGGATTCATGCTTTTGCAAAGAAGGCTACTGCTTCTTCTCAACCAGTTCAGTTTCCTTCACCAGTGGAGTCATTTGGTCTTTGGATCATAGGGAATGTGGAGTCGCCAGGTGGATGACTTTATTTTTTTGAAGCAGGCTGCTGTCCACCATCAGCAATGTGAATGCCAATCTAACCAGAGATCTTGGGTCTATGAGTGCCTAAAAATGTTTGAGGTGAAATGTACTCAAGTTCCCTAACAGAGTCTCCATTATGTTGGGGTTCCCATGTTTTGGCCAGATTTGCAAGACCAAAAGATGAGACAACATCAGAACCACTTTTGGGCCCTAGGATCTAGCCCTCCTGGACCCGGAGAGGGATCTCTCTAATAAAACAAAGAGTGATATGTCTTTGAAAGCTCAAGAAGAGATGTTAGGCTAGGTATGAAGCACAAATGGGGGGTTTTAAAATGATTTGGTTGAAGGGTTGCTGGGTTGGTTAGGAGATCATAGGCTGAGAAAGTAATGGGAGAGAAAGAACAAAGTAGTAGGAAGTTTCAGCTAAGAGGATAGGCCGAGAAAGTGCCATCCATTGGGCTATGGAGTCATGAAAGGAAATTACATGCAAAAACTAGCCAAGGCTTCCAAAGGGCAAGTCATCTACACTAAAGGATCTTTTAGGCAGATGGTGGAATGGAACATTAAGAAGAGAAAGTGGAAGAAGGAAAAGCAGCCCAATTTTTTTCTATAGATCAGGTCAGAGGTCATTTAACTCCAGACCTACTTGGACATACTCTAAGGCAACTCTTAGGGAGGGACAAAGGGGCTACTTATAGATCGAACCAGAGGTCATTTAACTCCAGGTCTGCTTTAGCAGCTCCAAGGGAAAAATAGAGATAAATTTGACAAGGAAACATCCAAGCAGCAAACCCCCAAGTTCATACATTAGCCAGCAAGCAATAACATCCACTGCGCTGGTTAAACCACATGAATTCACTCTTAGATACACATAAAGAAGAAAACATTAAAGGTAGGGAGAGCAGGAACATAGGGCACCTAACAAGGGTGAATCCTATGCTATATTTCTGTTGCCTACAAGAAGAACATGAAACAACATGCAAATGTAAATAACAAAGTTAAGAGAAACATCACCAATTGTAATAGACCAGGATCATGTGAAATGTGCTTTGACTAATTGATGCAAAACTAGTCAAGTACAATAAGCTCAATGGCTGATACAATCCAAACTTTCTCCTCCCAGCCTATTACATACAAACTACTCTGTAACTCCCTCCCAAGACCATTCTAACAGTCAAGCTGAATCCCTCTAACAGCAACATGCCCAAAAACTGGACAACAACCTTTTCAATGTGTTCTTCTGGATTCTTATAGAAAAAATAGAGCAGAAGATGGTAGGTGAAGAATTAAATGAAGAATTTATGCTCAGAAGAGGAGGAAGGCCGTAACCCATTCTGCTTTAAATCTGTGCAATTACTTCTGGTACTTTGGCTGCAGAACTACTGCCATTCTTTGTTGACTGGACAAACTGGTGAAATAATGATGCTAGGGTATCCATACTGTGTAACAAATGCTTCTTGATGATGTAGGACCGCTGAAAGGGCGTAGATCTTCATTTGAGGCACAATGTAGACTGAAAAATGATGTGTAATGTGTCCTTTTATGGAGAACGCTCTGCTGATACGGAAAACCTGATAATATTATCTCTCTGTGCACAGGACTGTCCAAGAGATCCACGGGGTCTTCCAAATCTGAACCTTTTCCTTCTAAAAATCTCTGCGGAAGCTTATGAGTCCTCCATTTCCTACCTCGAGCTCTCTGTTGACCTTGTCTGTGAATTTCGAGCTTCAATGGCGCCGGAGGGTCGGTAAAGTTTTAAAATCTGTCCTTTGATGAACTAATGGCGCAAGCAACCCTCCAGATGCTTCCTGTAACATCAGGCTCTCAATACGGCCTCTGCACATGGTTTTCTACGATCACCCCGTCACTGTGACATAGATCGTGAAACGTGGCGATCATTCCCTGTTGAAAACCCTACAAAACCTGAAACCTGTGAAGAGAAAGCATGGACGGGAAAATGGATGTAGTGTGGATGGAGGAAGAGGCCATGCAGACGAAACGGTGGGGAAATTTGCAGGGGGAATGGTGAAAATCGCTCTGGTGGAGGTTGACGGAATACAGAGAAAATATACGTGAAAAACGAATGAAAACACATGAAAATGCACCAATTTCATGCAACGGAATGGGAGTGTGTACTGGGGATGCACGTGGGGTGACGTGGCGTACGATGAAGACACGTGGACGGATGATGTGGAGGCTGGGCGACGGTGGAAAGGTCAACAGCGGGCGGGCGGATCTGGACCGTTGATTGCTGATAGATCAACAGCGGAGAATGACGGATGGAGGGCCCGCAGGTACGATGGGCGGTGTTAAGCAGTGTGCGGGTTCGAAGAATGAGCGCCGTTGGATGAGGGCTCCAAGATCTAACGGTGATTGTGAATTCCGCTGCCCGGCTTTCGTCTGGGGGATAATGCGCAAAATGGCGGTTTTAAGAATAGTACAGGAGGACGCGTGGCAGGAGATGAGTGGAATCACTGGGTCTCCGGGGAAAACCACTCGGTGCCCAACGGTGGTGCTGAAAATACCGGCGGGTTTTGGAAGAAATGATGTATGGCTGGTGGGGTCCACCATTTCAGACGCGCTCCGCGCCATTGGATCCAGTGTTGAACGGACGGCGGAGATGGACTACGAGAGGCCAAGGCGTACGGGCACGGGAATTTTGGAGCGACCCCCCGTAGTGAATAACGACCGTTGATCGGGTTTTCCCACATCCCAAGGAATCAACTACAAGGGCTCCGTGGTTTGACTCTACGGACGGAGAGGAGCCCCCGCAAGGAAAGAGCCTTGGCCACAGCGCTGGGTCACGTGGAAGATGAAGGAGCGCAGGGATAGCGGAGAAGGGGGCTTAGGCCTATTATAAGGTCCAAAGTGGGTTTTCTAACCTTTTTAGTGCATTCCAAGGCCTAAGGGGGTTAACGATAGAAGAATAAAGGGGAAAAAGAGGAAACCAAGGATAAAGGTGGGATTTAAAGGGGATTTTGGAGGGGTTTAGAGGGTTAATAGGGGGAAATAGAGGGGAGCAGAGACACTTCGCCAGAAGGAGAAAAAAGGGAAAAGGGACACTTTGCAGGGGTACAAGGGGTAAATGAAGGCTTTGAGCCAGGGAAACAACAGAGGGGATTTGTATAACGCAAAGCACATAGAGACCTCAAGGATGATGTGTCTTCAAGGGAGATGCATTCCTTGAAGGTCTCCAAAATAACATAGCCCCCCAGCTTGCTTGCCAAGAATTTCATAGGGGGGGCTAACACCAGTGAGCCTGAATAATACCTTAGTGAAGTTGCTTGCTCCACCTCTCTATGCGGGAAGCCTTTCTCTTCTTCACAACTTTATTTATTTACTAATAGATTGTGCAAAGAATTATTTATTTTGGTGGTGTACTAAGGATCCTGACTTATTGAGATTAGAAGAGGTTGGTTCCTTGTTTAATGGATTTGAAAGATAACCAAACTTAATGTGCTCATTTAAAATTTTTCTCCTTCCCATTCTCTAATCGATTAAGTCAACATCTAAAAACACCATTTAATACAAGGGTAAGTTAGAATGGAAGATCCTAATAAGATACAAGCTTCATAGTTTGAGAAAAGGCTTTTTATCTAGAGTGAATCATATTTTCTATTCAGAAATCATCGACTTTAAATATATATAAACTAAAATAGAGAATAAGTATCAGATTAGTCAAACATTTTTCATCATCACAATTCCCTTTTAAAACTTTTTCACGTTGTATTTTGAGCCAAAAGAAACATATTTTATGTAGTATCTTATTAAACATAACATGAATGAAAATAAATGACAAAACCAGAAAACAAGAGAAAAATAACAAAGCAAATGGAGAGAGCAACACACGAGAAAAAAATAATAAAATATAATAAATGCGAAGAATAGAAGGAGAGAAAATGAAAAATTAATGTGAAAGAGAAACTAGAATACATCTATACCTACTCCTAACATAACCAACTACATGGTCAACATTAAGAGAAATGAGATTTCTAATGTAACCACCGTAACTTATCCTAACCTGAAAACACAAATACACTAACAATTAAAACCAATATATAATAATGTGCAACAGAGAAGATAAGAATGTGAATAACTTGCAAAAAATATTGACGTTGTTGTCAAAAGAAAGATATATGTGTCATAACAGCTAACCTTAACCAACCAGCAACCTTACCTTTTTCATGAGAATAACAATCATAAGAACCTTGAATGCTTGTTGGGGCTTCATCGATGTTTCCCTTGTTATCAAGCATCAAGAAATATCAAATCTTGATATTATCAAAAGTGATTTCTATGTAATATCTCTCTAGCCACTCATAGATTCGATCATGAAATCCAAAAAAATCCTTTTCAAAACCCTAATACTCTTGGAAAAATTAACTTTCAATCAATGCATTCAAGTTATAGGGAGAATTGACAAGGTCAACCTATGTAGGTCAACTATCATTAGATGCATTAATGGGAAAATGATTCATTGAATGCCTGTTTTAGGACCAATGTTAAGACCTAGCTGATGAATCATCATATGGAATTCTCAATTCTCAATTGGTTCACTTTGTATTCAATTCCATACTACACCTGTAATATGAGAGAATGATAAAAAGAAATTGTTGGCCTTGCAAATCGGGGAAACTAATTAAGAAAACATGCTCACAAAATTTTAGAAGGATATGTCGAAATGAATCTAGTTTCCATATCAGCATGGGTTTGTTGATCCACTAAATTATTCCAACAATGAATGTTGCTAAAAAGGATTGATTTGGCTAGAACAAAAATTATTAGTTTAATAACATTCACGATGAATATTAGGAGCTAATTTTTAACCAAAACACTCAACATAAATAAATTCTTCATCCAAAGATAATATTTACATTAATAAAATTTACAATTATGTGCATTCATGAAAGGCATACATTACAATCCGAAGTTAGATACAGGAGGTCTAGATGAATATGAAGTCATTATGTTGGAACAAGGTCTCCTACAAGCTGCGGAACTGGTCCATTTTGAATACTTTTGATTAGATTTATTCTAGCGCAGGGGTTTTGGGGTGGGTCAAAGCCCCAAAAGCATTGCAATGGGTAAAATGGTAAACAAGGGGTCCGAAAACCACGGTTTGCGGACCATAGGAAAGTCTAGGCTAGATTATTATAAATAGAGGACCATTTTGTATTGTAAGGTAGGAAAAAGGGAAGAGCTATTGATGCGAATTGCGGTTTAAGTTATCTGTTTGGGTTTTTGGGGAAAGGACTACTTCTGGGTGTGTGCGTGGAGATCCAAGTCCAGCTGTGTGTATACCCTGCTACTATATGCGTAGGATGGGAAGGGAATTTTAAGAAGGAATTGATAAATTTATGAATAAGAAAGGTTGATAGAGAACTAAATATGTGAGCACTCTTTGTTTGAATCATTGGTAATTATTGCATTATGCGTTTTCTGTATTTAAGCTATGAAAATATGTGTAAGTGTGTTTTCTGTATCTAGATTTGTTTTGTTCTGTTTATGCAATGTTGTTCTACTGTCATAAAAGAATATAATTATAGATCTAGCGCACGTGGATGTGAATAGAGGCCTACTTTACCCTGCGTAGAACAAGGTAATCTAGGTATCACAGGGTCTAGTGTGGCTCTGCTTGCCTTACCTATCCTTTCTCAGGGTGTGGAACCCTGGCTCCAGCACCCACCCATACTACTTCGGGCGAGACTTTGACCTGTGCAAGTAGGTCATTGCCAAAAGGGCCAGTAGTATAGAGTTTTGTTGGCAAAACTTGAGCTCCAAACCTAGGTCTGAACCTTACACCTATTCATTGCTTGGATTTAGAAGAGATATATTAGGCAGATCATGGTTAAGAAGATAAAGGGACAAGGGGTCATGAGAAAAATATGATAGAGGATGAAAGACACACAAATTAGGTTTAGGATTGAATTCATGAGTGTTAATACATTCTTGTAGAATGGAGTTATTAGTCATCACCTTAGGCTCCATAATCCATTCCAAAGTTTCCTCCATCAGATTTGGATTATGAGAAATGGATGAAGGTGCAAGAGATAGGTCCACTATTTGATGCTCATATTTCCCAAATTTGGCATCATCACAAGGAGGCAACCACAATGGGACTAAAAAAGGAGGAGGGAAAGGAACAAAAGGAATTGTAGGTTCATCCTCTAAAATTAGAGGTTTCTCATGATTTGAAAATTTTTGGGCAGCAAAAACACCAGGGGGTTCGGGCTCACCATATAAAAAATATGAACCAAACACTCAAAATTTTGTTTAAATAAATCTGAATTTGTATCCTTATAAGGAAATTCATGACATAGGTGAAGGAATCATTAGAAAATTCATCAATTGATTCACCAGGGTTCATTCTTAGTTAATTAATCCTTTTAAGGACATCCCAGTAATCATACTTATCAAATTCTAAATGAAGCTCTCTGATGAAATGTTCAAATGAATGTATGGAAGGATATGGTAATGTAAGACGCCATTAGTTAACTCAAAATTCAAGGGTTAGGAATAAAATAATCAGAGAAAGTCCTTTAGAATCGGTTTTATTAAATTCACAAAATAGATAAAATTAGAGATGTGCTTGACTGTGGATATTTCATCATCACCATCAAATTTTAATCGATACACGTTATAAAGAGACTCATCGAGGATTAGAAGTTTACCATCATATTTATTAGCGAAACACCTTGGGAGTATGATTTGGGGATGAACCATTTAAGATAAGAGATTCAAAATAGACTCAATAGGAAGAACTTCTCATCTTTCGCTCCTTCTAGCACCAACTGTTGATGGTGTTGGAAATCCATCAACCAAGGGGGTCTCCCTGATGTGAAGGCCCAATTAGACCTCACACTGTTTGGACTAGGAGCCCAATCCAGTGTATTATGCCGAACACCCTAACTCTGAGTTTTTCCTTAGTTGTAATGAATAAAATAAGAGAGTATGCACATAGCCTTTGAAATCAACAAGTGAGTTGACACTATGAAACACCAATTGAAATGTGTAAAATGAGACTTTCACGAGAGGGAAAGAGAGGAGTGATTCTATGGAAGGAACTAGTAGTATTAACCTAAGAGATATGCACAAGAGAATGAAAATATTTGTTAGTTATCTAGTGAAGTATTTCACATAGGCACAATGATCATTAAAGAAAATACAATGCACATTCAATGAGATAAGTGCCAAACCGGCCGAAATCATTCAATTTCCTTAGTACATGTGAGAAAAACACATATCAAAAACATATAAAGAATAATATTACTAGATTCATGATACATGCATGAAAATGTGTTGCCTCACTGAGATTTTGATTATTAGGTGAAATATCGAAGTACACGGTTACAATGACGAGCCACTAGCTCTAATGGTGGAACATTATGTCACTTCTTGCTTCTCCAAAGAATGATCTTCTCTCCTATGCTAAGCTAGGGAAGCCAAGGCTAGCTATCCAAATTCTAAGCCTAAAAAATCCCTTTGCTTGAGTTATGAGGGTGTATTTATAAAAAGATGAATGACCCTTAATATCCCCATGACTCTTGAGCTTCCCTCATGTCTCTTAGACTTCTAATGTGACCTTTGAAATTTTATATTACTTTTGGAATTTTCCTAAAGAGTCTTTTGTCCATATATGACTATGTGACTTTTAATATTGCACATATGACTCTTGTACTTCCACACCTTCCATTTTGTCCTTTCCTTTTGATAATTAAATCATTAAATCCACAAAGGATGTGGCAGGAAACATGGACATATGTGACATTGTGATGGCACTCATACAAGTCACAAATTGACAATGATGACATGGAATCCATGATGAAATGGAAATGCCAAGTTGTTCCTCTTGCTTATTTGTCTTCAATCTTCATGAGAGGCTTGTGAAGTAGTTCATCTTCATGAACGACCTGTTTTTTATTCTTATTCATCCTCCAAGAGAATGAAAACAATGACTCTTCACTATGATCTTAATCTTCCAATTTATGTTGTAATATGGCGCCCCTTCACCTTATTGTGCAAATATATACCCATTTTTAAAGCTTCATAAATGTATTCTACAATTTTCTACTCATCCTTCCCTTTAAGAATCACCCTGTTAAAGATATAATACCTACAACTAGAAATTCCTCTTGACAAGAAGACATCAGTATGGAAAACTCCTAGTCCTAAAAATCACTAATGGAGTTGGGACTAGGTACTGAACTTAAAGGGAGGCTTAGGGATTGTGCAGTGCATGGTACTAGAGGTTAGGAGTAAAGGACAGAGGCTTGTGATTGGACAATGTGCATATTTAGAGGCCTAGGCAGGAAGAGTACACAATTAAGGAGCTTAATGTGGAAAACTTTCCCACTGAGACTACACAATGTGTAGTTTAGGAGAGAGAAAGAGAGAGGTTAGGAGATTGTGTATTTGCACAGGTCAGGAAGGTAAGGAGACATATTGTTGGTTGCCACTATGCAACGTGCAAAACAATATCGGATGGAGGGAAAAATTGTGCAGTTATGGAGGTCAATAGGAAATCGTTAAGCACTATGACTGCACAATGCACAATCCTTGGAGGTTAAAAATGTGCATTGTGAAGTTCCAGGAGGCAAGGGATCAACTTGAGGCTTGCTACTACCCAATGCTCAGTTCAAGGAGGATGAGTGAAGTCAAGTTGATCGGGAAGGGGATCTTCTAAATTTTTTCTAAGTGTGGGATCAACGAAGAAGATATGGAACCCAGGTAATACTTGAATATGATCACACGCTCAAAAAAATCGATGACATGAGATAAAACACTTAGCACTCATGGAAAAAGAAAGTCCCTTTAATGAGACGGTAAAACAACAATCCCCTCCAAGTGTGACACTTAAGATACATTTTGCGATGAAAATGATGACACTAATAAGACAGTGCATAGATATGACCCAACAGTACTAAAGTTTCTTCTTGAAGTATATTAGAACATTGTTTTCACATGTGTGACCCTTCCCATGCCAAAAGACGACACTTATGAAAGTAAGAGAAAATTGCAAATGAAACTTGAAAAGGCTTAAAGAAAGTGAAAGCGACACATTCCAGATAAAATATATCATGAAAATACCACTTATCAAAGGGAATGTAAGTGAAAATGACAGTTGTGAACATGAAAGAAACACTTGGGAAAATAAAGGTGTGACAAAGTGACAACTGAGAAAACTCACTGAAATGAAAGTGCAATTGTAATCAAAGTGAGGAATATTGTTAATGGAGATTGCACACTAACTATCGATATGTATTTCAAAATACATTATGCTTATGGATTGCGCAGTCACTATCAGTAGTGATTTCACAAACCTTACCTTCAAAATTTGTGCAATTATTATTTAAGCTTGCCTCGAAATATGTGTGTTTGTTAATTCCTCGAAGATAGAACATGTGTGAGAAAGGGACTTTTACACTTAGAAGAAGACTTGAAATTTTACAAAACATGAGATGGCCATGGAGTAACCATGGAACAATAGATCATAAGATCCTATGTAGGCTCCAAAATTAAAGTGTAAGCAAACTTTTGGAGGGTGTTTTTCCCTACTGAATTGTAATCCATAGTAAATTATTCTTGAACAAAGTTTTTTAGATTCATTATTAGTAATATTTCTTAGTAAAACCATTGAATGATTGAACTGTAGTGGACTAATATTAATTTAAAAGAGTACAAAACCTCAATAGTATCTACCATTAGATTTTCTCCATCAAATTTTTGCTCTTGGAGTCATTCCAAAACCTCTCCCAAATGTATTATCAAGGTTCCCAACACATCCAATGTTTCTTTTGAATTATATGGAACTTTGGATATTACTAAAGCTAATGGCTTTTCATCAATGTTTATTATACTTGGACTTACTCCAAGTCACCCAACATACCCTTTAAGGAACATTACATGGAAAAACTCTCAGGAATAATTGGAAACAAGGAATGTTCTTATCTCTAAATAAAGGAAAACTCGATTGACCCCATGGATCTTATATTATGCCATCCATGTCAAACCAGTGCATGTCTAAAGAAACCATACCAAGTCTCAAAGACCCAACTTTGTCTTAATATCTCAAGTTTGTAGGCCCTTGAAATAATTAGAGTGTCCATTGTTTCATGTCGACCACTCTCTCATCCACTTACTACAAAAAGGATAATGTCTAAATTCTTCCACCTTTAGTCCAATCTATGGTATTTTTTTAACTCATTCCAGAGTATTTTAATTCTCTCCAAAGTTTCTCAAGTGTGATGGATAATTATTAAATGTATCTAACAATTTTATTTACTACCAATTTTCATATAAGTGATAGTGGTGAAGAGCATCAACTACCACAACTAGATCTGATACCACTTGTCATAAAATTTACATGGTGAAGAGCACCAACTAGCATAACTAACTCTCATGCCCCCTACCATAGACCGACAATTTACTCATATGTCGTTTCTCCAATTTCATTCCTCCCTATGTCATCATGGTATTTGAGATCATGTAACACTACCTTTCCTTATCCACAATGGCTCAACCAACTTGCACCTACTACGACTACATTATGCTTCTTCACCTAAGGTCTACCCACAACTTCACCTTAAGCTACAACTAGTTAAATTACCAACCAAGTCCAACACACTTAGTTCATCCAACAATAGGCATGCACCCAACAATATAAACATACCACTCATAATACATAACCAATTAACAGTAGTGTAAGGAACATAAAAATCCTATTAACATAAATCATTTACAATACACCATCCTAGGTCTAGCGCAAACATGGAACTATCAAGCACCAAAAGGATCAAATTTCTTAATGTGTATTATTCCAAATTCCTTCATATTAAATGATTAAAAGCATTACATTAAGGAATTTACTCCCTTTAAGTGATTGATATCTCTAAGTTTAAAATGGATGTAGGCTAGTTTATGTACTTATATAGTTATTTTTTTATTTAATTTGAATTTATTTATGTTTAGCATATTTGAACTATGGATTGCCTCTAATCTGTACGAGATATTAATGTAAAAGTGCTTGAGGTTTTGTAAATTGCAAGTGTTAAAATTGATTTTTTGAGAGCTTTTATGTTAATGTTTAAACACATAAATCTTGAAAATAAACTCTAAAATATGCAGAAACAATAAATAATACACCATAAAAATAACCACAACACAACAACTAATGAAGGATTTCACCCCTCCTGGGCCACGTCTCCTTGGTCCAGCTTCCAATGGCTTGGCCTTCTTTCATTATGCTCAAATTGGTGAATACATACATTTATAGTGCTCAAATTGCTTCAAAACATGTTTCGTTAGCTTCAAAATACCCAAAAATACCTGTCTAGCCTCTTTCTGATCCTAAATTGGTCAAAAAGTCAAGAATATATGAGCCTCCCTAGTTTTGTTGCTAACCACACCACAATTGCCCCAAAATTTTGACTAGTCCTACAATTTCGTCCTGATTTTAGCTAACCGAGCGACAATTTTCCAAAATTTCAAGCAAAATTGTCAAACACTTAATTTGTCCACTAACGCCTAAATCCAAAAAATAAACCATTGCAATATGGTGCCAAAATATTTTTTTTATAAAAAATCTCGACGGTTACCGTAACCATCGGCGGTCACGGTCGCAGTGGTCACATGGACGTTAATCTGGCATTTAGGGCGATGACCATTCCTCCGCACCCCCAATCTCCGACTCTATGGTTTTATGCATTATTATATGGGGGGCAGGGGAGGGGGCTTAGCCCTTGCTTCTTATCCCTGAACTCCGCCATACTAATGTTCAAATCACTACAAGGAAAAGAACCTCTAGCGGATGTTTTTGAGGAACCCCTTATAAAAATACCCTAAACATCCATTTGTAGCGAAGGTTAATAGAGGAGGTTGGCGGGTGGAGGTTTTTGCAGATGTTTTTCATCCGGTGCACTTATCATCCCAAACCGCACCGGTGTGTTCAACTAAAGAAAGTACCGGTGCGAAAAAAACAGTGGCACACCAGGACACTGTGCACTCTATACAAACCCACCCGATACGTCTTATTTTCCTACTGTAGCGCACAGTGCTTTACAAAGATTCCACACCAGTGCATCCTAAAACCCTGTGCCAAAACTGAAACAGCCCAGTGCGGTCTTAAGAAATCACACTGGTGCGCCTATAAAAACCCGCGCACCGAAACATGGTTAAATAATAAAAAAATTACGGCAAAAAACCTCATTTTTCACTTTTCAGTGCTCTAGAGCTCTCAAGCACCGGTGAATTTTTTTTTTTTCTGAGGAAACTTAACATCGATGCTCCCATTGCACGCACTGCTATTGTGCATTGCCCACCATCTCCATTTTTAATTTTGAAAAATGGTGGGCAAATTTAGTTTTGCAAACTTTACAACCAATATACCTCCTCGAAGGCCAAATGTATAGGTATTTTTCTTATTTTTCCATAATTAGGCCTTTTAGCAGATTAGAATTGTAAATTAGCTTAAAATTAACCTTTAAAATAAAAAATAAAAAATTCCCACGTTGTGTGCTCGAGCCGTTCAACTCACATTGGTTCGTGGTTCTGCCTGTAAACTTATAGGTCACATTGCCATGGGTGATAATGGTATCCACACCGTTTTCGATCGATACTGAAAGGCGCGCTATGATTTTTTAAAATAAAATGCTGTGCGGTCGGTTACCCGGCTGCATTGTTGACCCTATCGAATAACGAGAATGCAGTGCGTTGACGAAAATATCCACCCTAGGGTGGGTAATTATGCCAGCGCACCGCATTCCGGCATTTCAACTTGGTAAACGGTGCAACCTGGTAAAAGACCACACCGTTGACTATGTACTGATGTCAGGGGGGCGATGCGCTGACCAAACTATATGCCCCGAGGCGTATAGTTTGGTCAGCGCACTGCCCTCCCAACCCTAGTCCATATTTAATGGTGTGAGCCTATATACCAACGCACTGTTGACTTTGGAACAATGCCAAGAGGGTGGTACGCTGAATACATGTCTCATTAAATAAAAAATTTATACATAATATGTCAATCATTCGGAGACGTGAAAGGACAAAAGAGAGGGAACAATAGCAGCAACATGCAGACTAGTATAACATGGTTTACTTGTGGGAGGCAAGAGAGAGGGAGATAGATGCGTACCCTTGCCCTATTACAGTAGCTACCTAAGGGCTCATAAGGTGGGTAGGTGTCCTCAAGTTCTATGAGGAGACTACTTCCCTAAAGGGCCATGGTTTGTTTTTGCGACATCTTATCTGCAGGTGGAATGCCCACCTACAGGTTTTCCAGGTTGATCCTAACTAGTGGTATGCACCCACTGAGGAAGAAATATATTTCATTGCAAGGCTATTGAGGAGAAGGGTGGATTTTCCCCCGTTCCTAAAGGTTCCAGTTGGCTATGCAGCAGGGAGTCAGTTGGTGTACTCTTAGAGATACATTAGCGCAGATATACTGTCTCCTTCAGATTTTCAAGTCTCCAAAGGTCAGTTATGTTTTGCAACATTTGGTAGTGAGGAGGTGAGGTGCCTCTCACTTCTGATTTCGACCATTTCACACAACACCAGTGATAGGCAACGCATTAGTTTCCCGCTTCTACATTATGTTGATTCTTTAGTATAGGAGCCACGACTTGTCAGCTGGTCTTCCATTTTTTTGTGGCAGTTCTATACAGCCTTAGATAGATGTCGTGCTCATGCACAAGGGAGGGTCAACTTCCCTTTTTATTCAGAGCTATTTTTTTTATTTTTTGAGAGGTTTCCAGAGACAAGGTCTACTTTTTTTCGGCAACCTCGTAGGCCGATGCTGGATGCATGAATGCACATGTGGGGATAGATGATTCCCAAGAGGGGAAAGATTGATTTTTCGGTGAGGATATCACATGATGCACTCGAGTTGCTAGCCATTGTTGATGAGCATCCCTTTGTTATGGTCCCCTGTTCTTATGATGGTTTGGATTGGCGAGGGTGTGCCAACATCCTCTTCATAGATGATGAGCCACCAGATGATAGAGGGAATATTGTTGTTTTATTTAAATTTATTCTAACATGTTATTTAACTTGTTTTTATTAAACTGTTTAATGAAATTGTCTAATATTGTTGTGTACTTGTATATATTTTGCACACATTGGGTATTTTTATGGAAACGACATGTCAGTGCCACCAAATGATCTAGGTGTGGATCTTGATGACGATGAGGATATGGAAGATGCCGAGGATCATGAGGCTAGTGCTGATAGACCTGCTCTTGTTGGTGCGCTAGTACCACATTTTTCTAAGCGCGGTAGGCTTGATAGTAGATTGATGTGGCATGTCGTAGGATCTATGGCCTTAGTTACACGATTGAGGAGGGCCCTCGCATGTTATAGGCATGATCGAGATGTAGCACGTGATAGATAGTCCACGAGCAGCAACACATCATTTGATGATCACAATCAGGGGAGTGATCATCATTCATTTCGCATCGCGCCAGACGAGCACCCTATAGCATCGACTAGCAGTCATCATGGAGAGCAGGCTGGACCATCAGCCACATCGAGTCAGCAGCTAACAACATCCAGCAGTACTCATGATCATGAGCAGGTTAGACCATCGACCATGTCGATTCATCACGGTGAGCATCCGATAGTTGATCCTGATCAGCATGAGGTACCCGTACCAGATCAACAGGCATGTGATGATCAGCATGTATCTGAGCTTGTTGAGGCTCCACCATTGACTGAGCAGGCCTCGAATAGTACTACTAATTATGATGTACCACCAGCTGATATATGAAATTTATATTACAGTTGTATATTTTTGACATTATATATATATATATATATATATATATATATATATATATAGTCCATATATTTTATGTTCATGTTGTAGTTGTACTTAATTTACATGTTGGTGATCATCATGATGTGTATAATGTTAGGTCATGTTAGATTTGTTCATTTCATTAGATGTGTATGTGATATCAGTTATTTGACATGAGATGTATATTTGATGTTTGTATGATGTTTATCATGATCGTGATGCTTATTGATTAATTTAATATTAAATGATCATGATATTTATTAAATATTATGTCATTCTTGTAATTGAAATTTTAATTTTAATTGTATGTAAAATTGTAAAATTGTATTTGTAATTGTAATTGTATGTAAAATATTTGTAAAAGTTTAATTATAATTGTAATATTTAGTTTATTGTGAAATGATTCTAATTGAAATTTTAATTGTAATTTATTTAACTGTATGACAAATTGTAAAGATTGTAATTTAATATGCAAAATTCCAAAATTCGTATTTATGTTTGTAATTAAAATATTTGTGAAATTTTCTTTGTAATTTGTAACTATTTAATTTATTGTGCAATTATTGTAATTGTAATTTTGAGGTGACATAATTTATATATGTAGGTGTAAAATTCATATTGATTATAATTGTATATACGTTCTAAATTTGTAATGATTTATAATGGTATATATGTAAATTCATAAAATGTAATTGTAATTGTAATTCTAATTGCTGTAATATTTGTAAAAATTTTAAACTTATGTATTATAGAAATGATTGTGATTATCACATAAAATTGTAATTGTATGTAAATTTATGTAATTATAATTGTATGTAAAATTCTAAAATTGTAATTGTAATTGTAATTGTAATTATAATTGTAATTGTAATTTTATGTAAAATATTTGTAAAATTTTAATTGTATTATTGTGAAAATTTTAATTGTATTAATGTGAAATGATTTTATTAAAAATTTTAAATTTGTAAATTTATAAAAATTTAAATAATTGTTAAATAATAAATCTAGAATAATATGAATTATTGTAACATAATAAAGTTTGGAAAATAATGCAAATGAATTCATGTGCTTTAGAATTATCATTATTTTATTATAAATTCATATAAAAAAGGAACTTTATACGATCGCCATTACTTTTGGAGATCAACATAATTGTAAATTATCAAGTGAATTATTGAGTTTAACATTAAGACAATGCAAATTACCAATTAATTCAAAATACGTATTATAATGTTTCGAAAAACCCATATTAAAAAGCATAAATATTGATGAAATAACACATGTACCATATCACTCGATTCTGATGATCACCCTCATTATCTTCCAGCTCGCATAGCTTTTGATAACACTATTGTTCTCAAGAATAAGTTTTGATCCTGGGTCATGTATCAATACAAACCCAATCATCCCTTCACTTCTGGGCAAGCTCTTTTTTTTGTGGTTGGTGTGCAGAGAACATAGGTCTCTTAGCCTCATCGCATCTTTCTAGAGTTGATACATATCTGACTAACTATCATGATCTTCAACACCATTCATTAATTAAAAGTGTCCCCTGCCACTAAATAACACATTGAAAAGAAGATAAATTCACTTCAATGATCTCTTATATATTTCCGACATAACCTAACGTCCCTCGTACTAGGTTTTGATCACGGTTGGTGGATCGAATAGATTGATCGAACTCGACTTCCACTCCACAGTCTTGTGTGATGTGTCCATCATCGACATTTTCTGTGCGAAAATGGTGTCCTTGTACCACACCATGTAGAACAAAATGCTATCAAAGGTTAAAAATCTGAAAGTAATAATAATACAAAATATTATAATAACCAGGATAAATATGAAATATAGATGTAATTGTTTGAAAGGTTACATTATTAAATTTCAAATGTGAATATAAAATTAAATAGATTATTTAGAATTTAATAACTTTGCATGAATTCCTATGTTTAACTTTTATCTTCTTAAATATAACAATTAACAAACCTAGGGTTGCATGGTATTTCTCATATAAATTAGTTTAGCAACTTGAAGCTGACCAGAACCATTTTTTGGCATATTTTCTTTTAAATGATCAGGATAAGGCACACATCTCCCATTAAATCGTCTGAATTCTTTCCAGTCACTATCCCATTTCATCCTCTTTTGTTCCTACAATGCGACCCATGGTTGTGTCGCTTCAGAATTGTAAAGAACGAATTTATTGATTACTTCAATTTCTACATTCGTTGATGAAATCAAACCAAAATTATATAGTACATAGAGATAAAAATATACATTATATCAAAGTTCAACATGAATATTTACTTTGTATAAATTTGAAAAATTACAAGTTGCTTACTCTTTATCAAGTTTTTTTCCAATCGTTTAGAGCAACTCCCCTTCTCTTTTGTCTTCATCCCTTTCATCGTCCCAAATCACTGAACCTGGTCTATTGTCAATATTCTTGATGTACTCACTGGCATAATATAAAGACTCATACGATATGTACGCCTATGCCATAGTCCCCTCGGGGTTTTTCCTTTTTCGAACAAAACCTTTCAGTTTCTTTATGTACCTCTCTAAGAAGAACATCCAATGACAAGAAACCACCCCATTCGACAAGCCAAACTTTGCTTTCGAGTTTTACAATAACATAGTTGTCCCAAACTGGGTAGACTTTGACTAACCGCCAGGTCCAAAGAGAGGGGTGGTGGAAGCAAATTTAAGGCTTTCGAAAAAGGTGCAAGTAAGGAGTTAGGGCTCGATCTGGTAAAATATTTGCAAGATCAACCTCGCAAACCCCAACGAATGCCCATGGGGGACGAAAATAAAGATGATGGAGAATGAGTTCCTATCAAAATATTTCTCGATGAGGCCCTCACAAAACAAAGGAACACGATGATGGATAACTTTGCCTAAATCCTTCAACGAATGCCCACCGGTGGCGCATATGCATCCAACAACCACTCTAGAGGCATAAATCTTTTTAAGGTGCAAGTAAAATTTGACATTCCCATATTTAAGCGAAAAATAAAAGCAGGCGCCATAGATATATTGTTGAATCTATTAGAAGGATATTTCTCGATTCATGACTTTTCTGAACGAGAGAAGATTATTTTTGCACTCCTCAAAGCTACCCCCCATGTCAAAGACTGGTGGGAAACCTACTATGAGAAAAATGACAAGGGGGGAACCCTATCTATTCTCAGCCATACGCACTTGTAATTGCCTCCCAGGTGCTATCGAGGAAAAATATTATCCTGTGGGGAGCTATGAGTACAAGTACGCACAATGGACTGCGCTGCAGAAACAAATGGATCAAGATGTGCATGAGCTGAAGAATCTGTTCCATACCCTGCGCACAAAGTTGGGTATCAAAGATTGAGAGAAAAATTTTGTGTTTAAGTACCGTATTTGTCTACACAGATACATTCACGAGGAAATGGAGTTCCTCAACATCTCCTCGCTTGGTACAACATACCAGTATGCTGCCAAGATTGAGCAGAAATTCAAGCAGAAGAAGCGAGAATTTGGATCTGCGAATCAAAATCAAGGGAAAATTTCCCCCAAACTGCAAAAAAAAGGAAAATCAAAGGCATAGCGTCCCAAGAAAACCTGCCAAAGCTGCAAGAAAAGAAAAAAACCGCGAAGCCGAAGAAGGACAAGAGAATTTGGTGTGAGTTCCATAAGATCTCCACTCACAACACAAGTGAGTGTCAGGCCAAGTAGTCATTGGTGACCGAGATCAGGGTTTCTGAATCATCTGCATTCCCCGAATATGAATCAGAACCGGACAAGGGGAATGACAAAGGGAAGCAGATTATTGATGCGGATCCCAATGCCATCATTGCCACTATGAATATCGAGAAGGAGGAACCGAAATATCCAGAGGAGCATGAGCGTATCTTCCACTACCTTTTGGGTGTGGAGCCTGATTATCTTTCTATTTAGATGTATCACTGCATTGGACACCTATTCTTAACGGGGCAGCAATGCCGCACGTCATTTAAACGCTGCCTAGGG
The DNA here is from genome assembly GCA_034641835.2 of Pinus albicaulis. NCBI lineage: Eukaryota > Viridiplantae > Streptophyta > Pinopsida > Pinales > Pinaceae > Pinus > Pinus albicaulis. The sequence continues at coordinate 1,071,878,660 of CM076574.1, forward strand.
GGTCCAAGGGGGCGATGGTAAAAAGGTAAACTAATATTTTTTAAAGAATTTTGGTTGTGAGGCCTTTGTTCATATTAATAAATAAAATAGAACAAAGCTTGAGGCAAAAATCAAATAAATGTACCTTTATTGGATATGGTGTTAATGATTTTGGTTATCGCTTATATGATTATGAAAATCACAAAATCATTAGGCGTAGAAATGTAATATTCAATGAAAAGGTCTTGTACAAGAATCAGTTGTAGGAAAAGAAATAGGAAAAATAAAACAATGAATACATAGTTGTTGATGAGATCACAAAAAAATTAAAGGTGCCTGAAAATAACAATAATCAACAGCCACAACAACAACAACAACCACAACAACAACAGGGACCTCACACACCTGAAAGTGGTGTCAGAATATCTACCAGGATAAGTAGACCCCCTGAACGATACTCTCCTTCATTATATTATTTATTTTTGACTAATTTTGGTGAACCTAAATGTTATGAAGAAGCAATGCAAGTCGAAACCAGGAAGAAGTGGGAGCTAGCCATGAAAGAAGAGATAGACTCCTTAAAACATAACCAGACTTGGGACTTATTCAGGTTTCCTACAGGTAAAACAACATTATAGAATAAATGGGTTTACAGACTGAAGGAAGAAAATGGAGGAAAACAGAGGTACAAAGATAGACTAGTGGTGAAGGGGTTTACACATAAGAAATTTATTGATTTTGATGAAATATTTTATCTTGTTGTTAAGATGACTTCTATCAGAACTATTTTAAGTCTTGTAGTAGTGGAAGATTTTCATCTTGAATAGTTAGATGTAAAGACATAATTTCTCCATGGAGATTTGGAGGAAGAGATCTATATGTAGCAACCACAAGGATATGAGGTCAAAGGGAAGGAAAAAATAGTGTGCAGGTTAAAGAAGAGCTTGTATGGCTTAAAGCAGGCTCTAAGGCAGTGGTATCTAAAATTTGATAGGTTTATGTCTTAACAAGGTTACACTAGATGTCACTCTGATCATTGTTTTTATCTAAAAAAGAAAAATTATGGCAGCTATATTATATTGTTATTGTATGTAGATGACATGATTGTTGCAGGGTCTAACATGCAGGGAATAAATGTGCTCAAAAGAAAATTTGCAAATTCATTTGCAATGAAGGATTTGGGAGCTACAAAGAAAATCCTTGGTATGAGAATAATTATAGACGTGAAAAATAAAAAATTAACGTTGTCTCAGAATGAGTACATACAAAAGGTGTTGAAAAGATTTAATATGCAGAATGAAAAACCAATTAGTACACCTTTTGCTAGACATTTCAAACTTAGTAAGGAGATATGCCCCAAGACCCAAGAAGAAATGGATTATATGTCTAAAGTTTCATATGCATCAGCAGTTGGAAGATTAAAGTATGAAATGGTCCGCACAAGGCCTGATATTGCACATGAAGTGGAAGTTTTAAGCACGTACATGAACAATCCAGGAAAATAACATTTGATGGTAGTGAAATGGATTCTCAGATATTTGAGAGGTACCACAAATCAAGCATTATGCTTTGGTCATTCAAAAATTTCTCTATATGGATATGTTGATGTAGATATGGAAAGTGATAGAGATAACAGGAGGAGCACTACAAGGTATGTATTTACTATAGGTGGAACAACTGTCAGTTGGGTTTAAAAAAATCCAAAGTGTTATTGCACTTTCAACAATAGAAGCAGAGTATGTTGCTGCTACATAGACTAGTATAGAAATGATTTGGTTACAAAGGCTTATGGATGAACTGGGTAAGAAGCATGAGATGGTCATGTTATACAGTGACAGCCAAAGTGCCATTCATATTGCAAAGAACTCAACATTTCATTCCAGTACTAAACACATACATCTCAGGTACCATTTCATATGGTCAGTGTTGGAAGATGGAAAGTTGAAGCTGGAAAAGATACACGTTAGCCAGAATCCTGCAGATATGTAACAAAACTTGTAACAGGGGAGAAACTAAGATTATGTTCTGTTTCAATTGGTCTTCAAGTATGATGATGAAGATGAGAAACAACCAGGTCCAAAGTGGAGTAATTGTCCAACAAATGAAGCAGCAAAGGAGTTGCTACAATCAGTCTCCAAGTGGGAGATTGTTGGTTGTGGAGCCTGATTATCTTTCCTTTTAGATGTATCACCATGTTGGACCCCTGTTCTTAATGGGGCCGCAACGCCGCCCGTAATTTAAATGCTTCCTGGGGGATCCAAGGGGGGTGGATACGACTTTATGGAGCCCCCCTAGCGGGGGTTTTTGGGGGCAGTGCCCCTGAAGCTAAAAATAGATCATGTAAAATTTCCTTGTAAAAGTATTGTAATTTCTAGTCAATCTGCATCGTTTATTAGGTGGATTATCTAACGGTAGAAGTTATGTTTAATTTAGGGTTTTTTTCCCTAGATGGAAACCCCTCATTTTGTATGAGGGTATTATATTGCGGCTATGAAATGTATGTGTATTCTCAAAAGAGATAAATAGAACTGGAGATTGTGATAGAGAACAGAGGATATGACAATGGATCTGCTGTAGGTTGCATCTCCTCATTTTTCTGGATAATAGAAAGGAAGGACTAGTTATTCGGGGTGGACGTAGCCCGAATTGGGTGAATCATGTATATATATGTCTCTCTAGTTTTATATGTTTTCTGTGTTTGTGTTTCTGCATATTTTAAGTGTTGCATTGCTCTATAATATATAATTTTCTAACACTCCCATATGTGGGTGAAGGGTTCCCCGCTACAGTTCATTGTCGACAGTGGGGGCCAAAATAACATCATTTCAGTAGAGGTTGTGAAGTAGTTGGGCTTGCTAACCACAACACACCCACAATCGTACATGATCAGGTGGCTTCACCAAGGATGGGATATCCACGTCATCCAGCAGTGCTACCTTCCCTACAACAGCAAGCCCTTCAAGGCTGAGGTATTATGTGATATTGCTCTTCTTGATGTTTGTGATATATTATTAGGCCAACCATACTTGTGGAAGTGACATGCTGTGTATGATTCCCAACGTCGTGTTGTTATTATTAATTTGAATAATAAGTTGTATAGGATACGAGAGGTACCACCACTTGCTGCTATTTGTTTGGATACTGCAAAACAATGCAGTAAGCTCATTTCAAAAATTTGGAAATTTTCTTTCCTGATGATCCAGCCCCAGGGAAAGAAAAATATTGTGGCCACAACCTCCAGATAGGGCTCCTTCGCATGACAACAAAAAATGGAAAAGGTCATGGAGGAGTATGGGGACATCTTCACCTCACCCACAGGGGTGCCTCTACATTTTCAGGTCAATCACCCCATTAATTTGAACCCATGTGCACCGCTGCCCAATGGACCGATCTATCAACACTTTGTTCCGGAGAACGATGAAATCAAGAGGCAGATTCAGGAGCTGCTGCAGAAAGGTCATATCTAGTATAGTTCATCACCTTGTGGGAGCACGATAGTGTTCATGTAGAAGAAGGATGGGACTTGGGGACCCTGTATTGACTATTGGGCACTGAAAAATATCACTATCCAGAATAGGTACCCGAGCCCATGGATTGATGACCTTCTGGACCAACTCAAAGGAGAAATATTTCAGGAAGATCGAATTGAAGTCTAGGTATCACCAGGTACCAATCGAACCCTTCGATCTGTGTAAGACTGCCTTCAAAGCCAAGGAGGGCCTTTTTGAATGGTTGGTCATGCCTTCCATGTTGACAAATTCTCCCACAACCTTCATGAGGCTGATGGCAAACATATTGTGGCCATTCACCAACTCATTTATATTATTGTGGTTGGATGACATCCTGATATTCAGCCAGACTTGGGAAGAGCACCTCAACCACATCCGACAGGTCCTCCAAACACTACAGAAACACAATTTGTGTGCCAATTTGGAGAAGTGAAATTTTTTCATGACCCAGGTTCATTATATGGGATACATTATTGATTAATGGGGGGTGCATGTGGATCCAACCAAGATCCAAGTCATTCGGGATTAGCCAGCCCCAACCACTCTAATAGAGTTTCACAGCTTTCTGGGTCTTGCTAATTTTTGCTGCAGGTTCGTGTTGGGATTCTCTCATATCACTTAGCCCTTGAGTGAAGTCACCAAGGGAGGAGTGAAAGAAAAATTATTTTGGTTAGAATCTCAACAGAAGACATTCATAGAAATGAAACATTTCCTCTAATATTCCCTAGTGATCACATTACCAGACTTATAACAGCCATTTGAGATCGAGATAAATTCCTCTAACTATGTTATTGGGGCAGTTCTTACTCAACATGGGCATCTAGTGGCATATCACAGTGAGACATTATCCGACACAGTCCGCAAGTATCCCACTTATGACAAAGAAATGTATTCTATTGTGCAGGCTTTCCGACAATGAAAGCATTACATTTTTCGGAAGGAAATGGTCATCCACACAGACCACCGACCCCTGCAGTTCATATAGACACAAGGGAAGCTACAGAATGATCATCATCAGAAGTGGTGCACATATCTGCAAAAATTTCATTTGAACATCAAGTATAAGAAGGGCAACACCAATAATGTTGCAGAGTGCCTCAGCCGACCACCGATCATGGCGCTAACCACCGTTCTCAACTCTTGTGGGCACGAGACTTCTGATTGGCCGCTTCTCTACCACAATGATTCATAATTCGGCCACACATACAAGACACTCTTGGTGGGTATGCAAGTTCCAAATTTTCACCTCCACGATGCCCTGTTATGTCACTTGGGATACCTTTGTGTTCCTTCAAGTGAGCGTGCCAAGATGATTTGGGAAGCACACAACAGCCAAATCATTGGGAATTTAGGGGTCGAGAAAATAGTGGCAGTACTGCAGAAGTATTTCTATTAGCCGAACCTTCACAAGGATGTCGGGAAGTACATCAGATCCTAAACTGCTTACGCCATTTCCAAACCGAGAATTAAGAAGTAAGGCCTCTATACTTTGTTACCAACCCCTAGTTGACCATGGGAATCCATCTCCCTGGATTACATGTCAAGCCTTCCTTCTACTAAGCATGGAAATGACTGTGTTTTCATGGTCGTTGATAGATTCTCGAAGATGGCCATTAAGGTGGCCTGCAAGAAGAATATCACAGCAAAAGCTACTGCTAAAATTTTCTTTGAACGAGTGTGAGTGCACTGTAGGATCCCATATTCTATCATCTCAGATCAGGACAAAAGGTTCCTCAATGCATTTTGGTTCAGCCTTTGGTCAATACTGGACACCAAGCTCACCAAGTCCAAAGCTTTCCATCCCCAAACTGATGGCCATATAGATTTTGTCAACAGGATGATTGTACACATTCTGCGCATGTAAAATTCAAAGCATTCATGCACATGGGATGAGAGCCTTCCCTATGTAAAACACAATTATAAATTATAATTGGGCTCTCCATAACTCAACCATCCACAACCCCTTTCATGTGGGCTTGGGATTCCAACCACTATGTCGCATTGACATAGCCATGCCATTTGCGGCTACTTAGGCTGAATCGGCTCATGTCCACCCTTAAGCTAACAAAGGGAAAAACTTCACTGAGCTCATTCAACACATCCACCAAAAGTTTTAGACATATTGGATATATCTAATGCTAATTACAATCAACGACATGATCAACATAGAGTGCCACAAAAATTCAAGGTGAGCGAAAAAGTGTGGCTACATTTGTAGAAGGATCAACTCACTGGACCCCACCGCAAGATTTGCCTACTCCAATATGGGTCATACACCATCGCCAAGGCTATAGGGAGAAATTCCTTCGATATTAGTATTCCACCATTCCTTGGTCCGTACCAAGTATTCAATGTGGACCGCCTTCGGCCATACTTCCCACCTCTACTTGACACCTCCAACATTGCAGAACAACTCACACCAACAGAGTTAAACCCAAACTGCATGGAACAGGCCACCATGGATTGTATCATGTACATGAAAATCAGGAACAGTCACCAGTATAAGATCCAACTGTATCGAGTTGTCAAAGCTAGCCAATTCCCGGACTAAGGCAAGTGGTTCACTAGGGACCAATTTCAACAGAAGTTTCCTCATCTCATGGAGGAGCTCAACGCAATGGGGACCATTACATCCTATGGGGTGGAGGAATGATCTAGGTGGATATTGGTGGCCACCTACCTATTCCACTTAGGGATGCACCATTATTTCTTTTAGTTTTTTAGTTTTCTTAGTTGTAGCATAGTTTACTATTTTTAGCAATTTTTGGGTCCTGAAATTTTGGAGTCGTTTTGAGGCCCTAAACAACATTTTTGGGAAAACCAGGATCAACATAAAAGTTCCTTTGATGTTTATCACATCAAAATTTGTATTCCTCAGATATATCTTTCTAACGAGGTATGGTACATGTCAAACAAATATCTTATGCTAAAGTTACGTCGTCGGGAAGTTGATGTACCAATTTACCCAAACAGGGCCCATAGTTTTGGCGCTTCATCTCCTAGGGTTAGGTTTTTGAATTTTTACGGTTTTCCATTGCTTCTCAATAATAGATAGTCCCTCGAACCTCATTGTAACATAGTTTAGAGGCCTGTAGCCACCACATCTCTTCTCAGAGATAAGCTACTAGCGCCCTAGCTATTTTATTTCCATTCTGTTTATAAATAAATGTTAGTTCCTTGATATTAATGAAATGAAGTGTTATTTCCACTGCATCTTTGTATTATTGTTATATGTGTGTTTTTTTGTGTTTCTGCATAAATCTAAATCATAAGATTTAGGAATTGTGAAAGGAAAATATACTTTTTATTTTACTATATTTTTTTTCTTATCTCCCTATATGTTTACTCAAATATATAGTGTAGCATCCAACAAGTATCAAATTTTCATACCTTTGAGTAGACCCATAATGAAAAAAATTGGAAATATATGAAAAATGTTACCTTTATATTTTCAATTATTTCTTGGTGTGGGTTTGCTCAAAAGTATGTAGAGTGAGTACTTGATGGATGCAAATTCAGTTCTTCTCCAACAAGTTCCTACACTTTCTATTTTAGTAAACCTATAAGGAGATAAGTAAAAAATACTATAAAAAAGTAGTTTTATTATTTTCCCTCAAAAATATGTAACCCTGTGGATGACATCATCTTATTGAAACCTATCAATTCCTTTCAAGTTTTTTTATTAGAACATTTTTTTAAACCATTCTTTAATGGTAGATGAGAAATTAATGATAAAACCATTAATATTTTTGAGTGAGTAAGACCTATCACCAATAGTAGTTAACTAGAAGGAAATTGAGCATGAGTCAACAATGAACACATTCTAGTCTACAAAAATGCTATGAAGAATAATAGTTTAGGTTTAATATGGTAAAGAAGAGGGGAAAAAATGGAAAATAGAGCCAATTTTTTTTTTAAAGAAGATTTTGCAGAAGGTTCATATAGCATTAGAACATAATAATAGTCATGGGTGGAGCGTTGAGAAAAAGGGAACCTATAGATATTGACTTAATATGTAGTACCTTAAAAATATATTAAATATTTCAACAAACCATTTGGATGGAGTTCTTCGTTATAATTAATAGCTATAATGATGTAATCACCTTAAATTTTGATCATCGACGGTGTGGAAATTCCATAGTAGTATAAGGTTTATTTATAGAAGTACTTGAGGGGGGGATTGTGAAGTGATGGGTCTGTCAATAGTAGAATAAAAATGGCTAAACAGTAAAATTGACTTTATTGATGCCACACAAGCTTTTCTATATGTGGAGATTTATACAAATGCATGGATAAAGGGACAATAAACTAGACACTATATACATCATGAAGCACATTAACTGTGAGGCCCAACATAATAATATTTTTAGTTTATCATTTCAAATTATTAGAGAATATAAGGAATAAAAATAATATCAGCATGACCAATTATGTAGATTAAATCACTACAAAATATGGCCATGAAGGTCTAGATTTGTATATAATTAGTTGTATTTGATCAGGGTGTAATTACAATTTTGATGATGGATGCCTTAAGAAGAATAATATCCTATATTTCTTGGGAAATGTGTATTATCCCCCCTAAGGAATATATAAAACTAAAAAATCCCACAATAGGAAAAACTCAAGCTGTAAAACCACCACCATCATCACATGCCATAACATTAAAATAATCAATGCTAGTCATTGAACCAACATCTACAACAACAAATGAATAAATGTCACATGATGCAAAACCTATAGAGGTTGATGTAGAAACAAGTAGAATAAAAGGAAATATTATAAGAAGGAGAAATATGCCCAAGTATAAGTTGAACCCAACAAAATTATAGGATATTTTACATATTTTAAATAGTTCACAACAAGAGGATTTCTATGCTCAATATAAGGTTCCCATTATTGAAGAAAAATAAGATGTTAATCACCACAATACGAAGCCTATATTTATAAGGAAAAGAAGCAACAACCATGATATTTTGTAGGCCCCAAAGAAGATAAGAAGAACTAGATATCGTAGGCTATATGGTCAATGCATGAATATGGGTTATACTTTTGGGGCAAATGTGGTCATGCAATTTCAAGTTTTTCCTCCTCTACAAAATTGAAGACATCAAAATTGATCAAAGCATTGAAAATTTTGATTCAGAGTAAAAATACAAATTGTGGAGAACTATGTTGTTGTCATAATGATATTTTTTGCAAAAATATTTAGTTTCATATAATATGTCAATTTTCCATTAAATGAAATTTTTTGCCTTATAATTTTTCACACATCTTAAGAGGTATGTGTGTGTTCCCACAACATAACTACCATTGGATTGAGAAACTTGTTCCTTTCTCTGAAGCTTCTACGTTCCACCTCCATGAAGTCAGTGCTCCTTATGACTATGCAGACCTCCTTTCATCTATTTTCAAACTGGATGCCAAGAAGCTATTCTCAACAAGAATTAAAATCTGGATACATGCTCTCAATAACAATCTCTCATCATCAAATCAAAAATAAACTCCACAAAAAAATTCTCTCCAAAATAGAAAAATTGTGGCTACATCAAATTTGAATACAATAAGACCCTCAGAACAATATAATGTTGCATAGTATAATCAACAACAGAATACACTATCGATATGTACTAAATGCATCAAGAACCCCTGCACAAAACATGTGTGATAATAACTAGAATAAACACTACCCAACAACATACAAAACTCTCGGAGCTATCTCTACTCCAACAGCATAAAATATTTTCTATTTAGCAACATTCTTTGGATATGCTCACTACTCAACAATAACACTCATAGACTGAAGCATCGATGCTCTCCCAGTAGGTTTGAAGTGTGCACTACTTATCCGCATCACTCTCACTCACTTACATATTTTTTCAACTCATAATCAACGACCACTAAGCTCCAAGATTATGTATATAAAATGTGTAGGGAAAAATTAAGCTCGGGGCTAGGGTAAAAGGTGAAAATATTAGGCCAAATAAATACACTAAGATTAGTACTTGTGCACTAAATTAGTTCACATCATTACAAGAACGTTTCAAAACATTTCCAACCATTTTAATTTTTTTTGGAAGCCTCTAGGAATTTCCAAGCTAATATACTTATGATTAGTGTGAGGAATACAATGAAAATATCGTCATATCCCTAAGTCACATGCATGACACTGGCTCCATGTAAATGGAACCTTCAGTTTCTCCAATAGGCTTGCCTCCATATTACTAGAGTCTTTTAGTCACTACCACAGGATTGGCTCCATGCAAATGTGGCAAGGGATAAGGAAAGCCAATTAATCTCTAGTCTGTAACTTCTGTCATCAGTTGGATCCTCTTCTACAAAATTTGTACTAGCCTCCAGAGCTCTGACACAGCCTCTGACACATCTACAAGTGGATCGAACATGCCTCCCAAGTGTCACTATAAATTTAATTAGAAGACCAATAAACAAGGTTGGAAATAGTACCAACTAGTCATCCACTCTCCGACAATCATATCCACAAGTTACAACACCTCTGAATAGAACTAAAAACTCTGTAGTAGCATAATCAATCCATCACATCACTACAACAACTCATCCTCATAATAATAGACATGAAGACCTAATTTAACACTCAACTAATGTGTCATCAAGCATTACCATCACATGTATATCTACATGACAACCTGTAGCAGCAACATCAACCAAACTAATGATATAATTTTTCCATCAATAAATTATAATATTGACATCATGAGATGAAATAAATGCCAACATAATGATATCAATTACAACTCAACTAGTTGTAACCATGCTACAATGAATACATTCATACATTAGCTAGTCTACAAGTGGTTGACATCAATGCCAACATGAGCTAGCTGCCATCATGAACTCATGCCAACATCATCTAGCTAGGTCCATGCACACCATAATGACAACAATATCCCCATGGATTCAAACATCAAGGAGGGTGTAGGGCGCATAATCTGAATTTATGCAGGAATGCAATAGAATACACATATAACCATAAATACAAAGATGAAGCGTAAATAACACTTTATTTCATTAATATCAAAGAACTGAAATTTTTTTACAGACAGAAGAGATGCGGTGGCTACAATCCTCTGAGATGTGTTACAATGAGGCTCGAGGACCTATTTATTATTGAGAAATAATGGAAAACCCTAAACATCCAAAAACCTAACCCTGGGAAATGAAGCGCCAAAACAATGGACCCCTTTTGTGTAAATTGGTACATTAACTTCCCAAGGACATAACCTGGGCATACTAAATCTATTTGATGCACACAATACCTTGTTAGAAATATATATATTCAAGGAATACAATGTTTTATGTGAGAAACATCAAAGGAACTTCTAAATTACTCCTGGTTTTCCCAAAGAACGTCGTTTAGTGCCTCAAAACGGATCGAGAAGTTCAGGACTCGAAAAACTGCTAAAAATAGTAATTGTGATACAATTAAGGAAATTGAAAATCTGAAAGAAACAATGGTGGGGCACAAAGTTGAATAGGTGGGTGGCCACCAATATCCACCTCGAGCACTCCTCCCCCATTAGGAAGCAATGGTCCCCATTGCGTTGAGTTCCTCCGTGAGATAAGGAAACTTCTGCTGAACTTGGTCCCTAGTGAATAACTTTCCTTGGTGCAGGAGGTGGCCAACTTTGACAACCCGATATAGTTGGATCTTCTGATGGCGAGTGTTCTTATTTTTCATGTCCATCATATGATATGTGGTGGCCTACTCCAAGCAGTCTGGGTTTAACTCTATTGGTGTGAGTTGTTCTGCAATGTCGGAGGTGTCTAGTATAGGTGGGAAGTAGGGTCGAAGGCTATCCACATTGAACATTGGGTGTAGACCAAGGAATGCTGGAATACTTAGCTTGAAGGAATTGGCCCCTACAGCCTTGGTGATGGTGTACAAACCATATCAGAGCGGGCGAAGTTTGTAGTGGGTTCAAGCGAGGCGCTTCTTCTAAAAATGTAGCCACACTTTGTCGTCCACTTGGAAGTTATGTGGCACCCGAGTTGATCATATTGTTGCTTGTACTTAGAATTGGCTCTATCCAATATGTCATGAACCTATTGGCGGATGTGTTGAATGCACTCAATGAATTTGTTCCTTTGTGAGCTTCAGACTGGACAAGAGATGAACCAGCCTGAGTAGTAGGAAATGGCATGGATATGTCAATGGAACATAGTAGTTGGAATCCCAAGCCTACCTGAAAGGGGTTGTGGCTGGTTGAGTTGTGAAGAGCCAGGTTATAACCATGTTGTACATAGGGAAGGCTCTCACCCAAAGTGCATGGATGATTTGAATTGTACATGCGAAGAATGTGTATGATCATCCTATTGATGACCTCTATTTGGCCATCAATTTGGGGATGGAAAGTTGCGGACTTGGTGAGCTTGGTGTCCAGAAATGACCAGAGACTGGAAAAAAATGTGTTGAGGAGCCTGTTGTCCCGATCTGAGATGATAGACTATGGGATCCAAAAGTGGACCCACACATGTTCAAGGAAGAGTTTAATAATGGCTTTTGTTGTGATATTCTTCTTACAAGCTTCCATAATGTCCATCTTCGAGAATTTATCGATGACCATGAAAAAAAATTCGTTTACATGCTTAGTAGAAGGAAGGCCCGATAGGTAATCCATGGAGATGGATTCCCAAGGTTGAATAGGGGTAGGTAGCCGAGTATAGAGGCATTGCTTCTTGATGGTCGATTTGGAAATGACACAAGCAGTGAAGGAGATGATGTACTTCTCAACATTTTGTCGAAGGTTCGTCAAATAGAAGTACTTATCTAGTATTTCGACTATTTTCTCGACCCCAAAATTCCCAGCGACCCGAATGTAGTGTACTTCCCAAATCATCTTGGCACGCTTGCTTGAAGGAACAAAAATGTATCCCAGGTGACATAGCAGTGCATCCTAGAGGTGAAATTTGGAAATTGTGTACCCTCCAAGAGTGTCTTGTATGTGTGGCCTAATTCTGGATCACTCTTGCAGAGAAGTAGCCAATCATAAGTCTCATGCCCACAAGAGTTGAAAACGGCGGTTAGCACCATGATTGGTGGCCGGATGGGGAAATTTTCAAAATTATTGGTGCTTCCCTTCTTGTAATTTAGGTTAAAATTAAATTGTTGCAGATATGTGGACCACTTTTGATGATGATATTTCTACAAATTCCCTTGTGTCTGTATGAACTGCAAGGCTCGGTGGTCGGTGTGGATAACCGTTTCCTTCCCCAAAATTTAATTCTTCCATTGCCAGCAAGCCTGGACAATGGAATACATTTATTTGTCATAAGTTGGATACTTGTGGACTCTGTCGGACATTGACTCATTGTGATATGCCACTGGATGCCCTTGTTGAGTAAGAAATTCCCCAATAGCATAGTCAGATGCATCTGTCTCGATCTCAAATGGTTGTTGCAAGTCTGGTAATGTGAGCACTGGGTCAAAGAACAGGTGATGTTTAAATTATAAGAACACCTTCTATTGATATTCTGACCAAAATAATTTTGATCTCACTCCTCCCTTGGTGACTTGACTCACGGGCCAGGTGATATGAGAGAATCCCAACACACACTTGCGGTAGAAATTAGCAAGGCCCAGAAAGCTGTGAAGCTCTGTTAGAGTGGTTGGGCCTGGCCAATCTTGAATGACTTGGATCTTGGTTGGATCCACATGCACCCCCCTCTCATCAATAATGTATCCCAAATACTAAAACTGGGTGATGCAAAATGTGCACTTCTCCAAATTGGAACACAACTTGTGTTGTTGTAGTGTTTGGAGGACCTATCGGATGTGGTGGAGGTGCTCTTCCCAAGTCCAGCTGAATATCGGGATGTCATCCAAGTACACTACTACAAATGAGTTGGTGAATTTCCACAAGATTTAGTCCATCAACCTCATGAAGGTTGCGAAGGCATTCATCAACCCAAAAGGCATGACCAGCCATTCGAAAAGGCCCTCCTTGGCTTTGAAGGAAATATTCCACACATTGAAGGGTTCGATTGGTACCTGGTGATACCCAAACTTCAAGTCAATATTGCTAAAATATTTCACCCCTTTGAGTTGGTATAAAAGGTCATCAATACGTGGGATCGAGCACCTATTCCAGATAGTGATCTTGTTCAGTGCCTGATAGTCAATACAGAGTCTCCAAGTCCCATCCTTCTTCTTCACCAACACGATCGAGCTCCCACGGGGCAATGAAATCGACCGGATGTGACCTTTCTATAGCATCTCCTGAATTTTACTCTTGATATCATCATTCTCTAGAAAATAATGTCGATCGATTGGTCAATTGCACAACAGCACGACTAGGGTCAGATCGATAGGGTGCTTGACCTGACGGTGTAGGGGCACCCATGTGAGTGAGGTGAAAATTTCCCCGTACTCCTCCATGATATTTTCCATTTATTTTTTTCGTGTTGAGGAGCCCTGTCTAGAGGTCGTGGGCATAGTATTGTTCTTTCCCTGAGGGAAGATATCAGGAAAAAAATTTCCCAATTTTGGAAATGAGCTTACTGCATTTTTTTTGTAGTAACTAAACATATAGCGGCAGGCGATGGTACCTTTGGTATCGTGTAGAACATATTGTCCAAAGTAACAATAACAACGTGAGGTTGGGACTCATACACAGCATGTCACTTCCACAAGTATGGTTTGCCTAATAATAAATCACAAACATCAAGAGGAGCAATGTCACAAAATACCTCATCCTTGAAGGGCTTGATTATGTAGGGAAGGTGACACAGCTGGTTGACGCAAAGATCTCGTCCTTGGTGAAGCCACCCAAAGTTGTATGATTGTGGGTGTGTCATGTTTGGCAAGCCAAACTGCTTCATGACCTCTACTGAAATGAGGTTCTTTTGGCTCCCACTATTGACAATGAACTGTAGTGTAGAACCCTTTACCCACATCTGGGAGTGGAAGAGACACTCCTCCTCCTATAGATCTTCTGGTTCCTCCTTCTGGATCTTTGTGGTGGCAACAGTGGCATTGGGATCCGCATCGATAATATGCTTCCCTTTGTTATCCACCTTTTATGAGTTCTGATTCAGAGTCAGAGCATGCATCTGATTCAGAAGCCTTCATCTCAGCCACGAGTGACTGCTTATCCTAACACTCACTTGTGTTGGTAGTGGAGGTCTCATGGAACTCACACCACTTTCCCGTGTCCTTCTTTTGATTTTTGGTGTTTTTCCCTGCTTTCGGCTTTGGCAGGTTTTCTTGGGATTCCATGGCTTTAAGTTTTCCTTTGTTTTGCGATTTTGGGGCACATTTCCATTGCTTTTGATTCGTAGATCGAAAGTCTCACTTCTTCTATTTGAATTTTTGCTTAATCTTAGTAGCATACTGGTATGCCATACCAAGTGAGGAGATGTCGAGGAAATCCATTTCCTCCTGAATGTATCTATCCAGCTAAATGCAGTAATTAAACACAAAATGTTTCTCTGAAGCTTTGATACCCAACTTTGTGCGGAGGGTATGGAACAAATCCATCAGCTCATGCACATCTTGATCCCTTTATTGCCATAGCATAGTCCATTGTATGTACTTGTCCTCATAGTTCCCCATGGGATAATATTTTTCCTTGATGGTGTTCCAGAAATAATTCCAGGTGGGTATGACTAAGAACAAAGAGGGTTCCCCCTAGTCCTTTTTCTCATAGTAGGCTTCCCTCCAGTCCTTGACATGGGGGCAGCTTTTAGGAGTGAAAAAATAATCTTCTCCTGGTTGGAAAAGTCATGAATTGAGAAATATCCTTCTAATATATTCAACCATCTATCTACAACGTCTACATATATTTGGCCCTCAAATATGGGAATGTAAAATTTTACTTGTACCTTAAAAGGAGTTGCGCCTCCAGAGTGGTTGTTGGATGCAAATGCGCCGCCGGTGGGCAGTCGTTGAAGGATATGGAAAAGTTATCCATCATCACATTTTTTTTTTTTCAAGGGCCTCCTCGAGAAATATTTTGATAATATCTCCTGCTCCCTCGTCTTTCCTTTCATCCCCCATGGGCAGCTGTTGGGGTTTGTGAGGATGATCTTATAATAGTTCAACCAGATCAAGCCTTAACTCCTTATACCTCGACCTCATTGGGGACATGCAAAGAAGGATCGAGAAATAAAAGAATGCTTTGATACCACTAATATTAATTTATGCAAGAACGTAACGGAATACACATATGACCATAAATAAAAAGATGTTGCGAAAATAACACTTCATTTCATTAACATCAAAGAATTGATTTTTTTTTACAGAGACAATGGAAATAAACTAGCTAGGGCATTGGTAGATTATCTCTGAGAATAGACGTGGTGGCTACATGCCTCTGAAATGTGTTAGAATGAGGCTCGAAGGGCTATTTATTATTGAGAAACAATGGGAAACCCTAAACATCCAAAAATCTAACCCTAGGAGATGAAGCACCAAAACAATGGGCCTTGTTTGGGTAAATTGGTACATCAAATTCTCGAGGATATAAATTTGGCATACGCTATGACCATGTTGCTCCTAATTTTCCCAAAAAACATTGTCTAAGGCCTCAAAATCTCGAATTCCATGACCCCAAAAAATACTAAAAAAAGTAAATTGTGCTACAATTAAGGAAACTAAAAATCTGAAAGAAATAATGGTGGGGCCCCAAGTGGAATAGGCAGCTGGCCACCAATATCCACCTGGATCAACGCACTTCTAAACAATTAAGGGTCTCCCATAAAGGCTTTAGAGTGCGCTTGTGTGCTCTTGGCATTAATGGGATCACTTTGCAACCAAAATTTGTCTTCGGTGATAGAGAAAAGGACAAATATCATGAGTTTATACATAGAATCAAGTGTGACACACACTAATTCATCAAGAAAAAATAGACAATATTGATTATGAATGAATATACATCAAAATACCACTTTTTACATGTTCCCCAAGTACTACTAATGAAGTGTGAGCAATTGTGACCTGAAAGTGTCGTTGATAAGAAATAGATGTTGTGACCATGAAATGCACTCAAATATATTCTTATTAGTGCGAAGCTACTTTATAGCATTAAATAACACATATAAATCAACATAAAATGACATTTTAAGAACAAGACGACACTTCTTATGATGATGAAGTAGGCTCCAAAATTCTAATGTAGTGAAATTTTGGAGGGTGTTGTAGCAGCGACAACACCAGGAAAATGAACTCCAGTCATAAATTTCTAGATTGTACAGAAAGTGAACTATGACCATGGCAGCTATGACTCCATTTTGTGCTAAGAAAACACAAGCACTGTAGAAAACATCAACACAATTTGTACATAATACAAATTTGTTCCCAATGCAATAATAAAACAATTGGGAGAAAGCATAGAAACATTCCCAATAGGAGTAATTGCAGCAGTTGTAACAATAACTCAAACATTGGAATTCAATATACATTGATTATATATTGAAGCTTTGAAGATGATAACGCATCAGTAATATGCTTACCCTTGCACCACTCACCCATTAGATTTATCCTTTACTTCTTATTGTTTATATGCTATGTCGACAATTATATTTTTGGTCCTTTATGTCATAGATACAACTATTTGAGAACCCTGCACCTGTCTAAAATGAAATGGAGAAAAAGTTTCAAAATGGAGATATGTCAATTATGCACTTCAAAAACATAACAAAAAGAAAATAACTCAAGGAAAAAAATACTCCGTACAACACATGCCACATTTATCACACATTTAAACACTAAGATAGAATAATATCTCAAAATAATAATCGATAAACAAATATAGGTGAGTAAAAATTCAATAATCTACTTATTTTTCATCGCATAGTTACTTACTTTTCATTACATAGTTACTTTGTTTTCATACAAATTTGTTGACTAGTCTTTTTTTCTAACAGGTGCAAAGAACACTTGTCATCACAATTGCAACTCCATACCATTTGAACCTGTCTGTGCACTCTGTAGTTTCCCAATGTCATCATCTACAATGATATAATATATGTGATTATATTAAGTTAGATGCAAACAAAAAACCCTTGTTCTCTTTCTACATTTTATCAATTGCATTATAATAACTCCTTATAACAACAACTTGCGATGTCATCTTAGAAACAAACAAGTTATAAAGAAACTGTTGTTTTCATTGGCTCAAATTTCTTACCAAGAATATTAAAAAAAAAAAAACAATAATAATTTATATGTTACATAAGCTACAAATTCATGGTCTTTTCACTCCAAATGGCGACAATGAGATTCTGGATGCTAACAACAACAACAAGAAAAAAACAAATGACCCAGAGCTTCAACTAGAAAGTTCATCTTGTCTCCACATGTATCATCTTTACTATTTAACATTTATTTATGTTTACGTTGATGGAAATCCATCAACCAAAGGGGTGTCCAATATGTGAATTCCCAATTATACCTCACACCGTTTGGAGTGGGAGCCCCATCCAAAGTATTGGCTTGACCACCACAGCTCTAAGGTTTGCCTTAGATGCAATGGATGACATAAGAGAGTATGCCCATAACCTTTGAAATCAATGATTTCACACTGTGAGACACCAATTGTAATGTGTAAAATGAGAATTTCATGGGAGGGAATGAGATGAGTGAGTCTCTATAAGGAAGTAATAGTCCTAAAATAAGAGAGACACGCGAGAGAATAAAAATATTTATTAGTTATCAACAAAATTAGTTCACATAGAAAAAACTATCATTGAATAAAATACAACACACAATCAATGATATATGTACTAAAGGCATCGAGATAGTTCAATTTCCTTAGTACATGTGAAAAAAATACATACCGCAAACATATAAAGAATAGGCTTACTACATTCATGAGAAATGCATGAAAATGTGTTGGCTCATAGAGATTTTGATCATTAGGTGAAATATCCAAGTAGACAATTACAATGGTGATCTACTAGCTCCAATAGAGGAACATTAAGTCACTTTTTTCTTCTCCAAAGGATGATATTCTCTCTTATGCTCAGCTAGAGAAGCCCAGGCTATTTCTCCAAAGGCTAGGCCTCCAAAAGATTTTTTCTTGAGTTATCATGGGTGTATTTATAACAAGAGTAACGACGATAAATATCTTTCAGATTAATCATATCACTAGGATTAGGTTGACGTTTCAAAAATTGTCCTGAGGATGAACCGCATTAGATGGTTTGAAACATCTACCTAATCCTAATGATGTGATTAATCCGAAAGATATTTATCTACATTATGGATCACAAAAGTATTAGATATAACAAGAGTAATGACCTTTCATATCTCCATGAATCTTGAGCTTCCCATGAATATTAGACTTCCAATGTGACCTTTGAACTTATATATGACCTTTGTACTTTTAATAAAGACTCTTTTGTCCATATATGACTATGTGAATTTTTATATTCCACATATGACTATTGAACTTCCACATCAACAAAAGATGTGGAAAGACACATGGACACACATGACATTGTGATGGGAATTGTACAAGTCACAATTTGATAATGATGACATGGACTCCATGATGAAGTGGAAATGCCTAGTTATTCCTCTTGTAGATTTTTCTTCAATATTCGTGAGAGTTTTATTCAGTACTTCATCTTCATGAAATATATTATTTTTTTATTATTCTTCACCTTTTAAGAGGTTGAAAATAGGGAGTATTCACTATGATCTTGATCTTCCAACTTTTGTCGCAATCTGGTGCCCCTTCATATTCTTGTGCAATGATCAACATGTCTTTACAACATCATAAATGTATTCTAGTATGGTCTCCTCCTCCTTCTCTTGAATCATCGTCCTGTCATGAAAAGATATATTACTTGCAACTGGAAATTACTCATGATAATATGAAATTATTCTTAAAAACACTTATTCTAACATACTTTTTGAAAATCACTGATGGATTTGGAACTGAGTACTGAACTGAGTGGAAGGCTTAGGTATTGTACAATGAACAGTTCCAAAGGCTGGGAGTGGAGCACTAAGGATTGTTACTGTGAAATGCATAGCTCTATAGGTATAGGCAGGAAGACTGTGGAGTTGAGGAGTTCAATTAGGTAAGAATTCCAACTAAGACTTCACAATGTGCAATTCAGGAGAGAGAGAGGCTAGGGTATTGCACAATTGCACATGTCGGGAATGCAAGGAGATAACTTGTTGCTTGACATTACACAATGTGCAGAAGGAGCCTAGTTGGAGGGAAAAATTGCATAGTTGTGGAGGTCAAGAGGTAATCCTTAAGCAGTATGATTGTGCAATGCACAATCCTTTACAACATAATTTTCACATTGCACAGTTCTAGGAGGCAAGGGATCAATTAGAGGATTACTACTACATAATTCATAGTTCAAGGAGGTTGAGTGAGGTCAAGTTGATCAAGAATGGGATCTTCCACAATTTGGCGAAGTGAGGGATCAGTCAAGATGATATGAAACCAAGGTAATACTTGAACATGATCACACACTCAAAACAATCGACGAGACAACATAAAACATTGAACACTTAGAAAAAACGCGATCCCTTTAATGCGATGACAAAAAAACAATACCCTCCAAGTGAAACAATTAAGATACACTTTGTGATGACAGTGATGAAATTAATATGAACATGCATAAAAATTTATAAATGAGTCTAATACATGTCTATATGATAGATATGACCTAGGAGTACCAAAATTTCCTCTTGAAATAGACTAGAACATTTCTTTCATAATGTGAGACACTTCCAATGCCAAAAGATGACACTTACCAAAGTAAGATAAAAGTGAAAGTGACACTTGCAAAGACTTAAAGAAAGTGAAAAAATCACACGCTGGAGTGAATATAACATGAAAATGACACACATCAAAGTGAATACAAGTGAAAATGATAGTTGTGATGGTGAAAGAAACACTTGGGAAAACAAATGTGCACCAGAGTGATAGCTGAGAAAACTCACTGAAATCAAAGTTCAATTGCAATTAAAGTGAGGAATAATGTTAATGGGGAGTGCAAACTAATTGTTGATACATATTGTGCAATAAATTGTGCTTATGGATTGTGCAGTCACTTCACTAGTGATTGTGCAAGCCTTAACTTTATGAGTTGCACAATGATTATCTATACCTACATAGAAATATGCGTTTTATTGAAATCCTCGAAGACATAACATGTGTGAGAAAGTGAATTTGACATTTAGAATAAGACTTAACATTTTAAAAAACAATAGATGACCATGAAGTGACAATGGTATGAGAGATTAGAATATCCCAAGTAGGCTCCAAAATTCAAATGTGAGAACATTTTTGGAGGGTGTTTATCACAATGACAATGCTTTGTGACAAACTAGTAGAAATCCAACTTCTTTGTTTAGGTTTTACATTTAAGTGCAAGATCTCAGTATTTCAAGAATCATTGGTTCGTCGTGAAGATTTCCCTATATTTGATACTTATCCTAGACAAATATATAGTATGTTCTTTTTCGTACTTAGCTTCAAACACATTAACATATTACCAGTGACACGTCAAATGTTTCGATAGTGAAGAAGGATAGTAAGTATAGCAATATTTTGAGCACATTCCCCAATGTTTCTCTACTACCACCAAGCATAGTCAGTACCCCATAAGAGTTCCCTTAAGGAACCACAAGCATTACTTTGCTGCCAACGAGCCTGAATAATACCCTAGTGAATTTGCCTGCTCCACCTCTCTATGCACGAAGCCTTTCTCTTCTTCACAACTTTATTTATTTACTAATAGATTGTGCAAAGAATTATTTATTTTGGTGGTGTACTAAGGATCCTGACTTATTGAGAGCAGAAGAGGTTGGTTACTTGTTTAATGGATTTGAAAGATAACCAAACTTAAAGTGCTCATTTAAAATTTTTCTCCTTTCTATTCTCTACTCGATTGAGTCGACATCTAAAAACACCATTTAATACAAGGGTAAGTTAGAATGAAAGATCATAATAAAGATACAAGCTTCATAGTTTGAGAAAAGGCTTTTTTTCTAGAGTGAATCATATTTTCTGTTCATAAATCATCGAATTTAAATATATATAAACCAAAATAGAGAATAAGTATCATATTAGCCAAACATTTTTCATCATCACAATTCCCTTTTAAAACTATTTCACGTTGTATTCTGAGCCAAAAGAAACATATTTTATGCAGTATCTTATTAAACATGATACAAATGAAAAGAAATGAAAAAACCAGAAAACAAGAGAAAAAATAAAAAAGAAAATGGAGAGAGCAACACAAGAGAAAAAAATAATAAAATATAATAAATGCGAAGACTAGAATGAGAGAAAATGAAAAATTAGTGTGAAAGAGAAACTAGAATATATCTATACCTACTCCTAACACAACCAACTACATGTTCAACATTAAGTGAAATGAGATTTTTAATGTAACCACCGTAACTTCTCCTAACCTGAAAACACAAATACACTAAAAATTAAAACCAATATATAATGATGTGCAACAGAGAAGATAAGAATGTGAATAACTTGAAAAAAATATTGAAGTTGTTGTCGAAAGGAAGAAATATGTGTCATAAAAGCTAACCTTAACCAACTAGAAACGTTACCTTTTTTATGAGAATAACAATCATAAGAACCTTGAATGATTCTTGTGGCTTCATCGATGTTTCCCTTATTAGCAAGCATCAAGAAAGATCGAAGCTTGATATTATAAAAAGGGATTTCTAAGTAATATCTCTCCACCCACTCATAGATTCGATCATGAAATAAAAAAAAATCATTTTCAAAACACTAACACTCTTGGAAAAATGAACTTTCAATCAGCGTATTCAAGTTATAGGAAGAATTGACAAGGTCAACCTATGTAGGACAACTATCATTAGATGCATTAATTGGAAAATGATTCATTGAATGCTTGTTTTTAGGACCAATGTTAAGACCTAGTTGATGAATCATCATATGGAATTCTCAATTCTCGATTGGTTCACTTTGTATTCAATTCCATACTAAACCTGTAATATGAAAGATTGATAAAAAGAAATATTTGGCCTTGCAAATCAGGGAAACTAATTAAAAAAACATGCTCACAAAATGTTAGAAGGATATGTCGAATTGAATCTAGTTTCCATATTAGCATGGGTTTGTTGATCCACTAAATTATTCCAACAATGAATGTTACTAAAAAGGATTGATTTGGCTAGAACAAAAATGATTAGTTTAATAACATTCATGATGCATATTAGGAGCTAAGTTTTAACCAAAACACTCAACATAAATAAATTCTTCATCCAAAGATAATATTTACATTAATAAAATTCACAATTATGTGCATTCATGAAAGGCATACATTACAATCCCAAGTTAGATATAGGAGGTCTAGATGAATATGAATTCATTATAGCAGTATACTTGATTTGATGAGAAACCCGATCTCGAGAGAGATAAAAATTATGACGAGAAATCCCAAAATACATCAAGGGCGAGTTTGAAACCAGTGAAACAATACGAAGTAAAGAGTTTTGTGACAAAATCTACATCTAACATGGTTCGGGGATCTAACGTGGATTACGAGAACCTGACATAACCATCAATAAAAATTAAAGTGCCTCAATTTCCTAACAAGTTCCATAACTTTGAAATTATGAGTAACTACATTCTAAAATTTGAATCATACAACATATTACATGTGGATAGCTACTTTCAGTTGGATCAACAAGAACAATATTATCTAAGTGGCAACCATCTACATCACTCTTTTGATCATATTTTACGACTTCAACAAACATATTAGTCAATTCATATTATTATTATGATTGCAAGTCTAAATATGTTCGAATTGGAGAAAAATCATGAGAAACTTGATTTGAAGAGTTGTCCTTATGAAAAACGGGATATGATAAGGGATGGAAGGGATGCTCTATGATTTGGTTGCTTTCTTATTCATCATGGATAACCTTACTACCTTATGTCAATTGAGAAGTCAACTTATTAGATGATGAACTTGAAAAGCACGGAGTCTCTTCATCCCAAGATGATGAATTATAAATAGTAGTGGATAAGGGATAGGGAGGTGAAGAGGAATAAGTGTTCATAAGAGAATCTCCTTTGACCAAATAAAATTTAAGATCTAAATATTTCGAAAAAAAATCTTCGTGAGAGACCGAAAGATCATTTGGTTTACTCATATACATCAAAAAGTCATCATCATTGGAATACTGGTTTCCCAAGACTTCAAAGTGATTAGAAAAATTTATTTCATTTTGTTGACTACCAATATTAGTACATTCAAAATCATCCAGGAATGGAGAAACATCATCTTCACACATAGGACTTTGAAAAAGAGAAGAAATATTGAAAGGATATTCAGCTTCCTATTCCTCTACTTACTAAATGTGACTACCTTACACCTGTTCACTGCTTGGATTTAGAAGAGATATATTAGGCAGATCATGGTTAAGCAGATAAAGGGACAAGGGGTCATGAGAAAAATATGATAGAGGATGAAAGATACCCAAATTAGGTTTAGAATTGAATTCATGAGTGTTAATACATTCTTGTAGAATGGAGATATTAGTCTTCACCTTAGGCTCCATAATCCATTCCAAAGTTTCCTCCTTCAGATTTGGATCATGAGAAATGGATGAAGGTGGAAGAGATAGGTCAACTATTTTGTGCTCATATTTCCCAAATTTGGCATCATCAGAAGGAGGCAACCACATTGAGACTAAAAAAGGAGGAGGGAAAGGAACAAAAGGAATTGTAGATTCATCGTCTGAAATTAGAGGTGTCTCATGATGTGAAAATTTTTGGGTAGCAAAAACACCAGGGGGTTAGGGCTCACCATGTAAAAAATATGAACCAAACACTCAAACCTTTTTTTTTTAAGAAATATGAATCTGTATCCTTATCAATAAATTCATAACATAGGTGAAGGAATCATTAGAAAAATCATCAATTGATTCACCAAGGTTCATTCTTATTTTATTTATCCATTTAAGGACATCCCAATAATCATACTTATCAAATTCTAAATGAAGCTCTCTGATGAAATGTTCAAAAGAATGTATGGAAGGAGATGGTAACGTATGACGCCATTAGTTAACTCAACCTTCAAGGGTTAGGAAGAAAATAATCATAGAAACTCCTTTAGAATCAGTTTTATTAAATTCACAAAAATAGAGAAAATTAGAGATGTGCTCGACTATGGATATTTCACCATCACCATCAAATTTTAATTGATACACATTATAAGGAGGCTCGTCGAGGATTATAAGTTTACCATCGTATTTATTAGAGAAACACCTTAGGAGTATGATTTGGGGATGAGCCATTTAAGATAAGAGATTAAAAAAAAACTCAATAGGAATAACTTCTCATCTTGCCCTCCTTCTAGCGCCAACTTTTGATGGTGTTGGAAATCTATCAACCAAGGGGTTCTCCCCGATGTGAAGTCCCAGTTAGACCTCACACTATTTGGATTAGGAGCCCCATATAGCGTATTGCCATGAACACCCTAACTCTGATTTTTTCCTTAGCGGGAATGAATAACATAAGAGAGTATGCACATAACCTTGAACAAGTGAGTTGACACTATGAAACACCGATTGCAATGTGTAAAATGAGACTTTCACGAGAGGGAAAGAGAGGAGTGAGTCTCTAGAAGGAACTAGTAGTATTAACCTAAGAGAGACGCATGAGAGAATGAAAATATTTGTTAGTTATCTAGTGAAGTATTTCATATAGGCACAATGATCATTAAAGAAAATACAACACACATTCAATGAGATAAGTGCCAAACCGACCGAAATCGTTCAATTTTCTTAGGACATGTGAGAAAAACACATATAAAAACATATAAAGAATAATATTACTAGATTCACGATACATGCATGAAAATTTGTTGCCTCACTTAGATTTTGATTATTAGGTGAAATATCGAAGTACAGGGTTACAATGACGAGCCACTAGCTCTAATGGTGGGACATTATGTCACTTCTTGCTTCTCCAAAGAATGATCTTCTCTCCTATACTAAGCTAGGGAAGCCAAGGCTAGCTATCCAGATTCTAAGCCTAAAAAAGCCCTTTGCTTGAGTTATGAGGGTGTATTTATAAAAAGAGGAATGACCTTTCATATCCCCATGACTCTTGAGCTTCCCTCATGGCTCTTAGAATTCTAATGTGATATTTTAAATTTTATATTACTCTTGGACTTTTCCTAAAGAGTCTTTTGTCCATATATGACTACGTGAATTTTAATATTGCACATATGACTCTTGTACTTCCACACCTTCCATTTTGTCCTTTTCTTTTGATAATTACATCATTAAATCCACAAAGGATTTGGAAAGACACATGGACACTTGTGACATTGTGATGACACTCATACAAGTCATAAATTGACAATGATGACATGGAATCCATGATGAAATGGCAATGCCAAGTTGTTCCTCTTGCTTCTTTGTCTTCAATCTTCATGAGAGGCCTGTGACGTACTTCATCTTCATGAACGACTTGTTTTTTTTTTCTTATTCATCCTCCAAGAGATGAAAACAATGACTCTTCACTATGATCTTAATCTTCCAATTTATGTCATAATATGGCATCCCTTCACCTTATTGTTCAAATATATACCCATTTTTAAAGCTTCATAAATGTCTTCTAGTATGTTCTCCTCATCCTTCTCTTTAAGAATCATCATGTTAGATATATAATTCCTACAACTGGAAATTCCTCTTAACAAGAAGACATCAGTATGGAGAACTCCTAGTCTAACATTCTTCCTGAAAATCACTGATGGAGCTGGGACTAGGTACTGAACTGAGAGGGAGGCTTAGGGATTGTGCAGTGCACGGTTCTAGAGGTCACGAGTAAATGACTGAGGCTTGTGACTGGAAAATGTGCATATTTAGAGGCCTGGGCAGGAAGAGTACACAATTAAGGAACTTAATGTGGAAAGCTTTCCCACTGAGACTACACAATTCGTAGTTTAGGAGAGAGAGAGAGAGGCTAGGAGATTGTGTATTTGCACAGGTCAGGAAGGTAAGGAGACATCTTGTTGGTTGCCACTACGCAATGTGCAAAACGAGATTGGATGGAGGAAAAAATTGTGCAGTGACGGAGGTCAAGAGGCAATCCTTAAGCATTATGACTGCATAATGCACAATCCTTGGAGGTTGAAAATGTGCATTGCGAAGTTCCAGGAGGCAAGGGATCAACTTGAGGCTTGCTACTACCCAATGCGCAGTTAAAGGAGGATGAGTGACGTCAAGTTGATCGGGAAGGGGATCTTCCAAAAATTTTCTAAGTGTGTGATCAATGAAGAAGATATGGAACCAATGTAATACTTGAACGTGATCATGCACTCAAAGAAATCGATGACATGAGATAAAACACTTAACACTCAGAGAAAAAAAATACCTTTAATAAGTGTGACACTTAAGATACACTTTGTGATTCAACAGTGATGACACTAATAAGACAGTGTATAGATATGACCCAACAGTACTAAAGTTTCTTCTTGAAGTAGATTAGAACATTTATTTCACATGTGCGACCCTTCCCATGCTAAAAGATGACACTTATAAAATTAAGAGAAAAGTGCATATGAAACTTGCGAAGGCTTAAAGAAAGTGAAAGCGACACATTCCAGATAAAATATATCATGAAAATAACACATATTAAAGGGAATGTAAGTAAAAATGACAGTTGCGAACATGAGAGAAACACTTGGGAAAATAAAGGTGCAACAAAGTGACAACTGAGAAAACTCACTGAAATGAAAGTGCAATTGTAATCGAAGTGAGGAATATTGTTAATGGAGATTGCACACTAACTATCGATATGTATTTCAAAATACATTGTGCTTATGGATTGTGCAGTCACTATCAGTAGTGATTGTGTAAACCTTACCTTCAAGAGTTGTGCAATTCTTATTTAATATTTCATAGAAATATGTGTGTTTGTGAATTCCTTGAAGACATAACATGTGTGAGAAAGGGAATTTTACACTTAGAAGAAGACTTGAAATTTTACAAAACATGAGATGGCCATGAAGTAACCATGGAAAAATAGATCATAAGATCCTAAGTAGGCTCCAAAATTCAAGTGTAAGCAAAATTTTGTGATGAGGGATTCTGCACAAAATAGATCCTTGCGCACAATAAAATGTGTGTTCTCTTTACATAGAAATCCGGCCACAATATCCCACATTAACTATCTAGATTTAATATAAAAAAATGAAGAGCGAGCCGAAACAAATAAAATACTTGCTCATAAATAAACAATAAAATTACAAATTCAAAACCAATTTCCGAATATTACAATTGTTGGCCTCTCGACTCTTGGCCCTTTATATAAACTCTCACACTAATTTCACTCTATATATATGTGTCTCTCTCTCCCACAATCTTCATATTTATACACAATTATGAATTAACTCCAATCCATGTTTTCCTCCACACAAATCTCAACCAAAATCTAAAATAGATTTATCCCTTATTTGATTCAGCTGAGTTCCATTGAAGGAATTCCTGATCCCTAAATTATCTACCTAACTCAACTCCACTCATATCCTCAATTTATTAAAAGAATATTTACAAGAATCCTCACACTCACGTTTCCTCTCAAATTATTTTTAAAATGTACATAATTTATAAAATAAATAAATAAAACCTCACCCCCTAAATCACAAAAATAAATAATGAAAATTTATCTTGATGCTCCTGCATCAGACTCCCCATGTAGAGAATTTTCCATAGACTCATGTCTATGAGGTATGTCACTTTTCTGTAATAATGTGACAGCCATAAGTCTCAATGACTTTCTCCCTCCAGGATTCCAAACTCTGTTTTGTCGTTGGTCCTTTAAAGTTTCAACTTCATTTTGTAATTCATCACTCACTCTGTCAATCGGATTCCATCGGTATTTACAACAATTTCTTCTGCCAATTCCTCAGAGTAACTCCTATTTGTTGGATGATTTTGTCTCCAGTTGCGCTGAACACTCAAATTTCTGAAGTGAAGAATAATCAATAATTTCTCCTTGATCACAACTATAGTCATCGATTTCTCTTATAGTAACAAATTTCTCATCCGATGTTGTACCTGCATTCATCAACAAACTGTTAGTTTTAAAAAGATAAGACCTTTCGTCCTCTTATGATGCTTCAAGAGCCAATCTCCCATCATAGACCTTCGAGAATTCACTAAATCCTCTTTGGAATTTCTCACTGCTTTCATCTTTATCCTGCTAGTTTAATACTTCTATTTCCTTTATGTCTCTAAGGACATAACTTTCTTGTTGCTCCTAATCTTTCATCTCATCTCCAAATACTTTCTGCTCAATTTCTTTGATTTCAACATCATATTTATTAATGTTTCCTTCTGTACCTACAGCCCCATTATTACTTGAAAATTTATAACATTCACTAAACTCTATAAATGTTAAAAACATTTCATCCCTATCATGCACGATAACTGCAACCTCTTCTGTATCAGGTTCTGCAAGCTTCTTTTCTCCTTCAGGTTCCTTAAGCCATCGTTCCAAGAACTCTATTTCCACGTGAAATATTGCCAGCATTTTATCACAACCTTCATTCCCAGTTTCATTCTTCTTTTGGAAACCTTCTTGAGTTATCTTGTTTTATGTATCATCACATTGAAAAATTCTATCAGCAATTTCATTAAACAAATTCATTTTTTTACCTTCTTGGAATATCACTTCGTCATTTTCATTATGCTTCTGCTCCATAACATCTTCAGCTAGATTTCTTACACCAAACAAGAATTCATTTATGATTTCTTCCTGCTGTAACAAATCAGTACCTTCCTCCTCTGAAAGGCATTCTCCTTCATACTTCACCTTAAGAGTTTCATTCATCTCTGTGATATTTTCACCAGACTATCCACCATCTTCCGCACATCTTGAAAACATACATAAACTGTGAGATTTAAAAATACAAGGCTTCATATCCTCATCTGATTCTCTTGTCAACATATCTTTCAATTCTTTTGAACTATTCCAATAGTCCATGAGATCTTTCTCATTGATCTCTTCACCCAGAATTTCACCCTGTTCTGGGCCACAAATGGAAACTTCCATTTTCAACTCAGCCTCTATGAGCTCTTCACATCTCTATTGCACACTCATCATCTGCTCGAGCTTCCTCAACTCTTATGTCAACTATATGTTTACCTTCTATTCTCTCTTTGCATGTAGCCTCTGCCACTTCAATTTATTACTCATGGTCCAACCATGTCTCTAGTCTTCCTTGTTTCTCTACAACAATTCCATCACTAACTCAAGGTGAACTATTATCTCAACTTTCTCCCTCTCATAGTCTTCATCAGTCAAGTGATTACATATGCCATTTTCCTTGGAATTTTCCTTCTTCTGTGGTCTTTCTTAGAACCTATGAAATGAATATCAACAGTCATCTTCTCCTCCTTTGTGAAATTCATCTGTTCATGTGTGGATTTCATTCGAATCTCCTTTTCAGCAAGCCTTCATACTTGCCATCCAACAATACAAGCTCTCTTCCTGTGCTAGACCTCTTTCAATTTTCTTTCTTGGAATCATTTCTGGCAACTCTCTTGCTCCTCTTCACTGTAAACAACAACTTCAGTAATGCTGGTGTTACAATGACCAACTCTTTTGGTGTCGGGATTCACCGATCATGCACCCAATTACATTCAAACATTTGACTTGATTTAAGACTTTTTGACTCTAGACTTGACATTAACTCCTCATCTTGGATGAAAAATACACCCTCTTGTAAAATGAAACAATGGTTTAACTTGACTCAAGCTATCCAAATTTTCATTTGACCTTAACCTTTGATTTGACTTCAAGGCCTGACCCCATAATTACAGTAGTGGTTACAACATACTAATGAACATCCATCCTTAATACATTTTCATGATGTAAACTCTTCACTCTCTCTTATACTCCATTCTTATGAAAATATAAATAGTCTCACATGATATTGAAGCCTTTAAATCGAAATGAAATCCATTTTCCTAGGATTTATTTATGGTGAAAATAAATAAACCATTTAATTTTCAACATTCAAAAATACCTTTCTGAATTATCATACCTTATGATCCCATTAATAAACCTTTTCTTTGCTATTTCAATTTTTCGGATTTCATTCTTCTGTGTCGTCTTTATCATTGTTAATATTCACATGCCCTTCATACTATAACCTCTTCAACACGCTCATCATCTTAGCGCACACAGTTTTCCTGAACTTCCATGCAGCTCATTCTTTGCAATAATGGTTCTCATGCAGCATCGTCTCTTTTTAGTGCACAAAAACAATTCCTTCATAGGAATTTTCCAAAACTTCCTTTTAGCATGGTGGCATCAAAATTTCTTTGGGAGCAACAAACACAAACTGCACTATCTTCTGAACAAAACAATGTGAACACTTTCACATGCACCACAAGCAATGATCAATTGTGATCTTTAACTCATGGAAATCATAGATACTCCTTTACAATCTTGCTCCTTCATGTAGATCATAGTTATCATGACCGCAAACGGTATGCCACAACCATGCTTGAATCATATTTACACATCAATTTCTGAGATGGATTTCAATTCCATTCCTTAAACTTTGGATTGATTTCACTCTTTCATAACATTTACAAACAAATTAACTTCTCGAGTATGGCCAGTGAAATTTAATCATCCAATTTTTAAGAACACCTTTAACCAATGAATATTGATTCATTCAATGAGCACTTACCTTGGAGTCTCCTTGCGTTCTCCACATTACTGACACAACCTTCAGCAATCACCACTAACCTTCACACATTTCCAATAGGATTTCTCATACCAGCACGCTCAAAAAAATTATGCAAACAATGTATCTGCCTTACCACTTAAAAGCTACACAAAAGCCAATTCTAGTTTTTGTAACTCTTTTCCGCCATTTTGCTGGACAACAACTACCGATATTCGTCTCTAGTTTCTATGCTTAGAATTCTACACACAATTCTAGTCCACACACTCCACAAAGCTTCTCTTACACGCTTCCACGAATCTTCATACAACACTTACACAATGTCATGACTCAATGATGCAGGGAAAGGATAGCTTACCCAAAATTTATTTTTAAGACCACTACCAACTCCGCCTCCTCCTAGGATAATGCAAATCATTAGACTTTGCAAGTGGATCTTTTATCAATGAACCATATAATAAAATATATATTACACAAATACCTTTTTAGTTCATTGTATGTGGTTATTGGTCCTCCACTTATATCCCAAGCAAACCTTTAGGCCATAAGGTTACTGGCCTCCATTTAAACATTTCCTTTTTAGCACTTAATTCCTCTCATCTTATACCTTACTCTACATGTGACTAGACATTTTCCGGGAAAATTCTCACCTCATCACCACAATGACTTATTCCAACTTAAATTACAATTCTAGTTTATTCATGTCATTATGCAAAACAATATTGAGGTTTACATCATTGATCTACTTATTTATCCAACGACTATCACACTTTCTCATGCCAACTAGCCCGACATTTATGGAAGCATCCATTCGATGGTTATGGAAGCATCCATTCGATAAAACCTTGGTAGTTTTCAAACCCATCTTCATTGTTCCATTTCCTTTGACTTATAATTCCGCTGCGCCACTCTGATTCATGTTTTCTGTCATCAAGACTTCCAATGCAGTTATGAATGCCTATTCACATATATAAAACTGATTTGCAACACATGCCATCTCCTCTCCTCTGAATCAAATGGGTTGGGCTTCTCAAACTCCACCTCATTGCCATCTCTAATCAATACCTACTGTGAGAAGTTCTGGTTGATATATGTTGCCTCAACACTCAGAGAATGTGTAGAGTTGATATCTTCCTTTTCCTTTGGCAAAGGCTCCTGGGATGTCTTATTTACAAATAATAAATCCAGCTGAGACCCGTCTCTCTTATCAAAGAACAACTTGCTACCGACCTTCTGAACTACAATTTCCCATGAATATACTGACCACGGAGCACACATTAATGTAGCCAGGATTACATCTGTAGAAATTAGAGTGGCCTTATCCTCACTTATACAAGTTCTGGCAATACACGTTCACATCGCCAAGACTATTCAAGCGACATAGTTCTCAGCGTTCACCATTTCAGTTCTTTGTGGAAATCACTGATTTTTTTATAAAACTGTTCCATGATTTCATTAGAGGAGGAGGGGGAGATAGAAGACCTGGTGTTTTCCTTCTGTCAAAACCATATCAGCATCTTTGCCTACCTTATTTAAACCTTTGTAGTGAAAAATAGCGCGATCGGTCAGCAGATTCTTCTCTGCTACGAATACAAGCATTCGTTCATATACTAGAATCGACAGCTGAGGAGAACGGGGTCCAACTGGGTTAGAAAAGGGGTGGTCTTTGTCCGCTCTTGCATTCGCTTGCCACTCTACACTGGTCGATTACAACTTTGTTTTCACGTTGAAATCATGCCTACACATAATCTGAGGTTTTCCGGGGTCGATCTTACCAATCAATATTGGTCTCCGTCATACACAGGTCTCCGTGCTGCTCAGATTTAATACAACTCCATTTATTTTTCCCCAAACGAATTTGGCTCCCATCATACACCACGATCAAACAATGTAAACACGATTACAAACCCAGGGCTCTGATACCAAATGATGAGGGATTCTACACAAAACCGATCCTTGCACACAATAAAATGTGTGTTCTCTTTAAACAGAAATCCGAACACAAAATCCCACATTAACTATCTATATTTAATACAAAAATGAAGAGCGAGCTGAAAAAAATAAAATACTTGCTCACAAATAAACAAGAAAATTACAGATTCAAAACCAATTACTAAATATTACAATTTTTGGCCTCTCGGCTCTTGGCCCTTTACATAAACTCTCACAATAATTTCACTCTACCTCTCTGTGTGTCTCTCTCCCAAAAGCTTCATATTTATACCAATTATGAATTAACTCCAATTTTATGATTTCCTCCACACAAATGTCAACCAAAATATAAAATAGATTTATCCCTTATTTGACTCAACTGAGTTCCATTGAAGGAATTCATGATCCCTAAATTATCTACCTAATTCAACTCTACTCATATCCTCAATTTATTAAAAAAATATTTAAAATAATCCTTACACTCACATTTTCTCTCAAATTATTTTGAAATGTACATAATTTATAAAATAAACAAATAAAACCTCACCCCCTAAATCACACAAATAAATAATGAAAATTTAGCTTGATGCTCCTGCATCATTTTGGAGGGTGTTTTTCCCTATTGAATTACAATCCCTAGTCAATTATTCTTGAAAAATTTTTTTTAGATTCATTATTAGTAATAAAACCATTGAATGATTGAACTGTAGTTGACTAATATTAATTGAAAAGATTACAAAAACTCAATAGTATCTACCATTGGATTTTCCCCATCAAATTTTTGTTCTTGGAATCATTCCTAAACCTCGCCCAAATCTATTATCAAGGTTCCCAACACATCCAATGTTTATTTTCAATTATATGGAGCTTTGGATATTACTGAAGCTAATGGCTTTTCATCAAAGTTTATTTTACTTGGACTTACTCCAAGTCACCCAACATACCCTTTAAGGAACATTGCACGGAAAAACTCTTAGGAAACATTGGAAACAAGGAATGTTCTTATCTCTAAATAAAGGAAAACTCGATTGACCCCATGGATCTTATATTATGACATCCATATCAAACTATTGCATGTCTAAAGAAACCATACCAAGTCTCAAAGACCCAACTTTGTCTTAATATTGCAACTTTTCAGGCCCTTGAAATAATTAGAGTGTCCATTTTTTCATGTCAACAACTCTCTCATCCGCTTACTACACAAAGGATAAATTCTAAATTATTCCACCTTTAGTCCAATCTATGGTAATTTTGAAACTCATTCCAAAGTATTTTAATTCTCTCCAAATTTTCTCAAGTGTGATGGATAATTATTAAATGGATCTAACAATTTTATTTAATACCAACTTTCATATAAGTGATAGTGGTGAAGGGCATCAACTACCGCAACTAGATCTGATATCACTTGTCGTAAAAGTTACATGGTGAATAGCACCAACTAGCATAACTAACTCTCATGCCCCCTACCATGGAGCTACAATTTACTCATATGTATTTTCTCCAACTTCATTCCTCCCTAAGTCATTATGGTATTTAAGATCATGTAACACTACCTTTCCTTATCCACAATGGCTCAACCAACTTGCACCTACTACAACTATATTATGCCTCTTCACTTAAGGTCTACCTACAACTTCACCTTAAGCTACAACTAGTTAAATTACCAACCAATTCCAACACACTTATTTCATCCAACAATAGGCATGCACCCAACAATATACACATACTACTCATAATACATAACCAATTAAAAATAGTGTAAGGAACATAAAAACCCTATTAACATAAAGAATTTACAATACACCATCCTAGGTCTAGCTCAAACATGGATCTATCAAGCACCAAGAGGATCAAATTTCTTAATGTGTATTAGTTCCAACTTCCTTCATATTAAATGATTAAAAAATTACATTAAGAAATTTACTCCCTTTGAGTGATTGATATCTCTAAGTTTAAAATGGATGTAGGCTAGTTTATGTACTTATATATTTATTTTTTTATTTAATTTTAATTTATTTATGTTTAACATATTTGAAATATGGAGTGCCTCTAATATATATGAGATCTTATGTAAAAGTGCTTGAGGGTTTGTAAATTGAAAGTGTTAAAATTGATATTTTATAGCTTTTATGCTAATTTTTAAACACATAAATCTTGAAATTAAACTCTGAAATATGCAGAAACAACAAAAAAATACACCATAAAAATAACCACAACACAACAACTAATGAAGGATTTCACCCCTCCTAGGCTACGTCTCCTTGGTCCAGCTTCCAATGGCTTGGCTCTCTTTTTTTATTCTAAAATTGGTCAATAGATACATTTATAGTGCTCAAATCGCTTCAAAACATGTTTCATGAGCTTCAAAATACCCAAAAATGATTGTCTAGCCTCTTTCTGATCCTAAATTAGTAAAAAATTGAAGAATCTATGAGCCTTCCTAGTTTTGTTGCTAACCACACCACAATTTCCCAAAATCTAGACTGGTCCTACAATTTCATCCTGATTTTGGCTAACCGAGTGACAATTTTCCAAAATTTCAAGTGAAATTGTCAAACACTTAATTTGTCCACTAACGCCTAAAATCCAAAAAATAAACCATTGCAATATGGTGCCCAATTTTTTTTTTTAATAAAAAAACCTCAACAGTTACCATAACCATCGGCGGTCATGGTGGTAGTGGCCACATGGACATTAATTTGGCATTTAGGGAGATGACCATTCCTCCACACCCCTAGTCTCCGACTCTATGGTTTTATGCATTGTTATATGGGGGGAGGGGTAGGGGGCTTAGCCATTGCCCCTTACCCCTGAACTCCGCCATACTAAAGTTCAAATCACTACAAGGAAAAGACCGTCTAGCGGATGTTTTTGAAGAACCCCTTAAAAAAATACCCCAAACATCCATTTGTAGCGAAGGTTAATAGAGAAGGTTGGTGTGTCGAGGTTTTTGCAGATGTTTTTCATCCGGTGCGCTTATCATCCTAAACCACACCGGTGCGTTCAACTAGAGAAAGCACTGGTGTGCAAAAAACATTGGCACACCAGGACACCATGCGCTCTGTACAAACCTGCCCGATGTGTCTTATTACTGTAGCGCATCGGTGCTTTACAAAGATTCCATACGAGTGCATCCTAAAACCCCGCACCAAAACTGAAACAGCCCGGTGCGGTCTTAAGAAACCGCACCGGTGCGCCTATAAAAGCCCGCGCACTGGAACAGGGTTAAATAAAAAAAATGAAGGCCAAAAAACCTTTTTTTTCACTTTTCAATGCTCCAGATCTCTCAAGCACTGGTGAAACTTCTTCTTGTCCGAGACGCCCTGACATAGGTGCTCCCATTGCATGCACTGTTGTTGTGCATTGCCCACCATCTCCATTTTTAATTTTGCAAAATGGTGGGAAAATTTAGTTTTGCAAATTCTACAGCCAATATGCCTCCTCGACAGCCAAATGTACAGGTATTTTTCTTGTTTTTCCATAATTAAGCCTTTTAGCGGATTAGAATTGTAAATTATCTTAAGCAGATTAGAATTGTAAATTAGCTTAAAATTAACCTTTAAAAAAAAATTAAAAAAAATTCCCACACGGTGTGCTTGATTCGTTCCGCTCGCATCAGTTCACGGTGCTTCTTGTAAACTTATAGGCCGCACCGCCACTGGTGCTAACGGTATCTGCACCAGTACCAAAAGGTGTATCTGGATTTTTTTAAATTTAAAAAAAATGCGGTGCGGTCGGTTACCTGGCCGCATCGTTGACCCTGTCAAATAGCGAGAATGCAGCGCGTTGAAGAAAATATCCACCCTGAGGCGGGTATTTGTGTCAGCGCACCGCATTCCGGCATTTTGACTTGGTCAACGGTGCAACCTAGTAAAAGACCGCACCGTTGACTATGTATTGATGTTAGGAGGGCAGTGCGCTGACCCAACTATATGCCCCGGGGTGTATATTTTGGTCAGTGCACCGCCCTCCCGATACTGATCCATAGTCAATGGTGCGGGCTGTTATACCAATGCACTTTTGACTTTGGAACAATTCCAGCATGGTGGTGCGCTGAAAATTTTCTTGTGCACTGCCTTTGGTGCGCGACAAAAAAAGATGCACTGTGATCGATCCATGCCTTTTTTTGTGGCGCATCGACTATTTTTCTTTTCAAAAATTTGTATATGTATATTCCTAAATACATGTCTCATTTAATAAAAGAATTATATTTAATATGTCAATCATTCAGATACGTGAAAGGACAAAAGAGAGGGAACAACAGCAACAACAGGTGGACTAGTATAACATGGTTCGCTTGTGGGAGACACGAGAGAGGGAGATAGATGTATACCCTCCCCCTATTAAAGTAGCTACCCAGGGGCTCGTAAGGCAGGTAGGCCTCCTCAATTTCTATGAGGAAACTACTTCCCTAAAGGGCCATGGTTTTTTTTTGTGACAGCTTATCTGCAGGTGGAATGCCCACCTACAGGTTTTCTGGGTTGGTCCTAACTAGTGGTATGTTCCCACTGAGGAGGAAATATATTTCATTACAGGGCTATAGAGGAGGGGTGGATTTTCCCCTGTTCTTAGAGGTTCCAGTTGGCTATGCAACAGGGAGTCAGTTGGTGTACTCCTAGAGATACATTAGCATGGATATACTGTCTCCTTTAGATTCTCAGGTCTCTGAAGGTTAGTTATGCTTTGATGCATTTGGTAGTGAGGAGGTGAGGTGCCTCTCACTTCTGATTTCGACCATTTCACACAACACCAGTGACGAGAAACACATTAGTTTCCCACTTCTATATTATGTTGATTCTTTAGTACAGGAGCCACGACTTGTTAGCTGGTCTGCCATTTTTTTTGTGGAAATTCTATACAGCCTTAGATAGATGCCGTGCTCATGCACAAGGGAGGGTCAACTTCACTTTTCCTTCATAACTATTTTGTTTATTTTTTGAGAGGTTTACAGAGACGAGGCCTACTTTTGTTCGGCAACCTCGTAAGCCGATGTTGGATGCACGGATGCACATGTGGGGACAAATGATGCCCAAGAGGGGTGAGACTGAGTTTTCTGTGAGGATATCGCATGATGCACTCGAGTTGCTAGCCAGTGTTGATGAGCATCCCCTCGTTATGGTCCCCTGCTCTTATGATGGTTTGGATTGGCGAGGGTGTGCCAACATCCTCTTCACATGTGATGAGCCACCAGATGATAGAGGTAATATTACTTTTTTATTTAAATTTATTCTAACATGTTATTTAACTTATTTTATTAAATTGTTTAATGAAATTGTCTAATATTATTGTGTACTTGTATATATTTTGCAGACATCAGGTATTTTGATGGCAATGACATGTCAGCGCCACCAAATGATCTAGGTGTGGATCTTGATGACGATCAAGATATGGCAGATGCCGAGGATCATGAGGAAAATGCAGATAGACCTGCTCTTGCTGGTGCACCGGTACCACCTTTTACTATTTTTGGGAGGCTTGATAGTAGATTGAGGATGGAGTTGGGCGACCAACACTGTGCATTGTTTTTTGAGGCAGGATTCAAGCCCGCTACTATGAGAGACATACAAGCTGATGGTAGGATGGTACATACGTAGAGAGGCATGTCGTGTGACATGTACAGCCTAATGTGGCATGTTGTAGGAGCTACGACCTTAGTTACACGGTTGAGGAGGGCCCTTGCACATTATAGGCATAGTCGAGATGCAGCATGTGATCGATAGTCTGCGAGCAGCGACACATCATCTGATGATCACAATCAAGGGAGTGATCACCATTCACCTCGCGTCGCGCCAGATGAGTAGCCTGTAGCATCGACCAACAGTCATCATGGAGAGCAAGCTGGATCATCGGCCACATCGAGTCAGCAACTAGCAGCATCCAGCAGTACTCATGATCATGATTAGGCTGGAGCATCGACCATGTCGAGTCATCACGATGAGTAGCTGATAGTTGAACCTGATCAGCGTGAGGCACCCATAGCAGATCAACAGGAACGTGATGATCAATATGTATCTGAGCTTGTCGAGGCTGCACCATTGACTAAGATGGCCTTGACTAGTACTGCTATTGATGATGTACCACCAGCTGATATATGAAATTTATATTACATTTGTATATTTTTGACATTATATATATATAGTCCATGTATTTTATGTTCATGTTGTAGTTGTAGTTAATTGACATGTTGGTGATCATCATGATGTGTATATTGTTAGGTCATGTTAGATATTTTCATCAAATGTGTAGCTTGCAAATAGATGTGTATGTGATAGCCGTTATTTGACATGAGATGTATATTTGATGTTTGTGTTGTGATGATGTTATACAATGCTAATTGTGTTTTATTAGATGATCATGATCATGATGACATTAGCGATTTTGAATGTGTTTTTTAGTCGAATATAATTTTTGTACGATGGTTATCTTGATCGTGATGTTTATTAATTAATTTAATATTAAATGATCATGATATTTATTAAATATTATGATGTGCTTGTAATTGAAATTTTAATTTTAATTGTGTGCAAAATTGTAAAATTGTATTTGTATTTGTAATTGTAATTTTAATTGTAATTGTATGTAAAATTATAAAATTTTAATTGTATTTGTAATTTTTAATTTATTGTGAAATGATTGTAATTGTATTTAATTGTAATTATATATGAAAAGTGTAGTGCAATTCATTCTAATTATGTGTAGTGTAAATTTGTAATTATTGTAATTTTTTTCTAAGTAAGAAGTAAATCTAATAATGAAACATATAGTACAACTAGGCCATGGCCATAATGGTACGATAGCAATGACACAAATCAGAAAAATAACAAAAATTGAAGGCGCCGCATGAAAACGGCCATGAGTTGTAAAAAGTTTTGCCTCTATGGAGAAACCCAAACCATCGTGCCATAAACTAATACATCCCAAAACAGAAAAAATGACAAGAGATATGGACAAAATTACTTGGACAATGCTAGTGGAACTAAAGACCATAATCATCCGAGGGGGGCTCTTCTTCAATTCTGCACCAATATCCATCATCATCGTCTAGAACGGGGCCACGTTGAGCTGCTCCCGCACCTGCACTGCTACCACCTTCCTGCTTTCCTTTGTCCTGAAGAAGGCTTGAGCTACAATCGCCCGCCTTGTGAGAAGCACCCCTGTCTGAGGCTTTAGGAGGATGCACGAGGTCAGAGGGGCCGGGCATGTTACTTGGGTGCGCGAGCGAGGAGGGGCCACGAATTGCGTCAGGAATTTATTTAAAGGAAACAGTGACTGTCGCCGCAACCAGAGGG
This sequence comes from Pinus albicaulis, assembly GCA_034641835.2. Classification (NCBI taxonomy): domain Eukaryota; kingdom Viridiplantae; phylum Streptophyta; class Pinopsida; order Pinales; family Pinaceae; genus Pinus; species Pinus albicaulis. The sequence continues at coordinate 1,071,919,083 of CM076574.1, forward strand.
CGGTTGGTGCTGTACTGGAAGTGAAAATGGGTTGTGGTCGGGCTGTGCAGGGAGGCAGAAGCAGCGGGTCGAGAGAGAGGGGGCGACAAAGAAGCAGACGTCGCGCGCCTGGGGGAGGAAGTGACCGGACGACCACGCCCACTGCGTGTGGCAGGATAGCAACCCTAAAAGCGCTCAGGAGAAGAAGACGAAGTGCTGGTGGTGGAAGAACGACGCTGACCAGAAGGGCATGCTCTGGAGCTACCTCATCGACATCTCAAGCGATTCCTGAGCCGAGGCATGTCAACACGTAGCGGGAGGGAGTTGACAGAAGTAGCAGCAAAGGGCAAGGAGGTGGAGGGCGAATTGAGCTCGAGCGAGGTGGAAAGTTGCAGAGGGAAAAAGGGGCTCTGAGAAAAGTGAAAGCCAGGGAGGAATTCCACACAACGGTCCAGGTTGCAGCGCCTCCCGAGGGAGGTGCGAGAGCTGGGAGCCTCAGCCTCCAATGAGCAACCAAACCCGAGGAGCGGAAACAGAGACGGCATGGAAACCACCAGATGAAGCTAAGGCCGGACATGAAACCCAAGCACAGAGGCGAGGAACTGAGAAGATGAACCAGAGGGCGGCATTTTGAAATGTTGGTGGCCTCGATCCACGCAACGGCATAAATGCCACACAGGGTGACGGCCTGGAGAATTAAAGGCTTGGAGGCACCATAACTGAGGCCTGTGGGTGGCCATGTGGCATTGCCATGCGTTGTCCTGCAGGCTTATCTCCGTAGCCTTACGTCTTGCCACCCCCATCTGGGGGTATTTGTAAAATTTTAATTATAATTGCAATAATTAATTTATTGTGAGCTGATTGTAATTGTAATTTTAATTCTAATTTTATGTAAAATTTTAAACTTATAATTGTATGTAAAATTCTAAAATTGTAATTGTAATGGTATATATGTAAATTTGTAAAATTGTAATTGTAATTGTAAATTTTATGTAAAATTCTAAAATTGTAATTGTAATTGTAATTCTAATTGTATGTAGAATATTTGTAAAATTTTAATTGTATTATTGTGAAATCATTGTAATTGTAAAATTGTAATTATATTTGAAATTGTATGTAAAATCATAAAATTGTAATTGTAATTTTAATAATAATTGTATGTGAAATTGTAAAATTATAATTTTAATAGTAATTCTAATTTTAATTTTAATTTTAATTTTAATTGTATGTAAAATATTTGTAAAATTTTAATTGTATTAATGTGAAATTATTTTATTAAAAATTTTAAATTTGTAAATTTGTAAAATTTAAATAATTGTAAAATAATAAATCTAGAATAATATGCATTTTGTAACATAATAAAGTTTAGAAAATAATGCAATTAAATTCATGTACTTTAGAATTATCATTATTTTACTATGATCTTACATACAAAAAAAAAAGAACTTTATACAGTACGCCATTGTTTTTGATATCAACATAATTGCAAATTATCAAGTGAAATATTGATTTTAACATTAACACAATGCAAATTACCAATTAATTCAAAATACATATTATAATATTTCCAAAAACCCATCTTAAAAAGTATAAATATTGATGAAATAATACATGTTCCATATCACTCTCGGTTCTCATGATCACCCTCGTTATCTTCCAGCTCGCATGGCATGATAACACTATTGTTCTAAAAAATATGTTTTGATCTAGGGTCATGTATCAATACGAACCACCAATCCCTATCCAACACATCTGGGTAAAAAAACACCTGGTTGCAGTGTTTGGGGAACATAGGGCTCCTTAGCTTCATCCCACGTCTTTCTAGAGTTAATACATATTAGCCTACTATCGCGATATTCCTTTACATTATTCCAATCAAAGGTGTCCCACTACTTGCATCTAAAAATAACACATTGGAAAGAAGATAAATCCACTTCAATGATCTCTTGTATCTTTTTGACGTAACCTAATGTCCCTCGTACTAGGTTTTGATCACAGTGTCTAGATCGACTAGATTGATTGAACTCAACTTCCACTCCACAGTCTTGTGTGATGTGTCCATCATCAGAATTTTCTGTGAAAAAATGGTGTCCATATTCCCACATATATGGGAACAAATGCACCTATAAAAAAGTTAAAAAATATAAGTGTCATGTGTCTTATAATAACCCAACAGTTAAAATATGAAATATAGATGTAATTACATTTGAAAGGTGCATTATTAAGTTTCAAATGTACTTATAAATTAAATAGATTATTACCGAGTTGCTGCACCCAATCCCTATGTTTAGTGCATCCTCTTCAGCACGCGGGTAACGACCGGTTGCACCGTATTTCTCTCTGACCTGGTCAGCAACCCAACTGTTGGGGCATATTTTTGGCATATTTTCTTTTAAATGATCAGGATAAGGCACACATCTACCATTAAACCATCTGAATTATTTCCTGTCACTATCCCATTTCATCCTCTTTTGTTCCTACAATGCGACCCACAGTTGTATCACTTCATAATTGTAATGAACGAATTTATTGATTGCTTCAATTTTTGCATTCACTGATGAAATCAAACCGAAATTATATAGTACATAGAGATCAAAATATACATTATATCGAAGTTCAACATGAATATTTACTTTGTATAAATTTGAAAAATTATAAGTCACTTACTCTTTATCAAGCGTGTTTTCCAATCGTTTGGAGCAACTCCCTTTCTCTTTTGTCTTCATCCCTTTCATCATCCCAAATCACTGCACCTGGTTTGTTGTGGATATATTTGATGTACTCACTGGCATAATAGAAAGACTCATATGATATGTACGCCTGTGCCATAGTCCCCTTGTGTTTTTCCCTTTTTCGAACAAAACCTTTTAATTTCTTCATGTACCTCTCTAAGAAGAACATCCAATGACAAGAAACCACCCCATTCGACAAGCCAAACTTCGCTTTCAAGTTGTATAATAACATCGTTTTGCCTAACTGGGTAGACTTTGACTGACCACCAAGTCCAAAGAGAGGGGTGGTGGAAGCAAATTTAAGGCTTTCGAAAAAGGTGTCAACGATATGAGCATCATCCACCAGTTGATCATCATTTTGGAATGCATCTAACAGCATTGTCTCCATGGTAGTCATATCCCTTAATTAATCATCCATACCAATCTCTATTTGATTGCCTCCATTTCCATATTGTGAAGAACTAATATTGTTGTATTCATTCCTAATTGGTGAATCTGGACGTAGCGGGAATTGAATCAGTGGTTGATTCAACCATTCTTGGTATCGTTCTTCTCCAATTTTTTCTCTTAATTCAGTCTTCTCTCAATTTTACATTGTCATGGGGTGAAACGGAAGATGATAGATAGGTTGCCCATCATCACAAGAATCCTAATAATTTAAAAAAATTATTGAACATGATTAGTACAAAATATATGATATCAATTAGTAAGCACGTTGACAATATTGCACGATTAATTGGTTTGACGTTGAAATAATTACATTAATCAATATACCAAACAATTATAATTATTACCATCATTGTCCCAGGATTGTGGCTAGAAGATGAAATATTGTTACAATTGGCAAGATGAAGTAGCTTTCTATTTTCATCTACCAAATGCGCCTTGCAGTATGCTGCTACTGATAAGAGCTTCCGACGTTTTGGAGATGTTTGAATATTTTGTGCATCTGAAATCGATTTTGAATCTGCATGAACCTGCAAATTTGTATAGATTATAAATTTAATTAAGTTGTGCATGATTGACATGGATAAAAAACATAAATTCAATTAGATAATGAAAATATAAATAAAATCTAAAGTAAATATTACGTCTCGAGATGGATAGGGAGAACTCCGCGATGGACTTTGAGAAATATTATGGAATGAGCTAGATTTTGAAGAATTGTCCATTCGATATAATTATGATATTTTCTCCCTGCATTTGAGCAAAATCAACAATAAATTTTGGTGTACACACCTAAAAGTAATTTCAGTGCCTTAAAATGGACTTCTTGTTATCGGTGCTAATGTATAGATAACCGCACCAATGCATTTTAGTTATTGCATACCAATGTCATGTTATCAACGGACGCGTCAGTGCGGTGCTATTAAGTGACGCACCGGTGATGAATAACCACAAATAAAAAAAGCGCAACTCTATTTTTTTTAAGTGAAAAAAGCGGTAAATTGAAAAATGGGCGGCAAAATATTTTTGAAAATCTGATTTCATAAAACAATTCTTTAAATACTAAACACTTTTCATTATTTTAGTATTTTCGTAAAACATTTCAACCATATATTTTTAGGAGAGATACCTGAAGCAAGAGAGCATGAGAGCACTGTGGAGCAGGAAAATACGTTCGAATAGAACTATTCAGAAAATCAGAATTCCAAACCTTTGGTGATTCAAACACTGCAGCATATAATTTCAAATGATATCGTGATTAAATTTGATTTCTTTTTTACTTTTTCTACAGTTTTTTTTTATGCAATAAGTAAAAAATTTCTATTTGTTGTTCATTTTCAAAAAAAAAAAAAACAATTTTTACCCTAAACCCTTCACTCTTTTTGTTTCTACCATTTCTTCTCCCTGTTTTTGTGATTTTAGAGTTAGGGATTTTCATTTTAGATTTATAGGGTTTGTATTGGTATGTATATGCCTATTACATCCAACCCACGGGACGACTTGCATAGTCGGATCCCAATCCATGTCGGCCTTTGTGTGAATTTAAAAAAACAGAATGTTTTTAATCGGTGCACTTGACGTAACCTAGCGCACTGGTGCACTGGATTATCCTAGCGCACTGCCCACGTACTGTTTGATAAAAAATTAAAAATAATTCTTTTTAATCCGTGCACCATATGTAAAATAGGGTAGCGGTGCGCTATTTCATTATTGCGCACCACGCACGTACTGTTTCTCAAAACAATTTTTTATTATGTTAATCGATGCACCATGTAACATATAATGCACCACACCGAGTGTCCTAGTTGACAGAGAGCATCGTACGATGGTCCCTTGTTTGCGCGGGGTGTTTATAAGAATACGCCGCATCGCCCTGTCCATGACACCATATGGTACAAAAACAAACACTAGACTATTTTTATTATTTGTCTGTGTTAATCAATCCAATGGTTGAAATGTAACGCACTGGTGCTATTTGTTTCAATAGATAATTTTACGGTGTTTTATACTATTTCAGAAGTGCATTTATAAGACCACCATACACCGACGTTGGTGCGTACACCATGAAAAACACACCGGTTTCTTGATATTTTTTTTTTTACCTAAAAAGTTGACAGTTTATTTATAAAATATATTAATGAATGATATGGTACGGGTTTAAAATTGATAAATAAACTGCTCACAAGAGATCAAGTAACAAATATACTGATAACACATCAAGAAAAGAAAAAAATTCAAGTTCTTTGTAAATTATTTACAAAAAATATTATTTTTGAACTATATGTAAGTTTAACTAATATGTATTGTTTACTGTGTATCATGCAGAGCCACAAAATGACAAAGCTCGATAAGATTTCTGATCTAGGACCAGAAGAGCGTAAAATCTTGATGGAAAAATTGCAAAGGAATGAATCAGGTGAATGAAAAAATACTATCGATCCAATATGAGTTTCTTTTTTTAATTTTCGTTAATAATATACTTAAAATTATTCGATAACATGTTTCAAACAATCTATTAATTCACATTTGTTTAATTTTCTACAACGACCAACAACTCAGAAAAGGAATTTTGTTCTAAGAAAATTAAAAAATAGAACATGCAAATGAAAATGAATTTCTCCGTAGCTCATCTGGACTGGCGCTGGAGGTTAACGAAAGGGGGAAAAACTTTTACAAAAGTTTGAGGGATCTAGTGGAACAAATGTATAGACGTTCTTTCCACTTACAATACAAAAATCAATCCAATGATTCCAAGAACCAAATTATATCTAAACTACAGGAAGAGTTTCCAGAGAAATGGTCAGTGAGACATGTCAAAATTTTAACAGTAAAAATGTACAACAACAAAAAAGAAGGAATGAAAAAGTAATATTCCTTTAAATTTTTTTCTAGAATTATTTATAAATATCACTTTTGTTATATTTACTTTCATATATCAATATAAAAATAAAATATTTTATTATCATGTTACATTTTCAAGAAGATTATGAAAATCTCAAAAGATGAACAAGATGATATTAGAAATATGCCAATAGGAATGTCCAAAAAGGTGTACAAGGAGATGGTCAAAGAAATGGACAAAACTTCTCCGCAGGAGGAGCCATCTCAACAATAACTTGCTTCAAATGTAATATATAATCATTGAATTTTTCGATCATTAGGTACAATAAATAAAAAATTTAGCATTAAATTTTAATTTTGAAGTATTTTCTTGCAGAAAAGAAAAGAAAATGGAACCCATTCAGTACATAAAATAGGACGATAAGGAAGAAAAGGTTTGATATCTAAATTTGTGAGTAATTGATACTTCCTTATAACAACTTAACTAGATTTAATTTTTGTATATTTTAAGTTTTTTTACAAAAATCATCATTGAATGTCTTCAAACAGGTGTTAACATACAAAGAAGAACCATCAGACAAATTGGTTGACATTTGGTTAAATATGGGTTATGAGTATATGTTAGCATGTAAGAAATTAATTGTGGAATTGGTAAGCATATATCGATCTTGTTTTAATTAGCTGTCTATAATTAATAGAACAAATAAATCTTTTATATTAAATATATTATTTGTTATGGGGTATAAAACATGCAGGAAACAAAGTATGGAACTGCGCCAAGAGATGAAATCTTGAAAGATGGCATATTACATGGTTGAGAAACACGTTGGCATAATGGTATGCGTTGCTTTTAGTTGGATGGGGGTCTGGTGTTCGACCCTTGCCCAATCTGCTCAACCCTTACACATATTTTTGGTGGCCTCCTATGCTGCCACGTGGTGGCCTCTAGTTGGGTCACGTGTCAGCATGTGGTTGGCCATCACTCGCAACCAATCAAAATCCACCAATTGGTGCCAGCATAAACTAGACAAGTACAGCGACCATGAGATTGGTCCACCATGCACAATCAAACTTTGACCAGTAAACCATGCCCATTCAGCTGTATGAACTACTAACTGGGTAGCCTGACATTTATGCCCAAATTTTAAATGTTTAGGAAAACGAACAGAACGTGTTTCCGAGAGCATATGGTGTCGGTTTTCAGTGATACGAGTTGCACCAAATTCAGAACGATGAGATATACATGGTCATTTAGGTTCCATACCATTCCATTAACTTTCATTTTTTAGCATCATTTTGAGCACCTGATCACTCCTCCCCACTGGAAGATTTTGGACCCCAAAATATCCCTTTTAGTTGATCAGTAGATGAGGGTACACTTCCCTCAACTTTCCGATCTCGATCCTTTTGGCTTTGCTTGTATTTTTTCCTTTGAACCACACATGAAGGTACTCCACATTCCCTTGTTTTGAAGACTTTGTTCTTCCATCAAGAATAGTCTCTTGCTATAGTTCATCAAAGTATTCAGGAGAAAAATACTCAATGGAAGGAATCTAGGAATTTGAACATTTTATCCTTGATACTTAATCAAAGGCGGTTCATACAACCTTAAGTTCTCAACATGAAAAAAAACATAAATTTTCATATATGAAGGAAAATCCAACCTGAAGGCACTATCACCAATATTTTCTAAAATTCTAAATGGACCATATCGAATTGGGTTCAATTTTTTACATTCTCCTTGAAGCATTTCTTTGCTATTGTGAATCCAAACTTCATCAGCTACTTGGAATTTTTTATCTACACAATGATTATCATGCCTTGTTTTTTACTTGGACTTGGCTCTTTTCTAATTGTTCTTGAACTGCTTGCACTAATTTGATTTTTTCAATGAACCTTTTAGCTTTGTCTATGTCACTATGACCATAAATAACAACATCCTTTACAAAAATTAAATCCAAAGGGGATTTATGTAAGTATCCCAAACATGTCTCAAATGGCGATGTTTGAGTTGAAGAGTGCTTGGCCCGGTTGTAAGCATGTTGAATATAGTGCAAGATTTCATCCCACAACTTAGGATGCTTGTTGCAATAATCGTGAAGAAAATGTATCACCATCCTGTTCACCATCTCTGTTTGACCATCTGTTTGTGGATGAAATGTTGTACTCTTTTTCAATTTGGTGTCCATGAATCCCCACAAGCTTGACCAAAAATTCCCAACAAAGTGAGAATCTTGATCACTAACAATGGATGTGGGCAATACAAAATGCACCCATACATTCTGAAAGAATAACTGAGTAGTTTTTTTAGCTATAATTTTATTTTTACATGGCATCAAAATACACATTTTCTTGAACCTATCCACAAATACAAAATATAATCACATGTGATTCCTCTTTGACATAGGAAGACCTCCAAAAAAGTCCATAGAAACACTCTCCCATGGACGATAATGTATTGTGAGTGGTATGTACAATCCTAAATTTCTATTTCTAGGCTTACTGACTACACATAATGAACAACCTCTAATAAAATGTGACACACTTTAAAGCATATGAGGCTAATAAAAATACCTCTGTAGATCTGCCACCATCTTACTTACACCGAAATGACCAGCAATAAGAGAAGTATGTGCCTCCCTTATGATGTTGACTCTTTCTCCCTCTGGAAGACAAATCTTACCAAGATGGTACAAGAAGTTATCATGCATGTGATAATCCCATTCCTTTACTTGGTTCCCTTGAATTAAAATTTTATATGCATCTTGAAAATCACTATCTAAAGCATATTGTACAGCATAGCTCTCATGCAAAACAAAATTATGGTTAAGGATAGTAGCAACACTAATAATAGGCCTAGAAAGCATGTCAGCAAATTTATTGTAGATACCTTTCTTATACCTTATCACCAAGTGGAATTTTTGAAGAAAACCCATCCATTGAAAGTGCCTTTATTTCTCTAACTTTGTTTGCAATTGCAAGTATTGAAACGGTTGATGATCAGTGTGAATGATTGTTTCCCTACCCATCAAGTAATGTTTCCACTTTTTCACACTTTGAACAAATGCATACAATTCCTTGTCATATGTAGGATAATTAATCACCGCACCATTAAAAGTTTCTTAATGAAAATAGATGCACTTACCATGTTGGATGATGACCGCACCCATGGCGTAATCACTAGCATCAGTCTGAATCTCAAATGACTGTCTGAAGTATGGAAGTGCAAGTAATGGGGATGAAATAATATTTTCTTTCAAAGCATCAAATGCTTATTGTTGTTTACATCCCCACTGGAAGACCTGCTTCACACTCTTCAATGCATGCAATGGAGTTGCGATATAAGATAAGTTAGCAATTAAATTCCTCCAATATTGGGTTCCTCCCAAAAATCTTCTTACCTCTGTGACTGTTTTGGGCTTTGACCAATTTAAAATGACATCAAACTTGGAGGGATCTATTTTCAATTCACCTCCTCAAACAATATGACCCAAATACACTAAAGAAGTGTTCCCAAACTCACACTTTGACATATTTAAAAACAACTACTCTTTCTTCAAGACATCAAGTACCTTTTTGACATGCTGACATGTTCTTCACGAGATTTACTGAAATCAATATGTAATAAAAATAGACTATCACAAAATCATCTAGAAATGGCCTCAATATATCATTCATCACACACATAAAGGTAGTTAGAGCATTGGAAGGACCAAAAGGCATAACAAGCCATTCAAACAAACCTTGTTTTGTTTTGAATGATCTCTTCCATATGTCACCTTCAATAACTCTAATTTGATGATAGAAACTTCTTAAGTCCAACTTAGTAAAATAGTTTTAATATTTCAATTGATCAAGTAAATCATCTATTCTAGGAAATGGTTAACGATTTTTTATTGTAAATTGGTTAAATGCACATCCACACACATGTGCCATGTTCCATCCTTCTTTGGCACAAAAACAATAGGTGGCCCGCATGGAAAATTACATTGTCTAATGATCCCTTTCTCCAACAACTCTTGAATTTTATTTTTAATTTCTTCACTTTCCATCACTGACATCTTGTACATGCCAATGTTAGGAACGTGACAATCTTGCTGCAATTGTATTTCACGTTGGATTCCCCTCTTGGGAGGCAATCCTTTTGGCTCTTGAAACATCTCATCATATTGGTTAACAACATCAACCAAATATGATTTTAATCTTGAATCACAACCTTGGAAACCTTAATTTTCAACATCATTATTTTTCTTGACCATTAAACACATAAAATTCATGCTAGAGTTAATGAGTCTCTTCATTTGTTCGACATTTACAAGTGAAAGATTTAGTTTTTGTCGATTCTCTCTCAAAATTAACTCTATACCATCATCGAACAAGTGATACTTGTTTTCAGGGTGATGAAAAATAGCTTTTCTATCATACAAATATGGGCTTCTCAAAACAATTCCGCAAATATCAAGTGGAACTACATCAATTTCAACATCGTTAAGTTTTCTGTAATTGCAAATTTAAGTATGCATTTCCTAATAAATTGTAAGTTTGGATTCTTTCATATCCAACCTAAAGGATAAGGTCTTGGTTTATGAATGGTCTCTAAGTTTAATTTCTAGACTAAGTCTTCGGAAATAAAATTTTCTTGTGAACCATTATCAAAGAGTATCAATTTTGGTGTGATTTGAAATAACGTGAATATGGAAAACTTCAATTCTAATTTTTTCATCTTGAGTATCATTAGGACAACTTGAAGAGATAGTGATTTCTATGTCCTTACATTTAATTCCCATTGTTTTGGTATTTGTTTCATCTCCTGAATCAGACCCTAAGTCATGTTGAGTAGTTACAGCTTTCTTTTGCTTCCCCTTTGATCACGAGTTCATAAATTTTGCTCAAAATTGAAAGTTATAGGATTGGATTGAAACTAGGATGTTTACGTAGATCTCGTCTTCCTGATTCCGGTGCCATGAACGGTTCGAAAAATCGATGTCGTATGAGGGAGATATCGTGTTCTGATCGAAATCCCAAATAACTAAATTTTGCGACAAGGTTGACTGGGATGCCCAGTTAGCAAGGTGGATGCACAATCAGCAAAAGGAATATTCTGAGGAATATTCCTTCCTCAGAACCAATCCCAGGCTGACAAGTGCCACATTTTTATTGGTTGAATGGATTTGTACATTGTGGTTTTTTGACCAATCGAAGGGTGACACGTGGCCAGCCCCGAGGCCGCCACATGTCCCCTTAGTGGTGTAGCAATTTTTTTTTTAAGGCCACAGGAGTTGAACCCGTGACCTCTTGTAGAGAAACAAAACAACTTAACTGCCCGTACTACATTGATACTTAACCCTTATAGTAGTCGGGTACTATTTAAGCTATATTTCAAAGTGGAGTGGGGGTTGGGCACTGCCGGTGGTCCCAAACCGCCAGCGGTCCCATAGATCTTTGTCACATGTTACAACAATAAATGTTACAACAAATGAAACCTCTGACATACCCACCAGCGTTTAAAAGTTATCACATGTTATAACTCCCCATGGTTAAATCCATCTCCGACGGTTTTGTTAACTCGTGATTTAAACTCTAGTGTTAAACCTTATCTGACAACGGTACAAGTTGAGTTCTGCTCCACTGTAAGCGGTAACCGCTGATTCTGGGGGTTGGCATGTGGCCACCCCCAACCGAAACATTTATTATCATGGTTAAATTCAGAGGGATTCTTGGAGGCGCCCTAAATTTATGCGGATTGGACTAAACTAACTCCAGTTAATTAGAGTCCTCCACATTTAGTGGAGCTTTTCTAAGTGTTTTTGGGAAAATGAGTAGGAGACTCAATTTCCTCCCTTTCAGAGTGAATGAAGAGTCATTCTAGAATAATTAGTGAATTCTGGAGCCATTGGTGTAGATAAAACAACCATTACAGACATGTAACTACATGTATTTGCAAAATTTTGAGCATAATGAAAGTTGGACATGTCATTGGGAGCTGGACCAGCAAATGCAGCCCAGGAGGAGTGAAATGATTCATCATGCCTTTATGTAAATGTTATTTGGTGACTTATTTATCTATTGTACACTACTGTTCAGTGTTATTTGTGCTTATTTCATGCTTCTAATTCACTAAAATCATCTACAATTTATGCTTAAAATTCTAAATCCTTAAGCAAACTAAAGAGACAAGTATGCACATGTTTTATAACTGAAAAGACACTTATCACACCAAAACTAATATATTCCTTTCAGATCAGATTGGTATCAGAGCTAGATTTTATTCTTTGGTATTGCTTTGTGCAAATATTTGTTTAACTTTTTGCATGTTTTAGATGCTTACAAGGCTCAAGCTCAAAATAGGAGAAGGCAAATTGGTGGGAACAAAAGGGTTTCAAGAAGAGCCAAATAAAATGAGTTCAATATTGCCACAATCTCCACCACCTAGTTCACCTCCTAAGGAAGCAGAAGCTACTTTAAGAATGTCTCATAGAGAAGGAGAAGTACATGAAGAATTTGATCCCAAATAGGAAGAAAGAGTGTTTAGGAAAGCATTCCTTGACATGACTGAGATGGTTAGAATCCGTTATCAAGAAAGGAATGAGAGAATAGATGGAGAAGGATCCAAAATTCACAAGGAAGGACAGGGATCTTCAAGAGGTCACAATGATGAAGATAAGTCAAAGAAGGGAAATGGAGTAAATGGAGAACCATCATCCTCTCCCTCATCATCATCATCCTCTACTTCATCTTCACTACATCAACCACACAAGTCAAAGAACACTGGTAAAAGTCCTTTTTTTAAACTTGATGTTAAGTTTGAATTGCCAATGTTTAAAGGTGAAGTCAATGAAGAAAACTTGATAATTGGATTAGGAAATCGGAGGTCTATTTGAGAATCTAGAACCTTCAATATGATGATACCAAAATCCAATTAGCTTCATTGAGAATGGAAGGTGAAACACTTGTTTTGTGGGAAGCCAAGACAAAGGAGGAGATCAAGAAGCATGATAAGATTATTGTATCATGCATTAATTTCATTACTACTATAAAACAACAGTTTTATCCATTAGCTCATATGCAGAAAGCCATAAGGAACTAGCAAAACTTTAGGCAGTTGAAGGGACAAAATGTGCAAGAATGCACCCAAGAATTTAGGAGAAGAGATATCTTATTAGGGGCAGATTTGCAGAGCCAAGATACTCTGCTCAAGTACATAGGAGGATTACATAGCTACCTAAAACATACTATTCTCATGTTTAACCCCACAAGTCTAGATGAAGTATGTGTTCAAGCCACACATATAGAAGCTAGAGGGAAGAACATTTCTGAAGAGGGTAGAAAGAAACCTTTCAAGGGTAAAAACAAAGAGAAGACCTTAAAAGTTAAAAGAAAAAATAATGCATCTGTTAAGAAAGAGGGAGAAAAATTTGTTTGTAAACATTGTTCAAAATAAGGCCATGATGAAACTCATTGTTGGACATTACATCCTGAAATGAGGCCCAAGAAATACAACAACAAAGGGAAACAAAAAACTGCATATAGAACTCAACATGATTTCGGATATGATTCAAGTGATGAATCTAATATTACAGCCATGGGATTGAAGAACATGAATGGAAAATGAATTCAAACTAAACCCAGTACTACTACATCAAACTGTCACATACATGCTCCAAATGAAGAAGAAAGAATTGAACTGTTTCAGGTGAGATTCATATCCAAACATACCAAGATTGACACATTGTTTGACAGTGGGTCACAAGAAAAATTAATATTTGAAGTCTTGGTCAAGAAACTTAACCTTGATACCATACCACATCCAAAACCATATCCACTTGGTTGAACTTGTAAGGATGCAAATTTAGAGGTTTCAAAGAAATGCATATTGTGGTTTGCAATCACTGCACATTTTGTTGACATAGTTGAATTAGATGTGGTTCCACTTGACATAACAGGTATTGTGTTGGGGAATCCTTATTTTTATGACATGAAAGAGATCTTACATCGCCATGAGAAAAAATATCATTTATTCAAATATGGCAAGGAGTACATTGTTATAGCACATCACAAGAAGAAAAACATTACTATGGTAAATGTTGGACAAGTAAAGAGGCTAGTAAATTCAAGTAAGAATTTTGTTCTTATAATGATTAATCCTAAAGCTAATTTCAATCATGAATCATTTGAGGGATGTGATCCTAAGCTGAAATCATATTTATATGATGTAGTTAATCCACATCATGAGATGTTTCAGGAGCCAACAGGATTTTTTCCAAAAAGAGAGATTCAACATGAGATTTAGTTGCAGCAAGATTGTCCTCTTCCAAACATTGGCATGTATCGCATGTCTATAATGGAGAATTTTGAAATAAAGAGGCCAATCAAGGAGATGTTTGGAAAATGAATCATAAGGCCAAGCACTTCACCATGTGGTTCACCCATAGTATTGATTCCAAAGAAAGATGGTACTTGGCGCATGTGTGCAGACTTCAGAGCTTTGAACAAGATTACAGTAAAGAATCGATACCCACCCCCAAGGATAAATGATTTTCTTGATCATCTGAAAGAAGAAAAGCTTTTCACCAAGTTATATTTACGAAGTGGATATCATCAAGTAAGAATTGCAGAAAGTGACATATGGAAAACTGCATTCAAAACCAAACAAGGACTCTTTGAATGGTTAGTTATGCCATTTGGTTTGTGTAATGCAATAGAAACTTTCATGCGTGTTATGGATAGTGTTTTGCGTCCATTCCTTGATGAATTTTTGATTGTGTACTTAGATGACATATTGATTTTCAGCAAAACAAGAGAAGAACATGTCTTGCATGTGAATAGAGTGCTTGATGTTTTGAAGAAAGAGAAATTGTTTCTTAAGATGTCAAAGTGTGAGTTTGGAAAGAATTCTTTTGTTTATTCGGGACACATTGTAGGAGGAGGGGAGTTGAGAATTGATTCTTCTAAAGTGGAAGCCATTTTGAATTGGCCCATACCCAAAACAGTAATCCGGGTAAGAATTTTCTTAGGTGCAGCTCAGTATTGGAGAAATTTTATTGCTAACTTTTATGCCATAGTAGCTCCTATGCATGTAGTGACAAGTGTGAAGAAAGGCTTCCAATGGGGAGGAAAACAACAACAAGCTTTAGAAGCTTTAAAATAAAATATCATCTCATCTCTAGTCCTTGAATTACCGAATTTTAGACAGCCATTCAAGATACAAACTGATGCTAGTGATTATGCTATGGACGCAATTCTTTTGCAACATGGTAAGCCTATAGATTTTCATTATGAAACATTCAATGGTGTTGTAACTAATTATCCTACATATGAAAAAGACCTATATGCATTGGTACAAAGCATCAAGAAGTGGAAACACTACTTGATTGGTAAAAAGACGATTGTGCATACCGATCACCAACCATTACAGTACTTGCAGTCGCAAACAAAATTGAAGCAATCAAGACATTTCAGGTGGATGGGATTTCTTCAATAGTTTCACTTGGTTAAAATGTATAAGAAACGTATTTTCAATAAAGTTTCTAATATGCTTTCAATACCAATCACTAGTGCATCTACTTTACTAAAAAATGATTCTATTGTACATGAGAGTTACCTAGAACAATATGCACATGATGTTGATTTTCAAGATGTGTATGCTAGTTTGAGTGAAGGGAATCAAGTTGAAGAAAAATATTATCACATGCATACAAATTTGTTGTTTCATTTAGGCAAGTTGTGTATACCATAAGGAGAGAGGCTAAGTGTCATGAGAGAAGCTCATTCATCTCTTATTGCTGGACACTTTGGGGTAACCAAAACAGTGGCACATCTACAGAGGTATTTCTATTGGCCTCGCATGATATAGATAGTGTGTCGCATTTTATAAGGTGTTGTTCTATGTGTGCAACAAGCAAGCCTAGTAATAGGAATCTTGGGTTGTACACGCCAATACCGGTACCATCAAGGCCATGGGAGAGTGTCTCCATGGAATTTTTTGGAGGTCTACCTATGTCAAGAAAGGAACATGATTATATTTATGTAGTTGTGGATAGATTCAGTAAAATTTGTATACTTATGCCATGTAAGAAAACCATTACTGCTCAAAAAAATTTTGAACTTTATTTTCAACATGTATGGGTTCATTTTGGATTTCCAACTTCTATTGTTAGTGACAGGGATTCTAGGTTCATTGGGGAATTTTTGGTCCAATCTATGGAGTATGATGGACACAAAGTTGAAAAATAGTATTGCTTTTCATCCACAAACTGATGGACAGACCAAGGTGGTGAACAGAACCGTTGTGCATATATTGAGAGGATATTGCAACAAACATCCTAAGTTGTGGGATGAGAAACTGCATTATATTTAGCACGCTTACAACTGGGAAAAGCACTCTTCAACTCAAACATCACCTTTTTAAGTATTCTTTGGGTATTTTCCAAAATCACCATTAGACTTCATCTTTGGTAAGGATGTTGCAATTGATGGCCATAGTGACATTAATAAGGCTCGAATTTTCATTGAGCAAATTCAGATTATACATCAACAAGTTCAAGAACAACTTGAGAAAAGTCAAAGAAAACACAAAGAGAGGCATGACAAACATAAAGTTGATCACAAGTTTCAAGAGGGAGATGAGGTATGGTTGCACATTAGCAAAGAAAGGATGCAAGGAGAAGGTAAAAATCTCAAACCCATTCACTATGGTCCATTGAAGATCATAAAGCAAGTTTGTAACATTGCATTTCAACTTGAATTGCCTTCATATATGCAAATGTGTTCAGTTGTTAATGTTGAAAACTTACGTTTGTATGAGCCACCTTTGATTGATGATCAAGGAAGTGATGTTCAACTACCTTCTATTCAATATTTCTCACCAGAATTTCTGGATGAGCTCAAGGAAGATACAATTCTTGACAAGAGGACAAGAGCATCCAAGAGGAGAAGTGTTGACTACCTTCGAGTTGGGCTCAAGAGAACTAAGCCAAGCAAGGAAAAGTGGATGGAGGTTGGAAAGGTTAGAGAGTTTTACCCTCATATACTGAATAGATAATCAAGTCTTTTGGGGTCAAAAAGCTCCCCAATGGAGAGGAGTGATCAGGAGTTCATAAATTTTGCTCAAAATTGAAAGTCATAGGATTGGGTTGCAACCAATATGGTTGCGTAGATCTCATCTTACTTATTCTAGAGCCACAAATGGTTCAAAAAATCAATTTAGTATGAGGGAGATATCGTGTTATGATCAAAATCCCAAACAACTAAATTCTGCGATAGGGTTGACTGGGATGCCCAGTCAGCAAAGTGGATGCACAGTTAGAAAAAGGAATATTCTGAGCAATATTCCTTCCTTGGAAAAAATCCTAGGCTGACAAGTGGCGTGTTTTTATTAGTTGAATGGATTTTTATGTTGTGGTTTTTTGACAATCGGAGGGTGACAAGTGGCCAGCCCTGAGGCCACCACATGTCCCCATAGTGGTGTAGTAAAATTTTGATAAGGCCACAGGAGTCGAACCCGCGACCTTCGGTAGAGCAACCCACGCTACTTTGATACTTAACCCTTATAGCAGTCAGGTTCTATTTAAACTATATTGCAAATTGGAGTGGGGGTTGGGGACTACTAGCGGTCCCAACCCGCCAGCGGTCCCATAGATCTTGGTCACATGTTACAGCAATAAACGTTACAACAAATTCAACCTCTGACATACTCGCTAGAGTTTCAACCTTATCACATGTTATAAATCCACCTGGTTAAAGCCATCTACGACGGTTTCGTTAAACTGTGGTTTAAAATCTAGTGTTAAACCTTATCCAACCATGGTACAAGTCGAGTTCCTCTCCACCATAAGCGGTAACCGCGGAATCTGGGGGTTGGCATGTGGCCACCCCAACTGCAACATTTATTATCATGGTTAAATTAGGCAGGATTCTTGGAGGAGACCTAAATTTGTGCCGATTTCACTAAACTAACTCCAGTTAAGTAGAGTCCTCCATATTTAGTGGAGCTTTTCTAGATGTTATTGGGAAAATGAGTAGGAGACTCAATTTTAGGCCATTCAGAGTGAATGAAGAGTCATTATAGACTAATTGGAGCATTATGGAGCCATTGGTGCAGATAACACATCCATTAGAGGCATGTAACTACATTTATTTGCAAAATTTTGAGCATAATGAAATATGGACATGCCATTGGGAGTTGGACCAGCAGATGTAGCTTAGGAGGAGTGAACTGCTTCATCATGCCTGCTGTGTAAATGTTATGTGGTGACTTATTTCTCTATTTTACACTATTGTTCAATGTTATTTATGCTTATTTCATGCTTCTAATTCACTAAAATCATCTACAATTCATGGTTAAAATTCTCAATCCTTAAGAAAACTAAAGAGACAACTATGCACATGTTTTATAACTGAAAATACACTTAGAACATCAAAACTAATACAGTCCTTTCAGGTCACCCTTGTTATTAAACTTCTTTGGTTTCATCTCAGGATGAAGCTTCCAACAATGAGATTCATCATGACCCTCTTAGGAACATGTTTGCATGTTAATTTCTCTCCTTCCTTCTTGACATATGCATTCTGCTTTTCTTTCCCTTTGAACATACTCTTACCCTTGTCTCCACTTGTGAATGAATTTTTTCTACTTTCTTGTGAAATGTTTTTCCCTCTTGCTTCAAGATGTGTTGCCTGAACACAAACCTCATCTAAACTTGTAGGATTAAACATAAAAATAGTATGCCTTAAATAACTGTGTAAACCCCCAATATATTTCAACAAAGTGTCTTGTGAATTCAAGTCTACACCTAATATCAAACACCTTGTTCTAAATTCTTAAGTGTAGCTTTTCAAACTTTTACCCTTTAGTTGTTTAAAAAAATTTCAATGCATAATAGCCTTTTTCATATAAGCTAATGGATAAAATTTTTGTCTAAGTGCAACAATTAATCTATCCAAGAGGTGGATACCTTACCATGCTTTTCCATATCCTCTTGTGTTTTGGCTTCCCACCAAATAAAAGCAACACTTTCCAACCTCAATGAAGCCAAATGAGTCTTTGTTTAATCATCTTTGATTTTTTGTATCCTGCAATAAATTTCAAGTTGAAGAACCTAATTATCAATTCTTTCAACACTCACTTCACCATTGTAAATAGGCAAATTCGAATTTGATATCAAGTTTTAATAAGGGAGTTTTACCATGAACCCTTGGGGTATGTGGTGGTGTTTGAGTAACAGTTTTTGTGGAAGAGGACTAAAATGAAGGTGAGGATAGAGGTGAATATGATGATGGAGAACAAGATGGTTTGTGTTATCAACACCTTGGAAATTAGCCACTTCGAGGAGGCAACCTCCTTTACATTAAATAAATGAACAATTCTTGGATGATAAAAATGACAAAACCTCCTTTCTATATATAGGAGTCCACAGGGTCACAATATAATCCTAGCCGACCTAAAAATAATAATGTAAGGGCACAATAATAACAATATGGGGGCTACAGGGGTACAAAAATAACAATAAGGGGGGTACACTAACAATAATAAAGGGATACACTAATATTATAGGGACTTAACATTCTCCTCTCCTTCAAACAAGTGTTCCCCTCAACGCTTGATTATTTCTGGATGCTTTTGTATAAAATTCTCATCCTCCCATGTGGGATATTCAACGGGTAAGTTCTTCCACTTGCTGATATACTCTGTAATTTATTGATTTCATAGTTATCGAGTTATTTTTTCTATGAATACTTCAAAAAATATTTTGCTATGATGTTGATCTTCTTATTGTTTCATCCGATTCTGCACCAAAGTTAGGTTATCCTTTTAGAGTTGGAGAACTTATTTCTGATGCTCGATGTGATCTTCCACTAATTTATCATCCATATTATGTTCCATTTGATCCTTCAAACCCTCCAACTTATCCTTCATTTTTTATTTTAAAACATCTATGTCATTTTTGTTTGTTCTTTGTAAGATCGATATTTGTTGCACTTGGTACTGTAATTTTGATATCTCATACTGCAATTCTTCCTCTTCATGCGTCATAGTAGAGATTTATGAGGGCTTAATGGGTGTGGAATTATTTTTGGGAGGAATTATAGAACCAAATATTGATAAAAAATGCTTCAATATTCCCTTGGAATTACTTCAAACTTCTTTTTCAAACAAACGTTATGCATTTTTAAAATACAAATACACCTTTTTCTTGATTTTGAGGAGCTTGATATTGAAACTGAATTATCTATGTTCTTTCATATCTTCAATATCTGAAATTTAGTCCTATAGTAGCCCTCTTAATCTTCTTTCGAATTCCATAGGTCTGACCTGATTTGGATTCTTCAAGGAAAAGTCATGCCCAATCTCCCACAATGACCTAATTATGGCTTGGTTTAGTAGAGCGAGCTTGTATGACGTGCCACGTGTCGTTGTTTCATCCTTAGGCTCTGAAATTGATACACATGAAACTAAAATCAGTTTACTTTTGGCCACTTTTTACAAAATCCCAATCCGATGCTCAGAGAGAGAGATAGTTATGATAATTTTCCCATGGTCACCTCTTTAAGATGAAATTTGGGAGCCTAAAAAATCCTAAATTCCACTGATCATATCTCCGAAAATATTGCGAACCAAGATCTGAAATTTTTACACGACGTTCCTCCAAATTTCGGCTTTGTGTTGTAAAAATTTCAGCTTCTTAACCTTCGTAGAAAAAATTTATAGTGAAAATTCCACAATGACATGTTTGGAGCAATGAAACCCTAGAATACGAATCTTTGATACCAAATGTTATGAAACCAACTCCAAAAATAGAAGAAAAGAGAGATCGACACCTTGGAAATTAACAACTTCGACGGGGAAACCTCCTTTACATTACATAAATGAAAATTTCTTGGATAATACAAATGACAAAATCTCCTTTCTATATATAGGAGTCCATGGGGTCACAATATAATCCTAGCCAACCTAACAATAAATATGTAAGGGCACAATAATAACAATATGGGGGCTATAGGGGTACAACGATAACAATATGGGGGCTAAACTAACAATAATAAGGGGATACACTGGTATTATATGGACCTAATAGTTTGCCATCATTTCGCTTTGAAGGCTTATCATCATCTCCTCCTTTTCCTCTAGAAGAACCCTCACCTTTTGAAGGCTTGAAACTTTCACCCTGTAATCTTGAAGTTATCTCTTCATATAGAACCTTCACCATTTCAGTCATGTCAAAGAAATGTTTTCTGAAATTATTTTCTTCACTGAGATATTATCAACTCTTCCTTCATGAGAGATGCTTGCTGAAACTTCAACTGCAATTTGAGGAAGAATTTGTGGTGGAGATTGTGGAAAAATTTCTCTCCTTTTCTTTGACCTAACTTGACGACTTGAAACCACAAGCTTCCCTTATCCTCTCTTGAGCTTCAACATTGTAAGCATCACATACACTTGCAAAAAATTAAATCCTCACAACAGCAAAGAAAACCAAATCTATGATACCAAAATTGATATGCATGAGATCCTAATGTAAATGTGCTTGAGGGTTTGAAAATTGCAAGTGTTAAAATTGATTTTTTTAGAGCTTTTATGTTAATGTTTAAACACATAACGCTTGAAAATCAACTTTGAAATATGTAGAAAGAATAGGAAAAATACACCATAAAAATAATCACTACACAAAAAATGATGAAGAAGTTCACCCCTCCTAGCTACGTCTCATTGGTCTAGCTTCCAATGGCTTGGCCCTCTTTCATTATACTCAAATTGGTGATTACATACATTTACAGTGCTCAAATGGCTTCAAAACCTATTCCATCAACTTTAGAATATCGAAAAAATCCTGTCTAGCCTCCTTACGATCCGAAATGGTCAAAAATTGAATAATTTATGAGCCTCCCTAGTTTTGCTGCTAACCGCACCACAATTTCCCCAAAATTTGGGTTGGTCCTACAATTTTGCCCTGATTTTGGCTAATTGAGCGACAATTTCACGCAATTTCGGGTGAAATGTCTGGATACTTAATTTTTCCACTAACGCTTAAAATTCAAAAATTAAGCCATTGCATTATGGCGTCGAAATATTTTTTTTTTTTAAATTATTGACGGTTATCGTAACCGTCGACAGTCACACTGGCGGTGGTCACACGGGCATTAACCTGGAGGTTAGGGTGGCAGCCAGTCCTCTGCGCCCTCGATCTCCAACACTATGGTCATATGCAATGGGTCGGGGCTTAGCCATGGCCCCTTACCCCCGAACTCTGCCATACTAATGTTCAAATGCAACGTTAACCCTTAAGGTATTGAGAAATGTGTTGGCACAGTGGTATGTAGTGTTGTTAGTTGGATGGAGGTCTGGTGTTCAACCCCCACTCGGTTCGCTCATCCCTTACACAAATTTTTGGTGGCCTCTCGTGTTTCCACATGGCGGGCTCCAATTAGGCCACATGGCATCATGTGGTTGGCCATCATTCCCAACCAATCAAAATCCACCAAGCAGGACCAATAGAAACTGGACAAGTGGCATGACTAAATTCTTCCACCATGACCACACAACCTTTGACCAGTCAACCATGCCCAATCAACTGTACAAACTGCTTATTAGGCAACCTGCACATTTTTTCTAAAATTTTACCTCTTTTGGGAAAATGAGCACAATGCCTTTCTGGAAGTATACGGTGTCGGTTTTCCGCGAAACGAGTTGCGCCAGATTGAGAACAAAGAAATCTACGTGTTAATTTAGGTTCCACACCATTCCAACAACTTTATTTTTTGAGAATAATTTTGAGTACATGATCATCCTCATTACTCTCAATGCAAACACATAAGGGGAATTTTGAGGTCTAAAATAGGCCTCCTAAGAAAAATCTACAACCAAAATAAATTTTATAAGAACCAATAGGATTCAAGATGATGATGTCAACAATGAGCGATAATTCACCAATTTTGGAGTAAAAAATTTAAAATAATAAAAAATAATAAAATAATAAAACTATTTTTTCAACTCATATTTTCAACTTATCTCCCTAAGTTTTTACTCAAAGGTTGAGTGCGAATACTTAGTAGATGCAAAATTTAATTTTTCATCAAAGGAGTACCCATGTTGCATACTTTCGATGGACCCTCCTACACGAAAAATGATAAAACACGAAAAATTATGATTGCAATAACGTTTTTAATGTATTTCTCATTTTCGTGTAGAAGGGTCCATCAAAAGTATGCAACATGGGTGCTCGTTGGATGAGAAATTAAATTCTGCATCCAATGAGTGTTTCCACTCGAAATTTGAGTAAACACTTACGGAGATAGGTTGAAAATACGAGTTCGAAAAATAATTTTATTATTTTATTATTTTTCCCCTCTACAATTTGATGATGCAATCTAATATATTTTATTATTTCCACTATTATTTTATAATTTCCTTAGGAGGCCCATTTTAGACCTCAAAATTCCCCTAATGAAAGTATCGGCATAACCCAAGGTAGGTTCCTTAAATATTTTATTATATGAAGAATGTTAACATGATACAATAAGGGGGTTTTAACCTCTAGCTTGTAGCTCAATTACATATGTACAAATAAATCATGGAAATCAACCTTATGCCTAACACCTGGCAATCATGCACAATCCAACTCTTGAAGTTTTCACAAGCTTGTCTCCTACATGGTGTATCTCACTCTATCTCAATAAGGAAGTGAAAGTTCTTTCATTATGCGCAACCTTGAACTTGACACAATCACATACCTCCTTGCACTCCTTGAGAATGATTTAACATTTCTCGCATGTATACCTTCACATTGAGGCATCCTCTTGTATATACGATCTATGGCATACATTTCGAGCTGGATTAAAGTGCCATTGAACCATTTAACTTATTTTGATGACTTTTCCATCATTTGTTATATTGAATCATTGCAACCTGTGTTGGGGCCACCTACTTTGTCACAAGTAAGTGTATGTCATCGTGTCTTCTTGATCATCGTATCTAGCATGGCCCAAGTTCTCCTAACTCTCCCTTGACATCTAATCCATCTCAAGTTGTCAAAAGGAAACTTTTTCCACATGTCTCAATTGGCCTAATCATCTCAAGGGAACCTCACTTGTTTGAGTCTACATGATTATGCCCAATTTGCTCATGTTTATATAGCTACACCTAAGTAATCCCAAGAAAGTGTCTTTGTATCCAAAAATGTGCATCTAAGCTATTATACAATGTTGCACGGGCACCGCTCCCTGCCCCTGGAGATCAAGTACCTCAAGCTCCGCCACTCCTGGGAGCTTGGGAGCTGGTACGAAATGCTCCAAAAATAGGGGGAGCTTCATTTGGTACGTGGGAGCTTTTCGGGAGCTTGGCATTAAGTTATTGCAGGTTTTTGGAACACGTACCCATTGGGAAAGCTGATTTGGAGTGTGTGGGAGCTTCGTTCCATTGGTAGCTTGGAGAGAGGCAGAGAAAGGAGAGGCAACTGTGTTCATTGGTAGCTTGGCAAGAGGTCGAGATATCAAGCGTTGCAGCGAGCCGTTGTTCAGGACCCAGGTGTATAAGTATTAAAATCGCAACTTGGATGATGTTTCAGCGTTCGCAGTTTCCATGTATCACTATAAATCACATTTTAATCTATCAGTTATCAATTATACGCAGTTTAAATTTAAATTTATCATTTATTATTTTAATGTTTTCACTTCTGGAAACGTTTAAGATAAATATTGAAAATTTAAAATCGTTCTCTATACATTGTATATACTAGTAAGTTAGTAACTATTGTCTATATTTAATATTTAATATTTATGGCATATGCTAACCAATAATATTTATGTGTATGTCGTACAGTAACTACTAACTAGTAACCGATTTCACAAATGTTAGTTTGCAAACTTTCAAAAATCTTGTGTTGACAGTGAGATATTTTCTTCGGAATTTTCTTGTGATGATCATAACATTTAACTTCTTTTTTTAAATACTTCTATAATTGAAAAATAACAACTTAGAATTCATTTTCGTTTCATTTGTTGTTTTTAATTTTTGTCTTCTTGAAATCAATATTTGATGTTTATTGTTAAAAGATAAAATCAAATTCAAAACTATACATACTAAGTAGTTAAATTTTAATGGATTACAAATTGAAATTACAATGTGCACAGAGATTGCTTTTAAAAAATTAATATGTCTTGACTCTTCTATCAAAGAGTGTCCTTTTTCCAGCAAGCATTTCTCAACTTTAATTTAACAAACTCACAGCTTTAATTTAACAAACTCACAAACATGTGAATTTCTAATAACATGGAGTTTCAATTTGAGATTTACAATTTTTTCTACTATGAATATTAATATGATTTGAGTGGTTTTTAAACTTTTAACTTTATATGATTGTTTCATGAATCATTTAAAAATTCAATTTAGTATGTACATTTAATCTTTACACTTTAAATAATAAATTATAAGTATAAAATATATATTATTTATTTGGAGTTGTGAATATATATTAATTTTTAATTTTTAATATATTATATTATTGTCACTCCCAACTTGACATTTCCTGTAAATTTGGGCAAAACTTCTAGTCGTATCAGATACTCGTTCCCCCAAGTACCCAAAGTGCCTACATACCAGAAACTCGTGCAACATAGCTATTATATGTGTTCTTAGGGCATTTCTAGACCCCCATCTCATCAAGCCTTCAAGTTTAGGCCCCCATGTCATCAATCCTCCTTCTTCTATTTATTTTGTCATTGTCATGCCAAATGCATGTCTATAGACAATGTTTCCCATAACAATCTTCTTTGCCTTTGTCCATGTCCTTTTCCAAGCTTTTTTTTGGTGTGTTTGACTTAGTGCCCATTACCACAATCGATAAGCCTGATTTGTCTAAAGGGCATCCAACTTTGTTTATGACACACCTTACCAATCGGTCAAGTTTCCCAACTTGTTCGAGGTGCACCTTGCTAATAGGGCAAGAAGTCTAATTGTTGAAGGTGCGCCTTAGCAATGGGCCAGGCACCCATGGTGAATTGCGAGAGTTTTACCATCATTGAAGACTCGAGAGTCATTTCTTATAGGTCGAAGGGGCTGACCGATATGGAACCAACACTCCTCGAAAGGGTGTTGGATGATAGGCAACTTTTAAGCCTATATGTTCGCTACCACCTATACTTTTAATTTACCGAAGGCCTATGCTTATCTTTATTTTCTCCCTAATAAATATTTTTGTAAAGTATCTATACGGTTGATTGGTCGTATTTATTTTCCGAAAACTACCCCTGAAATTATGTTTTTCTAATTAATTTATTTTACTAATTTTTAATTTATTTTAAACCGATGGTTTTCCGACGTAGAGAACTTGACATTGACTAGATATTGATAGATGCCGTGAATAGGAGACAAATTTTCAGGTATAAGCTTTTGATATGGGTCAAAAGGTTGCCTTTGGAATCTATAATAATTTTTCAAATTTGTGATAGAAACAACTAAAAATCACTCAATTATTAAACACAATCATATATTATACACAAATGGTGTATGTGTAAACACACTCACACACAGAGATTACATTTAGATTACTTTATTAAATAGAGTTTCTGAGATCCAACTTATTCATAATTTAGAGAGAGAGGTTGAGAGAATTTCTCAACCATCGCAAATTAACTTCTCAAATATAGAATGTAAATAATAACTCCAACAATTTGTACTAATTAAGTGCAATTTTAAATTTATGATTTGCAATCAATTTGATTTTCAAATATTTTTATCAAATATGTCCCTTGTCAAGTCCTAGATAGGTTGGTTTTCAAATATTATCGTCAAAAATCTCCCTTGTCAAGGCATCGAGTGCTTGTTCTTTGTTATCAATGAAAAACAAAAATCAAAATTTTCTTCCAATGATGTTTAGAGAGCCAGCGAAGTTTTCGCATTCTAAATAGAGGGCCAGCGAAGTTTTCGAATTTTAAAGAACGACAAGAAGTCGTCCAAGTTAAAGCAAAAATGGTACAGGACAAGACCGAAGGATATTCTTTTTTATTAACCAAGTTAGAGCCCAAAGGTACATGATAAGACCAAGAATAATAAAAAATTTATTAACCAAATTGCATTCAAGATAATTAGAAATGCAGAGATTGAGTTTTTCCAGGTAATCCGTGTTTTGCGCCTGTTTATGATTTTTCTGCAGGAAGTCACGATATCGGAAATGCTCGGCCGTGTGTTCAATGATTTTGTTGCTGAAAGTCATGATATCGGAAAAGCCCGGCGGTGTGTTGCATGATTTTGTCGCTGAAAGTTATGAGGTTGATTTTGTGTATTTTATGATGTAAATTGCATTCCGTTGGTAAAAATGCCAAATATAGCTAGCAAGCATTGCATTGGTCGGTACAGGTTTCCTATTCCTCCTCTTTTTCTTTCGTGTTTTTTTTTTTTTCTTAATTGTTATTTATTTTATTATTTTTTACTTGTTTTTGTTTCCAGTTTGAAATATGTTCTAAAATTGTTTTTTATTTGGTTAAAAGTTTGTTTTCCTCGGACTTAAGAAAACAAATTATCAACTCAAAACACAAAGATTATCAACCCAAAACACAAAGACATTTAACTCACTTATTATTTAAATTTTTTTAAAAATATGTGTTTTTGTTAGGTTATTTGGTTAAAAGTTTGTTTTCCTCGGACTTAAGAAAACAAATTATCAACTCAAAACACAAAGATTATCAACCCAAAACACAAAGACATTTAACTCACTTATTATTTAAATTTTTTTAAAAATATGTGTTTTTGTTAGTTTTCTTTGTTATAGATATAAAATATGTTTTCAGTTAATATAATTTCTATATTTTGATTTTATAATTTTTTAAATTCTAATTTGATCATAATTACAATTCAACTAAGTAATATACATCTCTTTTATATTAAGATATAAAAAAATGGAACAGCACCATGAAGAGCGCTACAGTTTTTGTTGGCTCTCATACCAAATAAGAAATTATAGGAGAAGACATGGTGCACAAGTCACTCACAAAAAACTATTTGTATATTCAATCACAAAACCGAGATGCATGCCACATAAATAAATAGTGCTATCTGAGATCCAACAATTTTTAAAGCAAGAGATTATTGTTGAGAAAATATGTCAACAAGACAATCCTACCTATATACTAATGTAAGCATTTTTCCAAGTCCCTGGCCCCCTATAGAATCACCAAGTTTTAGAAGGTATCATAAACACACACGGGGAGGTTTCTGAAGAGAGATGAAGAAAGCATCGAAAAATACATTTTTAGCTTTGTCATAATATGCATGGAAATAGAACTTAGTAAAGCTCTACCATATCGTATTCATTTGGTTCATAAAAATTTTAAATGGAACGAATTGTTAAACTTTCAAAAAAACAATTTTGAGGTGTGGTGTTTGTTTCGAGATAGGGCATTTGCAAAATGCATGTCCACAAGCAAAAAAAAATGACAAAAGAAAGACCCGCAAAGTTAAAAGGGTAGTAGTTTCCAAATCCATCTCATGATGAAGACGAATAAATTGACGTGATTCATTGAACTTAGGAAGAATATAATCAATAATCAACATTTTTCGCAATTGGAAGAGGATGAAAAGAAGAGTAACGAATCCAAAGGACAAGCCAATAAATTCAATGAGTTACCAGTGATCTATGCTCGAGGAAAAACATAGGATGAAGAAACAAATGGACTTATTCACAATTGGAGGAGGATGAAAATAAGAGTAACGAATCCAAAGGACAAGCCAATAAAGAAAATGGGTTAGTACTAATCTATGGTCCATAAAAGTAGTATGAAGAAACAATTAGCATAAAGGTAGCATGAAGAAACAAGTAGCACTCTAGGAGTCAAGGAGTGGTTGGAACAAAACTAACACATATATGTGAGATTTTATACTCACGTAAAGAAGTGGTCTCGAAGTAAAAAAGAGAAGAAATGGAAATAGTTATTGCCAACCTAAACCGTGGGAGTTCATACTCACATAAAGAAGTGGTTTCAAAATCAAAAAGAGAAGAAATGGAAATAGTTATTGCCAACCAAAACCTTGGGGTTGGAAAAAAGTTAAGAAAAGTAAAACAGAGAAGCTTACTTTATCTTGGTAATTGTAATTCTGGTTTGAGTATCTTGTGCACGTTTTGAGTGCAAAAAACTACGCTATGCATGGGAAGTACATGAAAAATGTAGTTTTGTTTCTTTAATAAAATTACATGTTTTTTCTTTTAGAAAAATATCATCCTAAATGTATATGTTTTATATTACATGAAAATTTTCAAATATATTTCATTTCTACTTCAACCAAGTAACATCATAAATGTATATATTATTTTTTACAAAGTTGGAACATATTCAAGAATTTTCATTATTATTGTCAAATTAAGAAATTATTTAGTGCAATTACGGTTATTGTTTATATAATTTTAATTTTTAGAAAATTATACTAAATAATTTAAAAATAATTTCAAGTAACTCTGTTAAACCTATGAATTATAATGTATTTTCACCATGGCAATTTAAATATAACATTTTTTTTAACAGATTTCCAGGCGGTATGGGCGGTGGTCCATGTGACCCCGCCTACTTAACATTTAATTTGATAGTTAAATATTCTGCTAGTTTTGGAGCGGGGTCTGATAGTTTCAGGCGAACCACCAAATTTGTCGAGTTTATCTGCAGTTTCTCCACATTTGGTGGAGTTTATTTAGGGGATATTGGGCAAATTTGGTTTTGGCCATATCTCCCTCAATATTGATCCAAATTGGACAAAATTTTAGTCAATTTTGGCTTTCTCCGGCATTTTGGAAAGTTTGGGATATGTTACAGAGTGAACAGAGGGGTTCTACAACTATTTTTTCTTCAAGGAAGCTTGGAGAGCCATCAGGGCCATCGGGGAAATGGAGCTATTTTGGGCTATACTTCATTGTTTGAGGTGAAACAAAAGCCATTTTTAGCTTATTTCTATCTTTTGAAGTCAATTTCACAACCAGGTTTTCCTGTTTAGGCATATTTTTCTCTTTATAACCATTTTAAGAAACTCAATAGAGCAAGTACATGCCCATTGGAAGCCTTGGGCCCGACAGATGTAGCCTAGGAGGGGTGAACTGCCTCATCATGTTGCTATGTGATGTTATGGTGTAATTTATATACTGTGTATTTCTGATTTAAGATGTTAAACAATAAATTTAATTAACATTCCCTCACACATAAGACTCAGAAACCTTATCAAAAACATTTTGTTTAACTTGCTAGAATTGGAGAATACTTTGCACACTTAATTAAAAATGGAAATGGATACTTTGCACAGCATTTACAAATACTTCAATTTTTATATCAATGAATGACTTATTAGGTACTAGTAACTGACTAATTTCTCATGATTTTTTAATAGTCCACTTAGCACTCAACTTTAATAGTCATAAATGGTCATAGATGAATGACTTATTAACACAATTGAATCCCCAAAATGATATTTATAAATTTAGTCAAAATGCATGCCCTATATTTTATTTTTTCTTGCAAATTACTATTTAAAACTAGGTTTAAACTTGTTCTACTATTTATAACGTCACCATTCAATCCAACTCATCACATTGAAATTTAAGATTGATTTTTCCTCTTCCAACACTAGTAAATTTGGCCCAATTTCCAACGGCCACTTCGTCACTATTCCGACACATAGTCGTCGCAAGAGCAACAGTTTGAGGCCAGACAAAACGTGGTTAGCCATTATGTCGCAATTCCGACACTTCAATAAATGTTGGAAGAGTGACACTTTTTCCGACATTTTGCAAAGTGTCGCAATAACGACACTTGCAGAGTGTTGCAATACCGACGTTTGTGAAGTGTCGCCATTACGTCACAATTCTGACACTTAAATAAAGTGTCAGAGGAGTGACACTTTTTCCGAAGTTTTGCAAAGTGTCGCAATATCGCTAGAGGTGTCGCTAGAGGTGTCACAATACCGACGTTGGAGGTGTCGCTCTTTCGACACTTTGAAGGCGTCGGTCTTCTGACGCTTTGATAAAAAAATTTTAAAAAAAATAAACACGGTGTTTTGCATTGAATATTGACTCTCTGCAATCCTTTGTTGTCTACAATGGTATTAATGAAAATATTAATACACTTTCAGTGAATATAATTATATCATATGGATGGATAGAGTTTTTGTACCAATAAATCCAAATTTGAGAGAAGTTCAGCCAAATTTCAGCAGAGGGCCAATTCGACCAAATTTTGTTACTATGTTGGAAACTATATCAAACATATGGTTTACATAAACCAATAGATTATTTGGTATTAGGTTATGATATATTTGATAACTACTCATTCATACCTATTATACACTGACAGGAGCATCCCCACATGCTCTTGAAATGAAAAATATAAATTGCTTAAATAATCTTGAGGATTAATTATAGAGAAGGTGTGTATAGATAACCATGTTTAATTTACGTCCCTTCCATAAAATGCACATTATAATCTCAAATAGAGGATTTAAAAGAAAATTTCTCTAATTAGAGAGATTGTGGAAATCATGTAGGAGGCGACCTTTCAGACCAAAAGAATAATACACTACCGACAAGGTCATAAATAAACAGTTTTACATGTCATTGTGATGTTGAGTTAGAAAATTCCTCTATGGAATAATCTTATGGCTAAGAAACCCATTTGCATTTCCTCTACAAGCTCAAACATTCCATTGTACAACACTGTAGACCTATTACGAGTTTCTGTAGTATTCACTTTTGGTCATATAAATATTCCCCTGAGAAGGTTCTTGCCACATTTACAGTTACAAATAGGCATATCCAAAGGATCGATAAAGGATACAAATTGGTACAAATATTTGACTTTATATGGAAAGAGTGGTACCATAGAATACCACTGTAATCTTGCACTATAATTTTGATGTTAGATTTTTTGAATTCCAGCACCCAAAACTCCAAGATTATGAACCAAATAAATGACAGCATTTACTGTTTAGGTACAACCAACAGATGGAAAACTTAGACCACAAAATTATGCAAAACAAATTCACTTTTATAACACTTTGAGCTATCACCATGAGCTTGACAAGGCTTTCTTTGTATCTTTGTTGTTTCTAAACCTAAGAGAATTTTTCAAATCCTCCCCTCAATGCCAATTGTCGATTTGAGCACCACTTGAATATAGAAAGAATAAGGATAAGACAACAACATATGATACAGGAATACTCTATAGATCAAAATCCAATAATTAAACACTGTGTTTTGGCTACATTCCAGACATCCCAAAATCCTTATCAGCATAATGGAGAAGTCTTCGCAATCACTGAACCATATCACAGTGAAATGGTAGAGCAATACGCTAGTCTAATAATGCAGGACTCACTGATAACCACGAAAGTGCATGCAGTTCTACTACTTAAAAATCCAAAATCTGATGGGCCTCAGCTTGACAGTCCTTTCCTTCTACAACAGGTAAACGGTTTTTCTTACCT
The DNA here is from genome assembly GCA_034641835.2 of Pinus albicaulis. Classification (NCBI taxonomy): domain Eukaryota; kingdom Viridiplantae; phylum Streptophyta; class Pinopsida; order Pinales; family Pinaceae; genus Pinus; species Pinus albicaulis. Next base: position 1,071,951,531 of record CM076574.1, read on the forward strand.
TTCCCTATAGTTTTAGATGTAACAGATCCTTGCTGGTCAATTGATACAGTACATGTTCCCCCATAATAATCTACCAAGCTCACCATAAGAGTATATGGCCACTCATCTTTGGCAATACGTTGCATGGAATATCTCCTGATGGAGGGAGTTGGTTTGGATACTACAAAACTAGTTGCAAAAGGGGACGCAAATCCTTTTCTATGTAATAAGTGTGCCAGTGTTGGAGACTCAGATGTAAGGCACATAGGCAATTTTAGGGGTATGGGAGGGATAAAACAGAGACCATGTGAAGGAACAAACAAGTTTGAAACTGTTGTTGATGCAAGTGACTTTACTGAGTTTAAACCTTCCATATAGTTTGATAGTCCAAAAGAAGCACCTTGAGTTGGACCTGCAGGCAATCAGAAACCCACTTGTAAAAACTAATGTAAAAACACATCCAACGGCTGAGAAAATTATTTAAAAGAAACGTATACTTCAATTTGCCAAGAAAACAGAAAATAGAATATTCAAATTTAATACAAATACATACAAGAAAGCATAACAATTAAGATTATCCTAATCAGGAAAGTAGAATGCATTTTCTTGCCATATACAACATAAGATTCACAATTTGGAATTGACTTAAAATAAGACAAACTGCAATTTGAAGGTTTTCTTGTCCAAACACACCCGATAGGCAAGATATCTATTTAATACAGCATATCCTTCAATTTACCAACAAACCAGAGAGTTCAGTTAGAATTCATTTGCAATTAAACATACAAAATGAGGCATAATCATTTGATTTACATTTGTGGAAAGCATGAATGACATTCTCCAACTATATATAGCATAGCATTTAAAAGAACATGCTGGAAATTAACAGAAAAAGTAAACATATAAAGGGAATAATACCCAATGAATCCATCTCGACTGGACAAACTAGCTGTAGAGAGTGGTCTATAGAGAAGCCAACTAGACTGATGTTCTGGACCTAGTGAAAAGTACCCTTTGGTATGTCTTGTAAATTTCCAGGCATTGTCTGCTTTCTTGTGTTTACTTGCCCAAGGTTGCCTTTAATGAAACTAGATGACTTTGAATGTGAACTGTAAGGAGAAGATGATGGATTGGGAGAATTAAAAGCCCTATCTTGGATCATATTGATTTCCTACTGCTGAAGTGTACTACCACCGCTACTTGCTGAGGTAACATCAAGGGAAAATTGCCGCAGCTGTAAAAGCCATTTTTTAACTTCATTCCCACCTACTGCAAAAATTTATTTCTGCCATTCTGCACCCTCCATCCCCAACATTTGTCAGGACGTTTACCAGTATGACCAAGACTACTAATATTTTCCAACTTCTAAAAAGATGGCAACACAAAAACAAATTTAGTAAGGACATCATATATTCATAGGATAGTCAAAGAAAAACATGTACACCTTGGCATTCAAGTTCATAAAAGCATCCAATACATGCAATCACAATATTCCTTGGTCTACAACCACATACATCAGGAGTAACTAATAAATATTGGCATCCTTGCTGCAAAACCTAAATAAAAAGAATTTTAAGGACTTTAGTATCCTGTTGCCCACTGACCCCACCAAATGGAAATACATGGACATCTAGTAGTTCTCCACGAGCATCTATCCACACACAAACAAGCCATTTCCAATCTTTAGTCCAACCATAACAACAATGGAGACTCGGTGCCTTCTGGTTTCCAGGCCCTAAATAGTCAGATTCCAATCCTTCTGCAACAGTGCTTGAGCCAATATCTCGTATTCCAATTGAATTTTAAGGATGAGTACTCCCACATGCATCGTCAGATATGGTTCTCACTGAATCCGTAGTAGCAGCACTAGTCACAGTGTTAGAAACAATGTTATCCAAGGAACCAGGCTCTGCCAAAATAAATAGTGGCTCAAACAGGTAGCGTGCATCATCTTGGGAAGGAAACTCTCCAGACCTGCTTGAATCACATGTACTTGAATCTCCCTACCTTGTTTGCCAAGAATTATCCCAAGCACTCAGTCGTAAGCATCCTGTATCAAGTAAATTGTCTCTTGATAATGATGGTGTTCGCCCAGTAGTGTGGGATATACCACAATCATTCCAATGTCCTTAAACAAATGAGCTTAGATGCACAGATCCTGGTCGAGCTCTATGTGATAATGTGGTTTTTGTGATGTGTAATAAATAGGAGTCAAGTGAGGGATCCAACAAACCTTGTTATACACAGTAAAATCTATTTCTTTATGAGTGACTAACTCAGTCATTGGAGGCCTACTAGCTTTGAGAATCATTTCTGCCATGAGGACTTGTAAAACAAGCTTAGGAACACTGAACCCAAATAGAGTAGGAACACTTAAATTAACAGTTTCATCTAGGGTAGCATCATAGTCTAGATACTTCCCAACTTAACTATAATTTAACAACCATCTCTCTCTATCTGGACTGTTAATTATTGCTCCAAGAGAACTGCAAGCTTCCACAACAGTCTAAAGTACTACAGATGGTTCAACAAAGGGGAATATCACATAAAGCACCTAAGGAATGACCAAGAACTCCAATCAGGACCTTTACATACAACATCAGTTATAATAATATAATGTAGCAGAAACCAAGACTCATGCTAGAGAAAAGATTAACAGTGGAGAATTTAAATGTAGCTTTGGTTGGAACCTCAACAATTGTAAGTCCTTATCATCCATCTATTTTATTTACTTACCTCCAGGAACAAGCTTTCTTTAAATAGATAACTGGAAACAAAATATGAATAATCATCCTACGTAGCCAAAATTTTAAGGAATATATTATTTCTAGGCTTTAGCTAGCTAAAAAGTTTTGTAATATGCATCCATAGTTCCCAACTTTCTGCCTTTATACAACGTATTTTTACTAGTGTTTCCAATTGATTTTCAAGATAAGAATGTGTATTTAGTATTTAATATTAACTAAAACTCTGACAGTTTGTGTTCCCATTAGATATTCCTTCTTAAAGGCACTCATGAGTCAGCATCATGCGAACATGCATAATTTTCAAACACACAACGGAAAAATAAAAGAAATTTCAGTTTGAGGTTAACATACTTAGTTACCTGCAATAGCACCCTTTAAAACTATATATTATCATATAAAACTCTCTCTATTTGAACGGCTATGGAACACCTCAGAGTTTGACAAAATATTGACTTGTATAATTTGATGAGACGGTCACCTTAAGGGGCTTAGGTCTATTCATGAACTTTAATTATACACTCATAGTATAAATATTTATCCTTGGATAAATCCGGGACAGATTTTTGGTAGTTACACTAAAATTCTTGGTTGGCCTTATACTTGTGGTTCTCATGGGTGTACAAGAAATCTTGGGAGGGGTTTTCCAATGAATGTTTGAAAGGATGGAGGTCATTGCTTAGTCTGGCCATCCCAAGTTGTGTTTCTATTTGTCTAGAGTGGTGGTGGTACTAGTTCATGATTATTTTGTGTGGGTTGCTTGTAAATCCTAAAGCAACTGTTGCTTCCATGGGAATTTTCATCCAGACAACCTCTCTTGTGTACATATTCCCCTCGTCATTGAGCTTTGGGGTTTTGACTAGAGTAGGAAACGAGGTAGGTGCCAACAGGCCTGGAAAAGCATGGAGGGCCATGATTGTAGCACTTTCTATGGCGGTTGTAATGGGATTCCTAGCCATGACTTTCACCACCACCATGCGTCATAGGTGGGCCAGAATTTTTACAGACAACCAAGAAATAATTTCCCTAACATCTTTGGCATTGCCCATCATAGGCCTCTGTGAGCTTGGAAACTACCCACAAACAACAGGGTGTGGTGTTCTCAGGGGAAAAGCCCGTCCTACCACCGGTGCAAACATCAATCTCATCTCCTTCTACTTTGTTGGCATGCCAGTTGCTATTCTCATGGGTTTCGTATTCAATTTTGATTTTGAGGGCCTCTAGCTCGGACTACTGGCAGCTCAGGCATCTTGTGTCACGCTTATGTTTTATGTTCTACTTCAAACATATTGGATTCTGCAAGCCCAAAGAGCTAGGGAGCTTACATGTAGAGATCATGATCTACCAGTAAAGCCCAATAAGAGTTTCCAGAATACAAAAGGGGAGATAGAAATGTCAGCCACCCCATTACATAGTGATGAAGACAGAGAGCCTCTGATAACTGTAAAATTTCATGTATCTGCTACTGCTTCCACTCAAAACAAATGCTAAAACAATATTTTAAAAAGAATATTTATCCATGCTCAGAGTTCATGAGAACCAGGCTGTGTACAATGTTTCCATGAGAAATGTAATATATTTCAGACCTACAACCATCTATATCTCATAACCAAGATAGCGCAGAAGAAAATAGTGAATTTGAAAGGGTTAAAACAAGGGAAATACCAATTTGATTCTTCCAAAAGAAGAGAGCATTCTTCCACGATCGATTTCTCTTCAGATCTCCCACATATTTCTGAACATCGGCAAAACTCGAAATATCTCCACCAGCTACTATGGCTTTTGAGTTGTTAATGGATTGTGGCCACTTTAGGGTTTCAGAGCGTCCATGCTTTTGCAAGAATCTGTAAAAAAGCAAGAATCATAGGGCTGAATGGAATCATGGGAAAGAAGGCATAAAGGTCAAACAAGCGGAGCGAGAAAAAAAAATTGAATAGGTCGATTAAGAAAATTTGAATAGGTGGAATAGGGTGTGTGGGTAAGGTAATTAGGCTAATTTGTTGGAATTTAAAAAAATAGGCCAAGCTAGGGATATTTAATCATGTATTAATGCTATCAATTGATTAATTATGATTAATCATATATTAATGATATCAATTTATTAATTATGGGTCTTTAATAATATCAATTGTTTAATTATGAATTAGTAAATTTAATTAAAATTTACTAATTAGTCTACAAACACATGGTAATAATGGCATTACCCACAAACACATGATACCCTCATAACCTAGTATTGTGTGCTAGGAAGGCTTTCCAAAGAAGTTGGCTGTCATCACTATGACACTATTATGGAATTAGAAGGGAAGATAAAGGCAAAGGATCAGGTATCATATGAGAGAAGGAAGCAATTGGAAAAATTGAGATCAAAAGCAGTGGAGTTAGCCGAAGAGAAGCTTGCCCCAAAGATGGATAAGATAAAACTTGACAACATATTGGTCAATTTCCTTGACCCTTTATTGGTTATTCAGAAGGAGTATGAATACACCACCGTTAATATCAAGGTAACTGGCCCCTAGCAGATCAAGGGCTACAAGTTGTAGTTTTCTTCTGAACATCAACATACCATAACCATGCTTACAACCAGAAGCCTTCTCACATTCATGATCTGATTATATAGTGAATTAGACAGAAGTAAGAAAACAATTACTTCTTCAAAGCTAATTCAAAATTGGAGGGCTTAGCCAGGGATTGGGGGTTAGGGGTTAGGGGTTTATAAGTTTAGGGTTTAGGGGGTTAAATGGGTTAGGGGTTAAGGGGTTATAGGTTTAGGCTTTAGGGGGTTAAATGGGTTAGGGGTTAAGGGGTTATAGGTTTAGGGTTTAGGGGGTTAAATGGGTTAGGGTTTTAGAGGTTTATGGCTTAGGGGGTTAAATGGGTTAGGGGTTATAGATTTAGGGTTTAGGGGGTCAAATGGGTTAGGGGATTTAGCAGTTAAGGATTTTAGGGGTTAGAAGTTAGGGGCTAATGGGGTTAGGTTTTAGGGGTTAAGGGTTTATAGGTTTAGGGTTTAAGGGGTTAGCTGGGTTAAGGGTTTAATGGTTTAGGGTTTAAGGGGTTAGGAGTTAAGGGTTTATAGGTTTAGGGTTTAGGGGGTTAAATGGGTTAGGGTTTTACTAGGGGTTTAGGGGGTTAAATGGGTTAGGGTTTAAGGGTTTAGGGGTTAGGGGTTAAGGGTTTAGAGGTTTATGGTTTAGGGGTTAAATGGGTTGGAGTTTACTAGAGGTTTAGGGGGTTAAATGGGTTAGGGGATAAGATGATAGTTTCATTGGTCTCTGTTTGTGCACATTTTAACCTTTCTAACAAGGCGGAATTAACCCAATTGTAGGTCCCAATATGTCATGATATATATTAACTCTAGATATATATGAGAAGAAATAATTATAAAGACATAGATTGATAGAGGTGGCGAGACAAGGGGAGTCACAAGGGAGCGATGGAGATAAACTGAAGGAGAGGGGAGAGAAGGAATGGATCAGCTGAGAGAGAGAGAGGGAGAGGGAGTGAGAGAGGCAGAGAAGGGTAAGAGAGGGAGATAGTGACACAAAGATGGAAGGGGGGCAGAAAGAAGGATAGAGGGAGGGATATAGCTGTGAGACGACTGGAGGGTAGAGAGAGAGAGAGAGAGAGAGAGAGAGAGAGGGAGGGAGATAGGGGAAGAGAGAGGTCATTCCAGATGCTCTGAAAGTGTCAGGGCTTTAGCCAGGTCACAAGTATTGTCTGCTAGGAAGGCTTTCCAAAGAAGCTGGCTGGCATCACAATGAAACTATTACGGAATTAGAAGGGAAGAGAAAGGAAAAGGCTCAAGTATCATATGAGAGAAGGCAGCAATTGGAAAAATTGAGATCAAAAGCAGTGGAGTTAGCTGAAAATCAGCTTACCCCAGAGATGGATAAGATAAAACTTGACAACATATTGGTCAATTTCCTTGACCCTTTATTGGTTATTTAGAAGGAGTATGAATACACCACTGTTAATATCAAGGTAACCAGCTCCTAGCATATCAAGGAGATAAGGGGTTTAGGGGTTAGATGTTTGGGGTTTAGGGGGTTAAATGGGTTAGGGTTTTATAGGTTTAGGGGGTTAGTGGATTTAGCAGTTAAGGATTTTAGGGGTTAGGGGTTGTTATAGGTTAATGCAGGGGCTAGGGTTTAGGGGGTTAAATGGGTTAGGGCTTTAAAGGTTTGGGGGTTAGTGGATTTAGCAATTAAGGATTTTAGGGGTTAGGGGTCGTTACAGGTTAATGGGGCTAGGGTTTAGGGGGTTAAATGGGTTAGGGGTTTAGGGGGTTAAATGGGTTAGGGTTTTAGGGGTTTAGGGGGTAAAATGGGTTGGGAATTAGTGTTTAAGGGGTTAGGAGTTAAGGGTTAGAGGTTTAGGGTTTAGGGGGTTAAATGGGTTAGGCGCGCATTTAGCGATTTAGGGGCTTGGGGGATTAAGAAGTTAAGGATTTTAGCTAGGGGTTAGGGGTTAAGGGGTTAAGGGGTTAGAGGTTTAGGGTTTAGGGGTTTAAATGGGTTATAGGGGTTGCTAGGTTTAAGGGGTTAGGGGATTTAGTAGTTAAGGATTTTTGGTGTTAAGGGTTAGGGTAGGGGGTTAAATGGGTTAGGGTTTTAGGGGGTTAAATGGGTTAGGCCGGTTGGGAAATAGGGTTTAAGGGGTTAGGGGTTAAGGGTTTAGAGGTTTAGGGTTTAGGGGTTAAATGGGTTAGGGATTTAGGGGTTTAGGGGGTTAAATGGGTTAGGGGTTAAGGGTTTAAGGGTTAATGGTTAAGGGTTTAGAGGTTTAGGGTTTAGGGGTTAAATGGGTTAGGGGTTTAGAGGTTTATGGTTTAGGGAGTTAAATGGGTTAGGGGTTGGGAATTAGGGTTTAATGGGCATGCTCGACCGAACGAATATGCCACAAGGGAGAAAATGGCAAACGGGCCGCCCAAACATGCACAAGGCACCCAGGCGATCACAACTTAGAAAAACTGATACAGGTGCCCTCGAACAAAACAACCCGAACCAAACGTGCCCGGTCGGGTGACCTTACACGGCACGACACGACGTGCCCCATAGAACAATTCCACAAGGGAGAAAATGGAAAACGGGCCGCCCGAATGTGCACAAGGCACTCGAGTGGTCACAACTTAGAAAAACTGATACGGGTGCCCTCGAACAAAATGGCCCGACCCGACCCGAAAGCGCCCGGTTGGGCGACCTCACATGGCGCGACATGACGCGCCCGACCAAACGATGCCACTAGGGAGAAAATGGAAAAAGGACCACCCGAACATGCACAAGGCACCCGGGCGGTCACAACTTAGCAAAACTGATATGGGCACCCTCGAACGAAACGGCCCGACCTGACCCGAACGCGCACGGTCGGGCGACCTCACATGGCGTGACACAGTGCGCCCAACTGAACGATGCCACAAGGGATAAAATGGAAAACGGGCCACCCGAATGTGAACAAGGGACCCGGGCAGTCACAACTTAGCAAAAATGATATGGGCGCCCTTGAACGAAACGGCCCGACCCGAACGCACCCAGTCGGGTGACCTCACACAGCGCGACATGGAGCGCCCAAACGAATGATGCCACAAGGGAGAAAATGTCAAACGAGCCACCCTAACCTGCACAAGGCACCCAGGCGGTTACAACTTAGCAAAACTGATATGGACGCCCTTGAATGAAACGGCCCGATCGGAATGCGCTTGGTCTGGCGCCGAACTCGCACAACGTGACACGACGTGCCTGAACGAACATCGATGCCACAAGGGAGCAAACAGAAAACGAGTCGCCTGAACGTGCATAAGGCACCCGGGCGGTCACAACTTAGAAAAAATGATACGAGCGCCCTCGAATGAAACGGCCTAACTTGACATGAACGCGCCCGGTCGGGCAATCTCACATGGCGCGACATGGCGCGCCCAACCGAACGATGCCACAAGGGAGAAAATAGCAAACGGGCTGCCTGAACGTGCACAAGGGACCTGGGCAGTCACAACTTAGTAAAACTGATACAGGTGCCCTCAAACGAAACGGCCTGACTGGAACACACTTGATCAGGCACCAACCTCACACAGCATGACACGATGTGCCCAAATGAGCGTTGATGCCACAAGGGAGAAAACAGAAAATGAGCCGCCCGAACGTGCATAAGGCACCTGGGTGGTCACAACTTAGCAAAACTGATACGAGCACCCTCGAACAAAATGGCCCGACCTGACCTGAACATGCCTGGTCGGGCGACCTCACACGACACGACATAGTGCACCCGATCGAATGATGCCACAAGGGAGAAAATGGAAAACGGGCCACCTGAACGTGCACAAGGCACTCGAGTGATCAAAAATTAGCAAAACTGATACGGGCGACCTCACAGTACGGTGCAACACGACGCACCCGACCGAATGATGCCACAAGGGAGAAAACAACAAATAGGCCACCCAAACGTTCACAAGGCACCCGGGCGGTCACAACTTAGCAAAACGGATATTGGCACCCTCGAATGAAACGGCTCGACATGAACGCACCCGGTATGGCGACCTCACACAGTGCGCCAAACCGAATGATGCCACAAGGGAGCAAATGGAAAATGGGCCGCCCGAACATGCGTAAGGCACCCGAGCAGTCACAACTTAGCAAGACTGATACGGGTGCCCTCGAACGAAATGGCCTGACCAGACCCGAACGCGCCCAGTCGGGCAACCTCACATGGCGCGACATGGCGTGCCGACTAAACTATGCCACAAGGGAGCGAATGGAAAATGGGCCACCCAAACGTGCACAAGGCACTGGGCGGTCGCAAATTAGAAAAACTTATACAGGTGCCCTCAAACGAAACGGCCTGATCTGAACGTGCCCGGTTGGGTGACCTCACATGGCACGACATGACGCACCCGTCTAAATGATGCCACAAGGGAGTAAATGTAAAATGGGCTGCCCAAACTTGCACAAGGCACCCGGGCGGTCACAACTTAGAAAAACCGATACGGGCGCCCTCAAACGAAACAACCCAACTTGACCCGAACGCGCTCGGTCGAGTGACCTCACATGGCATGACACGACACGCCCAACCGAACAATGCCACAAGGGAGAAAATGGCAAATGGGCCGCCCGAACATGCACAAGGGACCCAGGCGGTCACAACTTAGAAAACCTGATACGGGCACCCTCGAACGAAACGACCCAACCCGAACGCGCCTGGTTAGGCGACTTCACACGGCGCGACACGGCGCGCCCGAACGAACGATGCCACAAGGGAGAAAACGGAAAATGGGCCACCCAAACATGCATAGGGCACCAGGGCAGTCACAACTTAGAAAAACTGATAGAGGCGCCCTCGAATGAAATGGCCCGACCTGAACGCACCCAGTCAAGTGACCTCACACTGCGCGACACGGCGCGCCCGACCGTGGTTGGGGGCACACATTAAAAATGAACCAAGCAGTGAGTGCATCACGTCTTTAATATTTTATGAAACTCCTTAGAAGTCCCATCATAACCACCTTCCATCTTCATCACAATGTGATATGTCAAGTAAAGATATCCTATTATGTTACTCCAACCATTCAAAAAGGGGACCCAAGTTAGATTATTATCTATTAAAGGAGAGGCCAAAGAAATTAATTTACAAGTTGTCGCAATAGCGACGCTTTCATACAAACGTCGCAAGAGCGACACTTATCCCAAACTATCGTAATAGCGACGCTTTTTCCCAAACTATCGCAATAGTGACGCTTGCCTCCAAACGTCACAATAGTGACACTTAGCTCTAATCTGTTGCAATTCCGACGCTTTTTCCCAAACTGTCGGTATTCCAACGCTTTTCTACAAACGTCACAAGCCCGACACTAACTTCTATGTGTCGCAATATCGAAACTTGTCTCCAAACATCGGTATAGCGACAGTTGTGAGCGGGATTTGAAAAATTGATAAATTTTGGCAAAATTTCCGACATTTGGTCAAAAGTGTCAGAACCAAAGTGTTGGAATTTCTGCTAAATGTACTAGTGATATGGTTAAGAACTAAATCGTAGACAAATTGGTCATGACGTTGTGTTGGACGGCGGGAGGTCCATGTTCGAAACCGGCAGACTAAAAAAATTTTACAAAGCCAAATCTTCCGCGGCCTGGGGCCACGTGGCGGCCTTCGGGCCTTCCACGTGGTAGCCTCTGATAGGCCAATAAATTACACAGTCAAACCAACACCCAATCAGAAACTGCCAAGTGTCAGATCCAGATTTGCCCACAGGGAATATTCTATCAGTATATTTTGAGAATATTCCTCGAAATATTTCAAGAATACTCCTCAGAATATTCTTTTTTTAATTAATCCAAAATTACCAAAGTCAAACGTAGTCAACAATTTTTGGAGGATACTGAAAACTTCAGACCTACATAACTTTCACATACGACGTCAGATTTAAGTGTCGTTCATGGCACAAAAATCGTAGTAATGAGGCCTTTCTGGTCATTCAGTTTGCAACCAATTTTGAGCAGTTCCATTTTTTAGCATTTTTCAACTTGGCCCTGAGCTCTTGATCACACCTCCCAAATGAGAAGTTTTTGGACCCCAAAAGCTCATTGAAATACTGAAATTGATCTATACAACAACTAAAAGTATTGCACCCTCTTCTCTTCAGCCTCAAAACACTTGCCCTGCATGGCTAAATACTTTGAACCACAACTAGAAAGTAATTCACACTTCCGTTCCTTGATGCTTGTCCTCTTGTCAAGAGTTGCCTTTCTTGCATTCACTCAGAAAATTTCTGGCGAGAAATTTGCAAAAGGAATTCTGAACATCGATGCCTTGATCCATGATCCAAGGTGGCTCAAACATAAGTCGTGCAACATGCTACATCAACAACAAGTCGACATGATATGTGCTATATAATTGACACAAAATCAATGTAAAAAGTGTGCAACACAATCGACACAAGTCGATAAACAACATGATACATCTTGACAATCAAATGTGCATGTATCAATGTACAATGAACTTATTTACAGTGCGATATTTACACATACAACTTCCATGCATATGTACACCTTCAACTCTTCCTTCAACTACCAACAAGTACATAATCCCAAAAACATGCGGGTGACTATAAGAGCTAAACTAAAAGATATTGCTGCAATATAAGTGAGTATCATACTCATCTTTTACACCTCCACGGTGAAATTTTGCAACAACAAGGAAATTCCTTCAACTGAACCGCATTTATATGCAATCTTGCTTCAAACTTTTCAACAGAAATACATGCATACAACCGAAATGTGCATGTACACAGGAGTATTTATTACTGTGTTAAGAAGTCCATCCACTTCTTTCCAAGCCACCTCCATGGCGATTTTTGTTGTTGCAACACTTCTTCATGTGAATATTCCATTTTCACGTCGATAATGGAATCCATAGTTCCACTTGTGCCAATCTTCATGTCCTCTTGCTGGATGTGCTTTGGACTACCAGTTGGATGCAAAGTCCAACAATGGGAAACATCATGTCCCTTCTTTTGGCAATATGTGCAACACTTATGCACCTTCCCTGGAATTTGTCTTTGTCTCAACTGCTTCCTATATGCTTTCTTCTTCATCTAGCATCTCGAAACATGATGATTAAATTGACCACAAAATGTACAACAAAAATTTCTTCCATTTAAGCATGTAAAATTATCATGCTTTGCAGAAACACAATCAAATTTATCATGAGGAGATTTATACCTCTTGTGCTGCTTCAAATGTTCATCCTTTTTGTCTTCATGAGAAGATGAACTAGTAGAGGCCACAACTTTCATTTTCTGACTAACATCACCGTTTTTGTCTAGAAAAATGTCTGAACTTGCATGCATGCCATAAGCTTCATGTCTACCCTCTTCTTGCTACAAAAAGGATTAAAGCAATGGCAATCATCTTTGAAACAAATTTGACATATTTTCATCTTATAACTTGGAATAAAGGTTCTCTTTAAATTAGCATCACATGCCTTTAAATATTTTGAATCTTTACCATTAAACGACACATAACCAAGACCAATATTCTTGGGTCGTTCCTCAACAAGAATAGGTTCAACCATGCCTTGTGCATGCTTACCTAACCCTTTGTCGTCATATCCCATTTTAATCATTAATTTGGACCCTATTCCTTTGTATGTTTTTCGAAAGAACCAACACACCTTTCTATAGAGGAAACTGAAGACAAGTTAGAATGGATTACCTCTTCCTCATGTATTTTCTTGGTCAAAGCCTCTTAGGTTTGATGGAGTTGCCTCTCCATATCATGCAATTTTTGAAGAATCTCTTCCTTCATGGCAAATAACTGTTCACGAAGTTCAGTACTTTCTCTTTTGTCCTCATACAAAGTTTGTACCATATCATGCTTCATATCATTATTGAAGAATCTTTTGAAGGAGGAAACTTCACGTGTAGAAGTTGTCATTATGATGTAAATGAACAAATTAACTTCAACAAATTTCTCAAATATTTTCAAAACAAATGACAAAGCTTTCTTAACCAAATGTCTTTAAAACCATACTCTTATTCAAGCAACCAAACAACAAACAACTCCAAGAGTTTCTTGACAAACAATAAATCAAGAGGGTTTGTTTTCCAAAGGTGATTTTAAGGTACTTTGGGGTAAGGAATAAGCCTTCAGCCCTTACTTCCTTTTTTGTTCTCTCCAAGACTTAGCTAATCAGTAGCTATCCTCAAAAATCAAGCAAGCTCAAACCACAATAAGTTTGCAAACAGTAAAACAGACAATCTTTTACACTGTTTAAACACCTTTTCTTGAAAACATGTTTATAGCTACTTCTTATCTCTTAAACTTCAGCCAAGTAAGCCTCAAAAACCTACAAAAAATACTACCCCAAAATGGCTAAACACTTCTTGCAAGGGTTCTAATGCAGTCTTTCAAACAAATCCTTTTGTACAAGAACAATATAGAGAGAAACACTAGCTCTCCTAATGCTCAAAAACACGTGCTCTGATACCATCTTATCTAAAAATGGAAGTATTTGTAAACACTGTGCAAAGTATCCATTTCCATTTAATTAAGTGTGCAAATTATTCTCCAAGTCTAGCAAGTTAAACAAAGTGTTTTTGATAAGGTTTCTGAATTTTATGTGTGAGGGAATGTTAATTAAATTTATTGTTTAACATCTTAAATCAGGAATACACAACAAATAAATTACACCTTAACATCACAGAGTAACATGATGAGGCAGTTCACCCCTCCTAGGCTACATCTATCGGGTCCAAGGATCCCAATGGGCATTCCCTTGCTCTATTAAGTTGCTTAAAATGGTTATATAGAGAAAAATATGCCTAAACTGGAAAAACAAGCTGTGAAATTGACTTCAGAAGACATAAATAAGCTAAAAATGGCTTTTGTTTCACCTCAAACAATGAAGTATAGCCCAAAACAACTCCATTTTCCCGATGGCCCTAATGGCTCTCCAGGCTTCCCTGAAGCAAAAATGGCTATAGAAACCCTCTGTCCACTCTACAACCTGTCCCAAACTCTCTAGAATGCAGAAGAAAGCCAAAATTGACTAAAATTTTGTCCAAGTTGGATCAATATTAACGGAGATATGGCCAAAACCAAATTTTCCCAATATCCCCTAAACAAAATCCGCCAAATGTGGAGAAACTGCAGAAAAACTCGACAAATTTGGTGGTCTTCCCGAAACTGTCGGACCCTGCTCCAAAACTGGCGAAATATTTAATTGTAAAATTAAATGTTAAGTAGGCGGGGTCACATGGACCACCGCCCATACTACCTGGAAATCCATTATAAAAAACGTTATATTTAAATTGCCATGGTGGAGCAGTCACATGGCTCCAGAACCGTCGGTACTGACCGCCAACTATCCGTTAACCAACTGTCTATTAAAATCTGGTCGTGAGCATAGTTGTATGGAGTGGGGCCAGCCCCTTTAACTTTTCCACCAATGAATATTTCAAACGATAAATATGTTCCAACGATTATATGGTTAAGAACTAAATTGTACACAAATTGGTTAGGACGCTGTGTTGGACAATGGGAGGTCCGTGTTCGAAACCTGTGGACTAATTTTTTTTTACAAAGCCAAATCTTCCCCGGCTTGGGGTCTGATAGGCCAATAAATTACATAGTCAAACCAACACCCAATCAGCAAGTGCCAAGTGTCAAATCCAGATTCGCCCACAGGGAAAATTCTGTCAGTATATTCTGAGCATATTCCTCGAAATATTTCAAGAATATTCCTCAGATATTGTTTTTTTAATTTTTCCAAAATTACCAAAATCAAACCTAGTCAACAGTTTTTGGAGGATACTAAAAACTTCAAACCTGCATAAGTTTCACATACGACGTCGGATTTGAGTGTCATTCACGGTGCCAGAATCGCAGCGACGAGGCCTTTCCACTCATTCAGGTTGCAACCAATTTTGAGTAGTTCCATTTTTTAGCATTTTTTCAACTTGGACCTGAGTTCCTGATCACTCATTTATGAAAATTTATGATTATTGAAATTGAGCTCTAAGTGGGCTATTAAAAAATAATAAGAAATTAGTTAGTTACTACTACCTCTCGTGGAAATGGTCATAGATGAATGACTTACTTAATTCAGTTGAATCCCAAAAATGATAAATAATATAATGTTGGGTATGACATGTTATATTCTTTCCACGACTAGTCACACACGAGGGGTCAGAGTGGGGGCGATAGCCTCCCCTGTACGTTGGGTCGGGCGCAGCAGAGGGGTCACAGGGGGGACGGCAGCCTCCCCTGTTTGGGGTCCCGGGGAGCGCCCCGGGAAAAAAAAAATGGTCCTTATATTTTGGTGGGCGTATCCACCCCTGGTGTTGTGCATGGGTTTGCACATGGTTTTGGGGCATAATGGTTTTCGACCCCTGGTATTTTGTAGATCTGGTCAAGGGAACTGCGGTTATGTTCTAATCTAGGGTTAATGGATTTGGGTTTATGTATGCTTCGACATGTATATCTATATGTGTGTGTGTTGTAACACCAAAAGGAATATAATGAAAAATCAAGCTAGTCGTCCCGATTTGGGATCCAGGGGAAAATCTCTGTGTATATCTGTTTTATGTTTTATGCTCTCACTATTTTTTAATTTCTATTTTTAAGATTCATTTGCAAATAATTTCTATATAGGCTTAAAACCTACATATAATGCACTGCGGAAACCCCTCATACTTAAATTTATAAACCTATGACCAATAAGAAGAATAAATCTCTCTGAAACTTATGCTAGTAAGAAGCACCTAGTCTATAAAACCCACAAAATAGCCCATAAAATAATGGAAATTCAAGCAAGATTATAAAAAATTCATGTAAGAATATGAAAAATTTAGGCACAAATTTTTTAAAATCTGGGTTACTATTTTCAAATTTCACTATTTTGGGTGCCCCAGATTCTTGATGGTGCTAAATCCATTTCCACCATCAAAAAATAATTCAAAAACTCCAACTACTTGAGTTTTTGAAAAAAAAATACCAGATTTCAACAGAAGATTGTCCTCCTTACTATTTTTTTACATTCATAGACAACAAGAATAAAACTCCTTGGTAACCACACATTTGAGATTTCCATATCTAACCACAAAATATATGTTCTTTCTAATAATACTAATAAATAGACTAATTTTATAAAATGCAAAATCTCTCAGGCTTGTACCAACACTACACTAAAGAAACTAGATAAACACTAAAAAATCTACATAAAGATATCAAAATCAAACGGAAACCACATTTTCACCAAGACAAACAAGAAAAATTAGTGTTCTATATAGAATACTAATAGCCCATGGGTGTGGACATGTCATATGAATCTAAGTGGTTAAACTTAAAACCATAGTTAACTAAGTTCCCCTGAATCGAGTCTACACATAAGGAAAGAGTATTTATATAAATATATAGTATTGGGATAGAGTCTAGGTAGAAGGTAAGAAAATACAAAAGAAAATGGAAAATCATAGTGGAATAAGAAAGTTTACCATTTACTATTTGTTTTTTCTTTCAAAGGCCTAAAAACTTAGAAAATTAGAAAGGTAAGAAAATACAAAGAAAATGGAATTTATCACAGTGAAATGAGAAAGTTTGCCATTTTCTAATTTCATTTTTTCTTTCAAATGCCTAAAAAAATTAGAAAATGGATAAGAAAAGAATTAGTATGCATTAATTTGTAATATATTGATAATTTTAAAAAGACTGACTATTTTTGAAATTTTATATATTTTTTAAATATGATTATATTTATTATAAATAATTTTAGATAAACAAATTCTTAAATAAAAAATGTATTTAAAATATAATTTTAAAAAGAAATATAAATTTTGAAGAGAAATAAATAGTGTAATTTTCAATTCAAAAAATAAAAAAATTAATGTTTTCACATAGACAAAACTCTTTGTAATATATTGTAAATTTTTTTTGAATTAAAATATTTTATTCCAACTTTTATCCTATCGAATTGTAACTATGCTTTAAATTGTAAGATCAGGTGTATACATCAAAGATTACATAGTATGAGACTTGAGTAGCGAGGATGCAAATTAATATTTCTAATAAATCCAAAAAGCCATTATAAATGAGTTTATATTTATTTTGACTAATCTTAATTAATAAATTTATTGATGGTTTTCTTTTTCTATAATTTTATTTAAAATTTTATATAACGTGTAAATTTTTAAAATTTTCATCAAACTCACCATTTAAATAATATAAATAATTTAAAAAATGAATAATCCTGAAAGCTCCTTAAAAAATGATCACCACATGAGTTTGAAAACCAAAAAAATATAAATAACTTTATTAATAATATTAAATTTCAAAATAAGTTGAAATTTAGGCATTACAAATACAGCTATTTAATTTTTTTAAGTAGTTTTAGTTAGAAATATGTTTTAAAAGTGTTTTTATTTGTTGGGTGTTTGTAAAAAAATAGGTTATAGTGTTAATATCTAGAGATATTTAGTTGAAGTGAAATTTTATTCTGTTAAGTATTTTGCTCTGTTAAATAATTTGTCAAATATTCGGTTTTCCTTGAATAACAAATTATGAATTAACCTATATAACAACAATTAATCATAACTATGAATTTGATAATTTAAATTAAATTATGATAAATTTTTCTAAATGATAGTTTTTGCCACGGTTAAAAAATTCGATATTGCTCTGTTGGTTGCGAGCTAATCATCTGTGCAGACAAAATAAATGCAATATCGGCTAAGCCATCAGTCAACGGGTATTCACTATCTAGCGAGGCACGACGAAGCAAGAGTACTTGTTAAAATAAGTATTTAATGGCATTCACAGGAACAGAGCAATTGCAACCCTCGATGTGGAGATGGGTGCAGAGGGCTTTGAAAGTCTCTCGGAGCTTCACTGACCTGTGAAATTGTTGTCATATTTCCATTGAAAAACTTAAAAAATATGCACACACGTATACTGCTTTATTCTAAACATCGTACAACTGAACATGATTGTATTGTTCTCAATATCTATTATTACGCAAAACTCCTTCAATTAATTTGAGGATGGCTACCAAATTCAATTAACCTGCATTGCTCGTGGGCAACGCAGGACATGAAAATCTCCAGCAACTGCCATCAACCATAGCAGGGAAACCATCCAATCTGCCATTTGAATTTTTACTCAATTTAGGAGAAATATGCCATTCTTACATTAATCACCGTAACAAGTCAACGCAACAATATACGCGATGCCTATGTCAATTCTATACCACAGCAACAATCAGAAGCGGGCGGCAATATGTGTATCCCTAGTTCAACACTAGGAGTACTGCCTAATGTACTTTTGAAGTAATAACCACTTGAAAGCGGGTGATATTCTCGCATCACCTCGGCTTCGTTTCTTCGGCGTTACTATTGGACAAGCAGAATTAATGCAGATGCAAATGTCTTAGAATTGCAGTCCTTCAAATGTCTGGCCGAATTGCCAATTTGCAGGAGCAACGTTATAGGAAGTGATGGTTCTCCCATCGCTGGTGCTGACCTGGAAGGACAAAGTCTGCCCATTCAAGTAGGAGTTGCTCTGCCAATTCTGTCCCCAATTGCGGGACATTGGTTGCCAACCAGTGTTGGAACCTTTGATGGAGACAGCCTCGACATCCCCTGCACCTCCTACGTTGGTAATGAGCACCAAATTGAAGTAGGAATGCCCATTAATCATGAATCGAACTCCTCCTTTCCTCATGCATGGTACCCTGCACACATAAATATTAACCTTGCCGCTTAGAATTTCATCCCAATTAAAGTCAAGTTGCGAATAAAATTATCAGGATTGAATAAGAAGGAAAATAGCGTTGGCACTCTAATTACAATAATAATTAATTACCTTCTGAACATGATTGGAACAATGCCACTTCTGTATATGGCAATCTGTTGAAAGGCAGGTTGAGCCATGTCGAAATGTTGGAGAGGTGGATTGCACCATCCTCCATCGTCGTTGGGAAGAGCAGAGTTAGGGGGGCAGAGGTTAGTAGCAGTAACTGTCACAGTGCCTGGTAGACACCACTGAGTGTCGGACTGCTGGTTGCATTTCATTTGGTAGCAGGCTCCGCAAGTAGCTCCATTGTTGAAAAGCGCCGTGCTCAGAGCTGCAGTGTTGGTTCCATAGCCTTGGCTATACAAATTACCGTATCCGCACGCACCGCCTGTCAAATTAATTTCACCATCGATTTGCTTAGCTAACATATGGTATCAAACTTATGAATCTAAATCTGAAACTGCAAAGCTATGAATCTATGCTAACCCATAAGTCCATAAAACTGAAATTTTGTCGAACTGTGATCTTACCCATTGTGCCGGACGCATCGCTGCCACCGTAAAACGTAGCATGTGCCGATTGCCAGCCATAATCTTGTGCATAAGCTGTACCAGCTATCCACAACAAACCGAAAATTGTGGCGAGTTTTACAGACGCCATTTCACAATGAAATAAATAGTCGCTAAGTATAAGTAGACTTCCCCTGAAATAATATCTACCGTTCGAATTAATTCCAATAGATATCAGAACTGATATCTGATTCGATATTTGATTGGTGGACACTGAGATATCTCCATATATATAGAATATGGAGGTGCATAAGCTATGGAATATTTCTTCCGCGAAGAGCGGCACCCACCGCACCTTACGGACATTGTTTAGACATAATCCTGTCGAGTAGTTAGCTGCACATGCACCGCACTACAAAGTAACGGTGGCCGCGTTTATTTCCCGCGATGGGGCCATCTGCACATGGGATCATGGAATCAGGTGAATTTTGCGATGACGAGGCTCTTCTTATTTTCAAGGTTTTGAACATATTATGACCGACAATCTTGGAAAGGCACGAGGGCAACCAATAAAGCTTATACATGTATACTTTGGCTACTTATTACATTCATAATAACGAAGCCCATGTGATTAAATTTACTTGTTCGTACCTTCGCTTGAATTTAGGAATTTTTTATTATTATAAATTTTATATATACGTTATTAGTAAGTAGGTACGAAGATTTTTTCCATAGGTGTCGGGCCTGAACTGAGAATTTGCAAATACAAAATATGGAGGTCAACTATTTAGAAGTCAAGCGTGGGGTTTACACATGAGAACGTGGGATACGTGATAATGGCGGGACGTAGATAACTGAGTTGAACGCGGCAAGTGAAAGGTATGCCTTTTCATATTGATCCAAAGAAATTACTTCTTTCAAAATTCATAAACAAATATCATACTACTGCGATTTAAGTGTATAATTTCCTTCCATTGCTTTTTAATTAATGGACTCGTCAAACACCGTGAATGCCTATGTAGTGCTGGCCACGTATGTGACATGTGACCTGCGAAATCCTAGGTAGTGCTCCGTAAATTTTAATGTTTGATTACAAAATGCCTGCTCGACAGACCTATCCCTGCCACATGACAAAGTAGTCTTATACGGATAAAATACATTTTGATGAAGAATGAATTGTATAAAGTCGAAAACGTGAACTGAGTGAAAGTGATATTAAGCAATTTAGGTCGACGATAAAGTAAATCGATAAGGTAACGAATGTTCCGTGATAAGTTTGCTCAACGTATATAGCTCAATGAAATCGGTGTTGGTGAGGAAGAAATTGTGAAATTACCAAAATTGCTCTTCGTA
Organism: Pinus albicaulis; assembly: GCA_034641835.2. Classification (NCBI taxonomy): domain Eukaryota; kingdom Viridiplantae; phylum Streptophyta; class Pinopsida; order Pinales; family Pinaceae; genus Pinus; species Pinus albicaulis. Next base: position 1,071,972,392 of record CM076574.1, read on the forward strand.
TTGCAAGGGGCGGGGAAATCAATCTGTAAGGAATTCAGCGAGTTAATCTTGTGAGTATTAATTACGTGAAAGTAAATAAATAGGAAATATACGTGGCTTGGTATAGAAATTTAAGAATTTTAATTTAATTATTTATAATTATTAGATTAAGGGTAGGAATTTATTTTTTATAGAATATTTTATAATATTTTTAATAATATTTTTAAATTAAATTAAATATTAAGATTTTTCTATTTAATTTAAATTATTGACAAATACCAATACACATTAATTTATAATATACATCAAAACACTTATTTCATCATACATCTTACATTGTTAAAATAAAAAAAAATTAAAAAAAAAACATAAAAATTAACTATATTATTATTAGTATTATTAAAGAGTTTATTTATAAGTGAAATATATATACATTGTGTAACAATATTTTTAATCATGGAGATTCTTAATTATAAATAAACTTAATTTGTAATTAGGCTTTGTTACAATACCATAGGTCAATACCATGGCATATCAATTCCACATGTCAAACAAACCATAACTTATTTCATATGACATTTGTTCATCTGATATTTTGTCTAATTCATCAATTTTACTTCTTTATTTATAAATAAACTTAATTTGTAAATAGGCTTTGTTACAATACCATAGGTCAATACCATGGCTTATCAATTCAACATGTCAAATAAACCATAACTCATTTCATATGACATTTGTTCATATGAAATTTTTTCTAATTAATCAATTTAAGTAAAAAGAAAAACAACACAACTATTTGAGCAAATTTTGATATGTAAATACTATTAAAAATATTCTAGAATATTCTATGAAGGTTAGATTCCTTGTAAATACTACTAAGAATATTCTAGAATATTCTATGAAGTTTAGATTCCTACCATCCATCTAATAACTATAAGTAATTTAAATTAAAATTCTATAAGCCCTATTCTAAAATATACATTTTTATTGGCATAATTATGCTATTTTTTTGTTTTAATTAAATTGATTAATTAAAAAAATGAAATGACTTGTAGTTTTTTGGTTATGTGGTATTGATAAGTCATTATATCCACCCATGATAATATAAGAAAGTATATTTACATAATAAAAATCTCCAGTGCAAAATGGGGATGAATCTTAATGATTACAAATCTTGTTACAGGTTGAATGCATGAATATGAGTTACACATTTGAGCTAAATGTGGTGATAAAATCTCAATTTTTTCCTGTTTTATCAAATTGAATCTCTCAAAATTCATATACAATATGCGGAGAAATATGTTATTGTCTTAATGATATTTTTTGCAAAAAATATTATTTTTGTATAATCTTTCAATTTTCCATTAATTGCAACACTTGTCCTTGCAAATTTTTGCACATATTAAGAGGTATCTGAGAACTAAGTTTTTCATATTAAAATTTTATTTTTTTATGCAATTTTTTTTTTTTTTTCGAAATTGGAAAAGTAATATTTCAATTGAATTTTGGAGACACATGTGTTCATGTAATATTTTTTTCGATCTTTAAATAAATTGAAAAACCAAGACTATCCTTTTAAGAAGGGCTCATAAAAGAAGAGTGATATTTTTTGAATTTTTTTTATTGTGTATATTTTATGTTATTGATTTTTTATTCAGCCCCTTGAAACTGTCCAAAAACAATTTAAACCATTATGTCTAAAAAAAATTGGATGAAACATATCATATGAATTCGAAAGTGTCAAACTCATATTCCATTGGATAGATGATTTTTTCATGAATTCAGCATGATCAATGAAGCCACTTAAGGATAAATTCTACCCTAACTCCGCTAGGGTACAAAATGAAGTTGTAGAGAAATCTGCAGAAAGAGTGCTAAAGCTGCGATTTTTAATATCTCGTGAGCTTGATCAAGTACTTAAAGCACTCAATTGAGCGCTTGATTTCAAAATTCAAATAACTCAATCAATGGTTTAAGAAATCCTCGATTGAGCCCTTAACATGGTTAAATAAAAGCTTGATCTAGCTTTAAATCTTGATCTATCCTCTAACTCAATCTAGCTTTAATGCTATATCTAGATTTAAGGATCGATCGAGCCACCTTTTTTAATTTCATGTTTGGGTTGTATTTGAGGGAAATCTCAACAACATGGTTTGGTCGAGCTCATAGATAAACTTGGGTTACATTGTTTAAGCCCTCAAACAACTTGATCGAACGCTCAAAAATTGCTCAATTAGACGCTTAAAATGACTCTATCTAGTTGTTATTTTTCACCTAAAATAAACCCTCTCTCACTAAAATGTGTAACCCAACTCCATGTGCTCAACTTACATATTTTTTTTGAATATATACATATAATTAATTTATGTAATAATTTTGTATCATTAATCATAATAGTAACCATTTAAAATAAATTTATGATTTAATTAATTTTTATTTCTAATTTGAATAATGTTAATGTATTGCTTTGATATATATTATAAATTGATGTCGATTTACACTTATTAAGTATTTAATTGATATAAATACATAAATTATTTTTTTTATTATATAAAAAATTAAAAAATTAACATTAAATCATATATGTGTCAACAAATGCAGAAGACACGAAGTTTGGGCAAACATACAGGAGCTCACAGGTGCAGATCACCAGGAGCTCCCACCAGCAAACACACTCGCTTGGAGTTTCTCATTAAGCATCAAGAATTAAATAGATACATCAGACGGAGTTTCTCATTAAGCATCAAGAATTAAATAGATACATCAGACAAAACAGATTCCTAATTAATAGGAACTGAATGTCAAATAAAGAGCAAAATCATAACCACGTAACAAAATACACCTATTCTCCATTAATTTCTAACACTCCCCCTTAATGGAGAAAGGGATTTTTAAACACACCTAATGTATCCCTAAACAAATCAAACTTCAGTCTTCCTAGTGGCTTAGTGAATATATCAGCCATGTTATCACAAGAATTGCAATACTCTACAGAAATCTCTTTGGACTGCACTTTCTCCCTAACAAAATGAAATTGAGTGTCGATGTGCTTAGTGTTTTTATGAAACACAGGATTGTAAGCCAGTTTGATGGAACTCTGATTGTCGCAATTGATGATTGTAGCTTCTATCTGTTCTTCCCCTGCATCTTGGAGAAGTCTACGCAACCAAACTGCCTCACATGTCGCTGCACACATAGCTTGATATTCTGCTTCTGCCGAGGATAAAGCAACAATATGCTGCTTCTTGCTGCACCAAGAGATGACCCCGGAACCAATGTTGAAGGCGTAACCTGTAATTGATCTTCTGTCATCTAGATTTCCCGCCCAATCAGAGTCTGTATAACTTGTCAACTTAACATCAAATGAGTCAGAATACAAAATACCAAAATCTGATGTTCCTTGCAGATACCTTAATACTCCTTTCGCTGCACTCCAGTGACTGTCATGAGGTTGAGTCATAAACTGACTCAAAACACTTGCTGCATAGGCTATGTCAGGTCTTGTTGTAGTCAAATAAATAAGACTACCAACCAATTGTCTGTACAATGTTGCATCTGCATATTTCGAACCATCATCCATCTGAAGTTTGCTATTCTGCTGTAAAGGTATGCATGAAGGCTTACACTCATCCATCTTAAACCTGGATAACAGAATCTTTGCATACTTACCCTGGGACAAGAAAGTTTGACTTGAATCTCTCCAAACTTCTAGACCCAAACAATATTGCATTTCCCCAAGGTCCTTCATCTCAAATTTCTGTGATAATTGCTGCTTCATTTCTTCAATGAGATTGTCTGCACTTCCTATTATTATCAAATCATCTACATACAAAGAAATCACCACTATCTGCCCTTCATTATTAAACATGGTATATAAATTGGGATCATTTTTGCTCCTTTCATAACCATTCATGAGGAAAAAAGAATCAATTTTTTCATACCAGGATCTAGGTGCCTGCTTTAAACCATATAAAGCTTTCTTTAATCTACACACTAGATGTTTTTCTCCCTTCTTAACAAATCCTTCAGGCTGTACTAAGTATACTTCTTCTTTTAAATCACCATTTAAGAAAGCAGACTTAACATCTAATTGATTTATTTTCCAATGATGTTTAGTGGCTAAAGCAATAATCATTCTGATGGTGTTTAATTTTGCAACAGGGGCAAATGTCTCCTCAAAACCAATACCTTCTATCTGGGAATATCCCTTTGCCACCAACCTTGCTTTATGTTTATCAATATACCCATCTGCTCTAAATTTCAACTTAAATAACCATTTGCAACCTATGGGTTGTTTATCATCAGGAAGTTTTACTAGATCCCAAGTATTGTTTTTAATGATAGATTCATATTCCTCATTCATTGCTTTCTTCCATTCAAGACTTTTACTAGCTTCATAAAAGTTAGAAGGTTTTGCAATGTTTAACATACCAGTCATAAGCGCACAATCCCTATATCGAGCTGGTAACTATCTTGGCCTGCTTGATCTTCTGAGTGGTGGGGGTTCAATTATTCTGCTTGTTTCTTCCCTTTGTGGAATGAACTCCACATTATCCCGCTGCTGCTGTACTTGGTGCTATTTCTGCTTCTGTTCCTGCTATTGACTGACTCCTGTTTCAGTATCCTCTTCTAAAAGTAAAGGCACATGCCATTCTTCATTGTTTTGGACAGGATTTCCATCATCAATCTGTTCATGGAATAATACATCTCTACTGACAAACACCTTGTGAGTAGTAGGGTCAAACAATTTATAAGCCTTATACTCACTGCGGTATCCAATGAATGTGCATTTAATGGCCTTTGAATCTAACTTCTTCCTGTTCTCTTTGGGAACATGTGCAAAAGCTTTACAACCAAATACTCTAAGATGACTTACTGCAGGCTTGAAGCCAAACAATGCTTCAAAAGGAGTTTTATACTCAAGACTTTTAGTAGGACTCCTATTCTTTAAATACACTGCAATATTAATAGCTTCTGCCCAAAAACCATTGGTTAGATTCTTACCTTTCAACATACTGCGAGCACACTCCACTAGTGTTCTGTTTTTCCTCTCAGCAACTCCATTCTGCTGAGGAGTGTAAGGTGTTGTGAATTGCTGCTGTATCCCATGCTCGTTGCAATATTTGATGAAGACTCCTTTCTTGAATCCCCCCTTGATATGATCGAAGAATCTTGATGAACTTTCCTGTTTTCTTCTCAATCATGTTTCTGAATTGCTTGAAATATTCAAAAGCATGACTTTTCTGTTGAAGAAAATACACCCATGTGAATCTTGTACATTCATCAACAAAGATTAAAAAATAATAGGCCCCCCCTAACGACCTCGTCTGCATCGGGCCACATAAGTCAATATGTACAAGTTCAAGTATATCCCTCTGTTTTCTATCTTTAACGGCAGGAAATTCATCTCTATGCTGTTTACCGAACGCACATGCCTCACAATCAATATGCAACTTTTTCAAAACAGGAAGACCCTCTACCATACCTTTGTTTTGCAGCAGAAAGAGATCACCAAAGTTAATATGCCCAAGTCGCTGATGCCACAAATTTTCAGCAGACTTATTTGACGCCATCAAGGCTTGCTGAGGCATACTTTTCACATCCAATTTGTAGAGTCCTCCTATGCGAATACATGTAGCAATGGGCTTCATCTGATCCAACAAATCTTTAATAATGCAATGAGATTTAAAAAATTATACCTTGAGGTCCTGATCTATAATCTTGGACACAGAAATCAGGTTCTTCTTAATGCCAGGAACATACCACACATCAGATATATTCCTGATCTTACCATCAGGCAGAGTAACAAGGACATCTCCATGTCCCTTGATCTCGTACCCGCTATTATCTCCAAGATAGACTTTTACTCCAGAGTTGGATTCTTTAAAATTTCTGAACCATTGCTTTTTACCTGACATATGCGAGGAGGCTCTAGAATCCACGAACCAAATATCTGATTCATCCTCCTCAGTAGCAGTGTCAGCCTCGGCCATAAATAGTCTAACATCTAGATTCTGATCTGGGTCTGTATCTGCATCTGCATCCGCCAAATGACCTGCATGCCTTCTCTGCTTGTACCTCTCTTGATTTGCCTTCTTCTTGTGACAAAATTTAGCAATATGGCCTATCTTACCACAATAAAAACATTCAAGAGCAGAGTCATTTCTATACGAGGTCATACCTTGTGGTGTCATTTTTGATGTGTTGCCCCTCCTCTGATCAGCCATCGCTCTCCCTTTTGGCTTGAACTTTGTTATCAATGCAAGATCTGGATCTTGAGGCTTGAGAGACGACCTCCTTTCCTCTTCTTGTAGCAAAATTCCAGTAAGCTCTTCAAAACACGGAGGCTTTTCCCTTGCATTCAATCCAATTATAAACATCTGATAGTCATCTGTCATACCGTTCATGGTGATTGTCACCAGATCATCATTTGCCACGGTTTGACCGATATCAGATAGTTTATCTTTAACTTCCTTTATCCGGGATAAGAATGATGAAACAAACTCATTCTCCTCCATCTTGATTGAGAGGATCTTCTTCCTGAGGAACAAGGTTCAGCTGGTGTTCTTGATTTCATACATGTCTTTGAGAGTTGTCCAGATTTCAGTTGCTGTCTTGCAATCCCGAATATGAGGGATGATGCAATCTTTAACTGACAA
>CM076574.1:1071979129-1072301081 GCA_034641835.2 Pinus albicaulis
TACTGTCTTGCAATCCCGAATATCTCCACTTCTCTTTGACCAGGCACATAAATTATATATGCCTTCAAGGCTTCACTGTATCCCACAAATGTTCCCTTCTTCTGAGAAGCATCCAACTTGCTCCTCTTTTCTTTCGGTACATGAATGTAAACAAGACTTCCAAAAAATTTAAAATGAGAGACATCGGGCTTCTTACCAGAGAATAATTCTTAGAAGTTTTGGAGTCCAATGCAGAATGTAGGCATCAATTTTGAACATACACAGAAGTGTTGGAAGATTCTCTCCATAGAAATTTGGAAATACCTTGGTCATAAAGAATGGCACATGAAGCTTTCAAAAGGTTTATATTCCTTCTTTCAACAACACCATTTTGTTTGGGAGTATACATAGTTGTGGTCTCCCTCTTAATTCTACCTTCCCCACAATATTCATTGAATGAATTCGTCTCATACTTGGCTCCATTATCGCTCAAAATTTTTATTCTCTCCCCTATTTGATTTTCGACCAAGGTCTTAAAGGAACAGAACCACTTAAATGCTTCGTCCTCCTTTTTCAATAATAATATCCAAGTATTTTGGGAGAAGTCATATATAAAAGCGTTGTAATATAAGCATCCTCCCAAGGATGTTACAGACATCATACCAACTAGATCAAAATTTATCAATTGCAAAATATCAGATGTCTTCGTGACACCTGAGGGGAATGGTCCTGTTGTATTCTTTCCTTCGACACAACCCTGACATACACCTTGATGATCATATTTGAAATCGAGCATCCTTGCCACCACCTTCCTTTCTTTAGGAAGGGATTTGTAATGAAGGTGTGCAAACCTCCAGAGCCATATCTCGGATTAAAGAGTTGTGTCACATGATATGCCCCCCAGCGAACTTCCTCCAACTTGATAGGGTGTATCAAATATAAAACCAAGAGTGAACGCTTATTTGAAGTTCCTCTTCCAAATGTATACCTTTCTATCGATGAATGCCACCTTGAATCCTTTTTCTTCCATTATCGAGATAGACAGTAGATTCTTCTTCAAGTCAGGTACGTACAACACTTCTTGCAAGTGGAGGACTTGACCTTGATTTACATGAAGGGTCACAATCCCCATCTCTTTCACAGGCTAGGTGGCATTGTATCCAAGGATAATTTCCAAATTAGTATCCTTTTCAATCAAATTAGGGAAGGCTTCCATATATCCAGTGAAGTACCTTGAGGCACCACTACCAATCAACCAATTTTCCAGTGTCTCGAAAGGAGATGAAGTAGGGAGGGCATATATAATATATATTCATTTTTCCTATCAACAACATTAGGTTCATCATACCTGGAATTCCTTGACCTCTTGAAAGGTTTCCCATTTCCACTTCGATCAGAGGGAGCCTTACTCTTTCCTTTGAACCTACTATTCCCTTGATTTCCATTTCCCCTGAAGTTGTTGTTGTTTTAGTCATCATCTCCGAAAGAGTGCCTTATTTTGGGGCACTCTCTTGCATAGTGACCAAACTTGTTACAAGTGTAACATCTTCCTTTTCTTCCTTTGGGACCCGCTCTTCCATGATTTTGATTTCTCAGACCAACATTATTTCTCTTCTTTGCATGAGTGGTGAAGGCAGTAGGGTCACTTCCATTCCCATTAGAGGGATGACATCACTCCATTATCCTTGTCTCTTCTTGAGTGCATCTCATCAATAATTCATTAAAATAAAAAATCACATTATTATTAAGAATAGTAGTATTGAATACATACCATTCCCAGGGGAGTCCTCCAAGAGCATTGATAGTGAGCTCTGGGTTAGCTATGGCTTCTCCAATATCTAAGAGATCATTCTTGATTTCAGTGAGCCTCATGAAATATGATTGGATGGATTCTCATTTACCTTTCTTGATGTCCTTTAACTTGTTCTTAAAAAATTGAATTTGATTAACATTTCTAGCCTCGAACATGCTAACCATATTATCATACAACTCTTTAGATGTGCCAAGATTGGAGATATAAGAATCCAAGACTTTCTTATGAATAGAATACCTGACGATATTCTTCGCCTTGACTTCCCCTTTCTTGTGCTTAGTCTTAGAGGTAGTAGGTGCATTTGATGGAGGCTCATTGATCTTCCCTTGCACATAGTCCATAACATCTTGGTCTTCCAATGTCAAATCCAAATTCATATTCCAAGCATGATAATCAGACTTGTTATTCAACTTATCATCATATTTGAAACCCTTGTATGATGGGGAGGCCATTGATCTCGATGCTAGATTATTCAACTTCTTCAGTGATTGATTTGCACACTTTCTTTGGCTTTGTCTTCACCTTAGCTCTGATTCCATGTTAATTTTAGATAACCATGGGATGTTCTATGTTAATGCAGTTTAGTTCAATATTTCTTATTAGCCCAATTCAGATTTGCAATCACATAACCATTGAAAGTAAATGTTGATAGAACATAAAATTAAATAGACGGAAGACAAGCCAATACAAGATACAAGAATTTGTAATTCTTCTTATTCAGCAAAGATAGAGAAAAATGTTTGTTACAATAGCCAACATGATGCCCTATCTAGCAAGTACTTTACTGGTCAAACCAGCCCTTTCAACCTCCAAATAGGTCTAGTTAAACTCGGTCAAAGTCAACCTTCCTTCATGGTAAAACACACCCCAAAAACAGTCCTCAAAACTATGAACGCACTAGTCAAATCTATGATCAAACCAGTGAAATATACAATCAACGCTACACTTAATGTTGTGGTCAAAGGTCAACTTTTAACCTTTATTTCTATGCCCTCCAATGTGGCCTCTCTAGATTGGAATGTCTGAGCAGAAAAAACAATCAAAAAATGAGGTTTTAGCCATGGTCAGTGCTAGTCAACGCTCCAGAAACAACCCTAAAACAGTCTGAAATCTTCTATTGCTATTTCAGACGTGTGGGGGAGAGAGAAAGCCTATTAGGCTTGTACAAACCAATCATATAAAGGAGATATGTGTAATATGAGTTGATGATGAAATGAACATCATGTCTCTCCAATTTATATCTATGATTAGGGGTGAGTGACACATCTTTTGGGGCTTGTGAGCCTACATTACAAATCGGGCTGACCTTGAAAATTTGCACATGTGTGGAAAATAATTTCAAAATATAAGTTATGTTCATCCAAACGAGATGATATTTAGATCAATCTTGCACCTCTCCGAAAGAGGAATCCAAAAAAAAATATCATCTCCATTGTATGAGCAATGCAACATGGATTTTGGACCTAGTTGCCCAAAATTAACATTTCCTCTTTCACTTGAGCTTGAAGGGTTTCCTCTTCCACCTCTATATGGGCTCCTACCTCTTCCTCTAGTATTGGCTCTTCCTCTAACTCTTCCTTGACCAACTGAAACTTGTGTCTTGAAGACATGCTCCAATGGGACTTTTGTGGCTCTACTCAATCTATGTTCATGAGAAATTAGTGATTCATGAAGATCATCCATTGGAAAATCGTGGGAGATCCTTTGTCTCTTCACAACAATAGGTTCAAAGCTTGTTGGAATACTTCTTAAAATTATCTCAACTATTCTCCTTTCTTTAAGTGTCTCACCATAAGACTTGATTTGAGTAACCAATCCAATTACTTGTGTGAAAAATGAGTCTGAGGTCTATATTCTCAGACTCTTTCAGACAAATTGTCTCAAAATCTCTTCTTAGCATTTGTAGCTTTGTTGTCTTTAATTTTTCCATTCCTTGGTAGGTTGTATCAAGAATATCCCATGCTTGTTTAGGCTTTTTTGTCGCTACAATCCTTGTAAAAATTCTCTCATGAACTACTTGAAATATGTAGAAGAGGGTTTCTAAATCCTTCTTGTTTTTGTCTCTTAGAAAATCCGTTTATGCTTGTGTCAAAGCATTGTATATTATTGAATCTTCTTGTCCTAGGAACCCATTATCCACCAAGTCCAAAATATATTTAGTGACATTAAATAGAACAATTTGAGGATTATTCAAGCTTGTGCCTATTGTTTCCATATTTGACTATTAAAGAATGCTCCAAAAAAAAATTCTTAAAAAATCCTTTAACACTTGTTAACTGCTCGCAACAAGTATTGCTCCGCTAGAAAATGTTACCTACTCTGATACCATGTGAAATTTGAGGTAGAAGAGCATCCTTAATACAACATCGAGGAGGTTAATTCACAAAATTTAACTTGCGCAACAAAATCAGAGTTAAAAGCCCAAGAATTTAGATGCACTAAAATATGGAAACAATTAAAGTGTTTGCACGATGAAAGGAAGAACTGAGTTTCCAGAATATGGGCGTAAAAAATAAAATAACTCTAATTACGATTACAAATACATAAGTAAAATTGAGAATTTTTACAGAGATTTACACTTCACTAGTTGTTTCCCCGTAACACATAGTAAAACCCAGTAACTGGTTGATTGTTTTACGCGCCCACCAAAAATCACTCCACAATTTTCCCTCCTGACCTATCAAGCTTACTTCTGCAACTAAAAAAATAATTCTTAACATATGGACTCAAACATACATTTTTTTGATATATAAATTCATGACAAGTGAAAGTATTAAAACACAAGATGGGAGTGGTACAAAATCTTTTTTGAACTTGTAGAGGTTGTGTAGTACTAACACGAGTGAACTTGCATAGGTTGCACATTACTAACATAAGTTGAGGGGTAAAATCCTGGAGCATAAGATTCACCAAATCTGCAGTGAATTTTGTCTGCTCTTAAATGTTTGATGTGTTGCAAAATGGGGAGTGTGCTCTTAAATGTTTTATGTGTTTTGGAATGGGGAGTTTGTACTATGTTCATAATTTTCATTTGCGTTCTTTCTCGTGAGCCTAAAAACAAAATCTGCAATTTGAAATAAAAATTTACTTCCTTGATTCAATTGTGTACTTCAGTTATGGCTATGTTGTTATTCATTAACACTATGGTTGAGATTAATTTTCCAACAAAAATTTGGTCCACAATGATAGGATGAAATATGCATGTGTAAATTAAAATTATGAACAAGTAATTGGACATAAATCCTAGAGAATTACCCGTTACTATGGAAAATTGTAAGTCTAATTTGGTACATCGGTTCATTTAGAGTGCATAGGGAAAGACAAGGAAGGAGCATTATAACCAATGAGCCAAGAAATATATTCATTATAATGGAAATGATGTAATTGGGAATACTACTTTAAAACTTGATAAGCATGTGTACCACAAAGTTTAGTATGATAAAGGACATGTTGCATTCTCTTGAGTACCTAAATATTTTAAAAGGTTAGATGCATATCAATTCCCCAGTCAAGTTTAAGGGGGGCTTCGTGGATTTCATAAGTCAAATAAAAGGAAGAGAAGATGATGATGAAACATCACTCCACAGTGATTCACCTGTTATGTTCCATTGGGTTTGAATATGGAACCTTCATCGCAACAATAAAAATAGTGGGTGGTGATTCATTAGAGGCAATGCCATTGTGAGCTATTGTAAACCTCCTGAAGGGAATCAGATGCAACACCTTCAATTGTAAGAAACAATGCTCAAGTCCAAATTTCTGACAAAACATTATAGTCATTTCATATATTTTCTCAAAGCATTCTCGTGGAGTTTGAGCAACATAAATCCTAGGGTATGATAATTCTTTGTTCACATCTGCAGGAAAATTTTCAGAGGAATGGAGAAAATCCCTCAATCATTCATGCCCTAATATTGTAATGATATTTCCAAAAGCCACATGAAATGTGAAATCACATCTATTTTCTGAACATGATTCAAGTTTAAACATAAAACTGGAAATCGCAACCATTTTATGTTATATTTTCATAAATCTAGAATGGTCATGGTTAGAAAAGACATAGTTTCCCATCAGTATACCATTCAAATGGAATTAGAAACTACATGGTAACCAAGAAGAAATAGGAGCCAATACATGGTGAAAGGATAGGGATGTGCGATATATGCCTTTAATCCGAAGCGCATAGTCAAACTGGCTACATTTTCACCTGGAAAATGTTGGATTTTCTAGGTAGCATTTTGGATAAACCTGGTTGGACTTTAAAAACAAATGTGGTTACAGTTGTTAGGTTGAGTAATTTCGGGTGCCATGATTATTTTTTATGACGTGAGTGTAATTTCCAACTCAATATAAAATGACTGACTTGAGAAGGTAAATGCAGTCAAACGCTTACCAATCTAGTAGAAGAAAGAACTAAATGCAGGTATATGCTCAGTAATCCATCTGATCATGAGTAATTAAAAATGACTAGATAACGTTCCATCATGGAATTTCTAGACGTGATGAAGAATGTGGGATAACCTGCCACTTGTTAAAATAAGCTAATTTCTCCTGCATAATATTTTTTTATATTTAAAGAATCAAATAGATGAGAATTGATTCAATTCAAGTTAAGTGATAGATGAATTTAGTGTGTACAAGCATGGCAAGGTATTCTAGGCAAGTCGCTAGTTCGAAAAAGTTAAATACCCTTCACTGGGTTCATTGTAATCAATCAAGTTTGTGTGACCAATAGAATAGCCACAACTCATGTTATTTTGTGTGTGAATTATTTATGTTATTTTGTGCCTTTAATCTTCTCCCTTTCCAAAAAATTGGTATCAGAGCGAGGTTACAAGGATCCAGGGAGAACACATCAGCATCAATGTGTGTGTGAGAGGAAAAATATTTTTTTTTCTCTTGTTTGTTGCTATAACACATCTTTTTGTGGTACATCGGGTGTTATAACGCACAATGTTTCAACACTGAGCCACGTTACAGGTCGCAACCTTACTGGCATTTGCAAACACGCATGATTCCTTTGATGTTGGTAGTGTCAGAGGACTGATGTGGGTTATCATTGCCTTGAAAGGCATTAGCACGTAGCTGTATTATTTTCCACAAGCGTTAGCGTGGAAAAGTCAACAAAAAGAATCAAGCCAAAAAATTAGTTTGCTGCTAATTCACGTTGATTTGGTTTATGAACACGTTGATTTTTTTTTGAAAAGAATCAAAGGTTTTGAATAATATGAAGGTTTAAAAGGTTTTTGGAGTAGGTATTAAAAATATATATATTTTTAAAGTTTTTTAATGATTTTTTTTATATATAAATTATTTTTTATAAAGATTCTTTATATACATACATATATATAGATATAAGGGTTATTTATAACGCTTTTGTAAACTTTTATAAAAGAAGGGTTTTTAAGAGAAGTTTTGAAGAAATATGGATTTCTCAAACTTTCAGTCCCAGTTCTCACTGTTTACAGGGAAGGATTATGTTGTGTGGGCCAATAAGATGGAGACCACGTTGAAGGCGCATGATGTATGGGATCATGTCCAGTTTGGGTTTTATAAGCCTAAAAATGACCCAAAAGAACTAGCTCTCACTAATGGAGAGATGGAACAATGGAAGAGAGAAAAAAAGAAGAATCCACAAGCATTGTAGCTTATCTAGCAAGGAGTGGACCAAGCAGTGTTCCAAAATATTATGATCACGTATTCAACAAAGATAGCATGGGAGACCTTGGCCATAAGATATAAAGGTATGTACAAAGTCAATATTGTTAAATTTCATAATACTAGAAGATATTTTGAAAGTCTGCAGATGAAGGAGACAAAGGAAATCAATTCATTCATGAATCACGTCATGACTGTCGTAAATAAGTTAAAAATTTATAGTGAAGATATTAAATGTCAAACAATGGTTGAGAAGGTCCTCATATCTTTGTCTACCAAATTTCATGTTGTGGTAGCAATCATAGAAGAAGCCAAGGATTTGGAAACACTAACAATTATTGAGTTAATGGTATCACTTCTATCACATGAGGCAAGGATAAATAGAAATAAGGATTCCACTCTAGAAATTGCTTTCGAAATACAGGTTTTTATTTCAAGAGACATAGATCGAGGAAAATATATATCGAGAGGCAAAGGATGAGGCACAATACATGGTGGTTATAGAGATGGTCGATAAGAGCATGAACATGAAATTGGCGTCAACAACATAAGCTTCAACAATACTTGAATATTTGAAAAATAAAAGGTGTGATGTTATTATTGCAATAACTTTGGTCACTATGCCCCTGATTGTAAGAAGAGGATAGTTGATCAAGGAAACTAGAGAGATAATGTCACTATAGAGAATACTAACTCCATGTTCCTATTTTTCCATACCATGCACAAACCATCTGATAATATGTGGCTATCATACAGTGGTTGCAGTAACCACATGACATACAACAAGAATTTGGTTGCAAATTTGGATCAATCTATGAAGACAAAGGTAAAGTTAGGGACTGATCCCAATTTATGCAGGAACGAAAAAAAATACATAAATAAACATAAAACACAGAGATGTAGTAGAAAATATACTTCATTTCATTAATATCAGATAACTAGAATAAGCTTACAGACATAATAAAAATAAACTAGCTCGAGAAATGGTAGCTTATCTCTGAGAAGAGATGTGGTGGCTACATGCTTATGAATTGTGTTCCAATGAGTCTCAAGGGCCTTTTTATTATTGAACAACATTTGGAAACCATAAACAACCAAAATAATAACCCCAGGAGATGGAACACCAAGAGTTTGTCGGTCACGTTAGGGTTATTTGGGTAGCCAACTTTCGAGAGTTGTAACTTGATCATATCATCTCCATTTGGTGCATACGATATATCGTCAGAAATTTCTCTCTGAATACTACAGGATTTGTGAGAGGCCCTTGCGTGTGGCTATAGGCCTATTGCAGACCTTAAAAAAACAGTGTTTAGGGGGTCAAAACTGCTCCCGAAGTTCAAGGTTTGAAAAACTACTAAAAATAGTAAATGCTGGTATAAACAAGGAAATTGATGAAACCGACTGGAGGTCTAGGTGGAATAGGTGGATGGCCTCCAATATCCACCTAGATCAGGGACTGAAAAAACTATGGATGTAGATGGAAAATGAGTGGTCAACATTCTGACCAAGAAGGGGGATCCAAGGAAAATCTTAGAGGTACATTATGTTCCTGTTCTCAAACATGATTTGATATGTATTGGTCAACTGACGCAGAAGGGATACATAGTTATCTTTCAGGGACAAGATTTTGTTATTTATGACAAGCCCCCAAGCAGACATCTGATAGCAAAGGTGATGATGATGCGGAAAATACTCTTTCCTCTAATTATGAATTACAATGATCAGGTCAGTTCTTTTACAGTTACATGTTCTAATAATTATTGGTTATGGCACTTTCAATTTTCTGGTTTAAGATTGTTGCAGTAGAAACATATAGCCTCAGCAGATTACCTCCCATCAAATAAACTGCTAGTACTTGTGAATGTTTCATATTTGGAAAGCAACACCATGAAATTTTTCCGAAGGCAGTTGCATACAGAGCAAAGAATCAACTTAAGCTCGTGCATACATACTTGTGTGGAACTATGAGGACACAGTCAATTTGTGGAAGTTGTTACTTCATTGCCTTCATTGATGATTATAGCATAAAGACTTGGGTTTACTTCTTGAAGCAGAAGTATGAGAATTTTGAAAAGTCAAAAGAATTGAAAGCCTTAGCACAAGGTATTGATGTGATATCATGGTGGAGAATATGATTCAAAGGAATTCCATGATTACTGCAAATAACATGGAATCAGAGGACAATTTACAACCAAGTACACACTACAATAGAATGGTGTAGCACAGAGAAAGAAAAAAACCATTATGAATATGGAAAGGAGCATGTTGAAATGAAGAAACTTGTCTAATGAGTATTGGGAAAAAACAATTGCATGTGTTTTTTATGTGATAAACAAATCTCCTACAAAGAGTGTGATGAACAAAGTACCCAAAGAAGCATGATCAGGTATGTCTTGCAACATATCTCATCTTAGAGTGTTTCGATGTGTAGCTTATGCACATGTGCCTAAGGAGATAAGAGGAAAATTGGATGATAAAAGTGAAAAATGCATATTTATTGGTTATAGTGAGCAATCAAAATATTAAAAATTGTATAACCTTGTCACCAAGAAGACCATTATTAGCAAAGATGTTGTGTTCAAGGAACAAGAGTCATTGAATGACACTATAGACAAAATAATTGATGCACAAGAACCACTGATGGAAGTACATGATGTAGCAGAGAAGGAGCAACAAGAATCACAAGAGCGGACACCAAAAATGACTCCAAGATTTTGGGAGAAATATGGATCTTCAAGAATATCAACATACCATAATTATCCCAACAGTCAATCAAGTGATGAATCAAGAAATGGTTATAGAAAGACAATAAGTCTAAAATATATTTATGATGATTTGGATGTTATTTCAAACTTTTAATTGTTGTCATTCCAACCTTCTTCGTTTGAAGAAGAAATCAAAGATGAAAATTGGGTTCAAGCCATGGATGAAGAAATTGAAGCTATTGAAAGGAATGACACTTGGGATTTGGTTCATTTTCCAAGAGACAAAAATATCATTGGTGTGAAGTAGGTGTACAAGGAAAAGGTGAATGAGAAAGGTGAAATTGAGAAATTTAAAGCAAGACTTGTAGAAAATGGATTCTCACAAAAACTGGGAATATATTTCGGAGAAACGTTTACTCTGGTAGCTAGATTGGATACTCGATGAGAAGTTCTAGTCACAATAGCTCAAAAAAAATGCAAAGTATATGAGATGGATGTGAAATCAGCCTTCCTGAATGGAATTCTAGAAGAAGAGATTTATGTGCAAGCACCTAGATCTTGGTATAGTAGAATCGACAACTACATGATCAAGAATGGATTTTGCAGAAGCAACATTGAACCTACCTTATGCACAAAGGTAAATGAACATGGAAAAATATTGATTGTTTTCTTATATGTTGATGACATGATTTTTATAGGTGATCTTGAGTTAGATGAATTTAAAGAAGCCATGATGAAATAATTTGAGGTTACAGATCTTGGTCTCATGAAATACTTTCTTGGCATAGAAGATGATCAATCCGAAAAATGAATTTTTTATTTTCCAAAATAAATATTCAAGAGATTTTTTTAAAATATTTAGGATGGATAATTGCAAACCTGTCCCTACACTAGTTTCAATAGGTACAAAGTGAAGCAAGGATGATTAAGGATCATATGTCATTCCAAATCTATTCAAAATTTTGGTTGGAAGACTCATGTATCTCACAACTACAGGACCGGATATTATGCAAGGAGTGAGTTTGATTTCCAGATTTAAGGAGACTCCAAAAGACACACATTGGAGATCAGGAAAAAGAATTATGAGGTACATAGTTGGAACTATAGATTGTGGCATAATGTATGCACGCACATAAAAGAAGGATTTGATTGGATACATAGACAATGATTTTGCAGGAAGTTTGGATGATAGGAAGAGTACTTCCGGTTATGTGTTACATCTTGGTTCAGGTGTGATTGCATGAGCATCTAAGAAGTGACCTATTGTGACATTTTCGTAAGTAGAAGCAGAATATGTAGCAGCAACATCAGCAACATGTCAAGTAGTTTGGTTAAGAAGAGTATTTGGACTCAGGAAGAAACAACAAGGATCAACAACAATATATTGTGACAACACCTCAATGATTGCATTATCCAAGAATAGTGTGTTTCAAGAAAAGAGAAAGCCTATTGATACTAGATATCGTTTTATTAGATAACTTGTGAGCAATGGAGAAGTCCACTTGAAGCCTTTTAAATCGAGTGATCAATTGGCTAATATATTTAGAAATCCATTAGCAAAATATGTGTTTGAGTTTCACAAAATAAACTCGGGTGTTGTAATCCTAGCTGAGACATAGACCAGAAAACATGTTTGAGTTGTCATGACCCATGTCTTAGTTTAGTGGTTGTAATTAAGGGGCACTATTAAAATAAGCTAATTACTCCCACATTAAGTGTTTTCTATATTTAGAGAGTCAGTTAACTGAGCATTGAGTCAAGTTGAGTTAAGTGATATATGAATTTAGTTTGTGGTTGCATGTCAAGGTATTTTAGGCGAGACGCTATTTGTAAAAGGTTAAATACCCTTCATCGGGTTCATTGTAATCAGTCAAGTTTATCTTATCGATAGAAGAGTCGCAGCTTGTGTTATTGTGTGTGTGAATTATTTGTGTTATTTTGTGCCATTACTCTTCTCCCTTTCCAACACCACTTTGTTTCCAATAGGGGACACCAATTATGGTGAATGGAACACTTTTACTTGTTATTCAACACATTTTGTAGAGAATAGGTTCATGAGCAAAAGGATGAATTTAATTTTAATATTCTTTAACTAAATATATAAAAAATATTTTAAATAATTAAAAATTTTAAAATTAAAATTAAAATGTTGGTTTTATTAAGTAAATAAATATAATTTTTATAATACAAGAAAATAAATTTATTATGTTTGTAGGGATGTGTATTTTGGAAATTTTCAAAATTTTACTTTAATTATTAATAATTATTAAGTGGATAGAAGGAATTAATTTATATTAATAGGTTTTGGGCATGTGGTATTAATAAGCCATGATATTGAGTGAATGAATGAATTATATTTTAAGGTACACGAGACTAAAAATAGTATATGGGACCCCAACGTCCCTATTTTTTTCCTTTTACAATTCAGTCCTTTTCTTATTCCTTTTGCAATTCAGTCATTTTCTTATTCAAACAGATGATGTTGACCCAACCTTCTAACTTATTATTCCTTTTGCAATTTAGTCATTTTCTTATTCAAACAGATGATGAGTTGAACCAACCTTCTAACAGTCCCCTCGCTGAAAAGACAATGCCAAGGGACCGATGCTAACATATTGACATAATTTTCCCTCATGTCTTTGAAAGTATCACATTCCAAAATGAAATGTTCTTTAGATTTCACTGCCCCAGTAGTGAAAAAAGTATGTATCAGTTCTTCCCAAGCTACTTTAGGTCTTTTCCACTGTCTCGTTTCACATCGAAATTGATGTGAGTTAGTTCTTAATTCATAAATAAGAATATTTTCTCTCCACTACATGGTAGCTTCAATGTACTCTTTTTGTTAGAGATCACAAGTGGGGTTGAATTCCTCATCATAATACTTCTTCTTTTTGCCAAAGTATTTTCCCCATATACCCTTACGAAACTTCTCCATAATAAAATTATTTAACTCACAAGAATTGAGGTAGATATCCCAATTCTGCGTCCATTTGTTGTTTTTTCTCGTCCATGTTTTCTTTTTTTCACTCATGCCTTCATTGAAAATAACTTTAGGCCATGCATCCATTTGTTGCTTAATTATTTTTAGATATCTGAGTTGCTCAATTCTTTTTTGATATCTTATAAGACACACCATAGCAATTGCTTCGATGAGATTTGCTCCTGTTTCACTCAACATTATCTCATAAGGAACCAAAATTTTTATTTTGAACTTGCTCATGATCAAGTACTTTTGGATTTTCTCCATTTGTTTCCATTTTGAGATGATAATACTCCTACCCCATAATTCACACCCATACATTATCACTAGAGTCCAAATAGCACTTTTTTTTTCCAATCCCATAACTATGCCTCTCTACATCTGTTTTGAAGAACATATAATGTTTTCCACCCTCTTAAAATTCTCTTCTTTTTGTAGTTCTCCCAATTAAACTTGTTCTTGAGATCAATCCTGAGGTACTTGTACTTAGTTACTTCTTGAGGATTGTCACCCTCAAAGAAGGTGTGTCAACTTTGCTTCTTTTTATTAGAAAAAAACATTATTTTGATTTTGTTGGTATTGTAACAAAACTTATTTTTAAATTAATAATTCTCATTTATATAAATGTATATGAATAAAAATCTTGTTCCATGTTTTTAAATGTATATTTACTTAAATTACATATTTATTTTTTTATAATTAATAATAATAATAATAATTTAAATAAAATTATAGTTTAGTCAATTTAATAACGTTTATAACTTTATTAAGTTTACATATATTGTAAAATAAGTAATTTGATGTTTATTATAGATTGTTGAATATGACCATTAGCCAACCATTATATATTTATTATTCTAATTTTATTTTAAATTAAAATTAAAAATAATAAAACAAAACAATACAAAATAGCGTCTGGACTTTAAAAAGCCGTCAAATCACCAAACGCGTTTTGGTTATTACGAAGGTACCCAGATTTTGAAAGTATTTCACTGAGCTATGACACTAATTTGTGTACTGCTTTACGCTCTCAATCGACGGGCAAGTGCTTCGGTCGTTCCCATTTATGTGATTATGTAATTTCCTCCTCTCACTTCATTTAATCATTTAAATGTAAAGAGGCTAGTGAATAAGCATGGCAAAGAGTATAATTGATAAATATTAAATACCTATTTTTGCAAGTTAAAGATTAATTCCGTCAAAACAAATAAAACATGATATTAAAGAAAAAATCAGTAACCTTGATAGTAATTAGCTTATTACATGAATGTTATTAGTATTTATTAGTAATTACCAAACCATGTAGCTCAGTCAATCATAAGATATATAGACAATGAATTTGTAAAATTCATGAAAATATCCGGAAGTGCCCATAAAAATTAAATTATATACGCTCCCACATACGCAGTTGAGGGGGATGAGCCCATAAAAATTTCTTCCGGTAACGAAGGTACCCACCGCACTAGTTGGCTGCACATGCACCGCACGTTCAAACGCACGGTGGCCGCCTTCGATTTCCCGCGATGGGGCCATCTGCACATGGGATTCTTGAATCGGGTGAATTTTGCGATGATGAGGGCCACAACCTTACTTTTATTCTTTCGCTACCTACACGGACATTGATAACGAAAGGCATGTGCTTAATCGTATCTTCGCTTGAATTTAGTGATTAATTTTTATAAAGTATACATTTGGTCAATAATTATATATAAGTAATTATTTTATAAAGTATATCTTTGGGCAATATTTATATACGTAAATTTCGCGAGGATGAAGGCCACACGCTTAGTTATATTCTTTTGCTACCCACACGGACATTGATAACGAAAGACATGTGCTTAATCGTATCTTCCTTGGATTTAGTAATTATATTCATAACGTATATATTTGGTCAGGAATTATATATATATTTTTTGGTCAAGCAAAATTAGGTGGGTGGATATTTTTTTTGTTTTCCAGGGAGATTAACTGTTTCAACAGTTTTCAATGTATAACCAAATTAATAATTTACTTACTATTTTTTTTCAATTTTATAGGGTTATTATTTAATTATTTTAAATATTTTTTAATACAATAACTATATAATTAATTACTATCTTTTCTATCTTATCTATTAAAATTCATATTATTTTTATTGGATGAAGGCCACACGCTTAGTTTTATTCTTTTGCTACCCACACGGACATTGATAACGTAAGGCATGTGCTTAATCGTATCTTCCTTGCATTTAGTAATTATATTTATAAAGTGTATATTTGGTCAGGAATTATATATATATTTTTTGGTCAATCAAAATTAGATGGGTAGATATTTTTTTTTGTTTTCCAGGGAGATTAACTGTTTCAACAGTTTTCGATGTATAACCAAATTAATAATTTACTTACTATTTTTTTTTCAATTTTATAAGGTTATTATTTAATTATTTTAAATAATTTTTAATACAATAATTATATAATTAATTACTATCTTTCTATCTTATCTATTAAAATTCATATTATTTTTACTTACTCAATAAAATGAAAAATAATAAACTACCAACTGACGTTTTTTTTTCAGAAGAAAAAAAACGCTGTAAACTACCAACTGACTGACAACAGTAATATTTCATATTTAACCTACTAAAGTATCTTCTCTGATCCGTCGAACCAATCAACTACAAAGCTGAACCTGGAAACTTGGGCTACGTGATAATGGCGATGCATTGACAGACGAGTTAAATCCGCGAATTTGCGACATTCAAAAAATTGCACAGTGCTAATTTTTTTTCTAATTGATTAAAATTCATGATGGTTGAGTTATTATCCTTAAAGATTTATTGAAATTACAAGTTTTTTTAAGAGATTTTTGAGAAGGTTGAATTCATATAAACAATTAAAAAATCAATTTAAACAACACAAATCAAAATTTAATCAACAAAATTTTAACCAAATCCTAATCCACACAAAATTATTTTTCCTTAATTTTCAATTAATTTACTCGTCACACCATATGTCACAGATGTACTGCTGGCTACATAGTTTACCTGTCAAGGTTAGTTCTGAGTAAATCTTGATCTCTGATTACAAAATGGTACGTAACAAATCCAAGCCTGCATATATTATTGTCTTACAGAGATACTATTTATTAGCGGTGTAAGAATACATTTTGAGGAACATTTACGAAGTGTATAAAGTTTGAAACGTTAACTAACTTTATGTTAAAGTAGAAACCGAGAGTGATAACTCGGATATAAAGTCAAAGTGATAAGAAGAAGTAGTTTCATAATAGGTTGGTGATGATGAGAAGAAGTGATTATAAAATAGGTTATTTGATCCAACATATGCAGCTCAATGGATAGATGTTCGTGGGAGACGCAATTACTTTTGCAACTCTCGGATTTTTGCTCATGGTAATACGAAGGGGGAAAATGTAAGCGATATCAATATGTACTAACTGCTTATAACTAAATGGTAACCGTCTAATGGAAATACAAATGACGTAAAGGTTATGCGTACAACTGAGGTTAATGCAAATCTTAAGCTTCACATACATGTCTATAAAATAGAAATAAACATTTAATTAAGTATTTGATTTGATTTTAAGTTAACATGTATATAATTTTATTTCCATCTTTAATAAATATATAGAGTATTAATTAATAACAAATTGAGTGAGTAAAGGTGTTTCTTCAAACATGACGGATTGTAAAATTCGAGACAATGGGGTTACAAACCTCAAATTTAAAAGGGTTATAGTATGCATTTAAAAGGGTTATAGTATGCGTTGTTGGCATTCAAAACAATTTGAGAGGAATAATAATAACAATCACACATTATAACACATATAGATCATGATTTACTGTGGAAAAATTTCAGGAGAAACCAATGAACAATAGATTTATTATTATTCTTGACTTAAACACAACCAAGTTCACCAACATTCTTGCTCCATCTAAGTAAGATGATTTACTCTGAAAAATCTCATTTGGGTAGAAATCAACAAACAATACATGTATTATTATTCTTGACTTAAACACAACCAAGCGCACCAAAATCCTCACCCCATCCAAGTAAGCCACCCTTCAACTCTGGCCCATTACAATGGATAATCCTCAAGCCTTTTAAAGTCTTGGTCACGTATAATACAGTGAGCTCAATACCATATGTCATCCATACCACATGCTGGAGACCACAATTGTTAACCTAATAACCTTAACTCCTTCACTAAGTCAAGTTTACCTAAGAATCCCCCTTTAAACTTGACTTAGCATTTCCCTTGACTAAATCTAGCCAAACCAATAAAGTGAGCTAAAACCACTCACTTGCAAGCCCTACCCTCCTCAAAGTTTATATCCATGGTATCAGGTAATTCAGTATGCTTAGTATCACCTCAGCCTAACTCCAAAATTTACTGGTAATTTCTCAAGGATGCACATGCCATAACAACTATATGACGATTTACATGCAATTAAAAAGAAATAAATCAGCTCTAATATATGCGCGTGCGCGCGTGTGTGTATTATCCATCCTCTCATCCTCGAGCATTCTTCATAAGGCATCTTGGCTTTGAATAACCCATTCAACCCATTTTGTAAAGCCATAATAAATTATCTCGTTGAAGTAATCTTTCAAACAATTTATGTATATTTCCTAGTCATATGTTTCCTTTGGTGCCACTAATTCATGTTATAGGGACTAAGTTTTCCATCATTGATATCCCAATTGACGTTGCAGGGTCCTTGGATCATTCATTTCTCCATGCAGAGCCAATATTTTACCAGCACTAGGGTCCTATCTATTGGGGAAAATGTTGTTAATGACATTAAAGGTGATGGTTCCATAGAGCTTTACAAGAAAATTCAAGTTCAGGGGGAGTCATATGGTAGCTTCAGTTTTTAGTACAGAGCCATCATAGTAGTAGGATAAGTGAGGAAGATAAAAATATTATAACTATGATAGTTGTGTGGCCTAGTATTTGAAGAAACTTATGGCTCAGAGGATCTGCTCATTTTCCTTTACAATGTACTTACATGGATAGACCTTGGAAAGACCATTCCAATGGTATAAGGAAGTTTGAAAAACATCAAAGGATGATGGAGTTATGTCCAGTTGAAGTTTTGGTAGAGTTACAGACCTTGAGGTTCTTCATAGACCTTGTGTTTTGCAAGAAATTTCTTTGTTAAAGGAATTTTGGAAGAAGTCGAGCTTGTAAGGAATTCAACCTAGGGTGAGGCTGACTTTTTTGGTATGACCCTTGGTTACATTGAAAAATAATTTGTACTAAACTATGAGGCAGTGCAAGCATGGTGTTAATGAGCAGTGCGGAAGTGAGTGTGAACGTTGGCGCAATAGTGCAGATTTGTAGGAGCGTGCTATGTGGAGGAAATAATTGATTGTTGATTTGATTGTGGCTAAAGAAATTAACAATTGATTCTGGGCAAATAAATTATCAAAAAAAGTAAATGAGCATGCATATCAACTATGTGTTGGCAAAGGAGAATTAGGAAAAGTAGAATTAAGCAATTCCGGAGAGAACTAAAACAACTAAGGATAAAGAATCAAAGGGCGGAAGGTGCAGAAAAATATTGAATGTTTCGGGTAGAAGAACCCATACATGCAGATCAGAATGCAAAACTGGACCAGATGAATGAATAATTTGAAGAAACTAGTGCAATATTGAAATGATTAATCCATGTTTTTCCATCTTTCTAAGGTAAATTTTTTAATATTTGGGCAATTAAAATGGAAGGACTACTTGGTTCAGTGGATTTATGGGAATTTGTTCAAGGAAATTCTATAAATTCCCAAAATAAGAGTATAGGTGTAGTAGCATTGTTTCTTATTATATCAGCATTGGATGAAAACATATTGTCTAGTATTTTGCATGATTGCATGAATATAGTGAAGTACGTAATGCAAAATATTTTGAGATATCTTAGAGATGAAGTTTGTTGTGAGGAGGAAAAAGATGTCTAATGAGTCACCAGAAGAATATACAAAGAAGGCTACAGGAAAAGAGAGTGAAGGAATTGAAGAACTTAAAGTGAAATATGATATTGAACAACTTTCAAGAGAAAGTTGGTTCCAAATGTTGCACGAAAATAAGCTCATATATAAATTGCTCAATGGAGTAGTAACCGAAGTCAAAGAACAATTGGAAGAGCAAGATGAAATTTAGTATGCATAAAATAATGAGGATTTGGCAAAGGAAAAAGATGAAGAAATGGATGAAATTCTCAATATAAAGGAAAATGAAAAGAATTAAAAGTATGATGATTTAGTGAATTTCATGAATGTTTTTCAATGTGCAGATATTAGCAGCAACCAGGAAGAAATGAAAAAATTTGAAAAATATATAAATTTCCTTGAAGCATGGCTTGAAACACCATGTTTTGATGAAGTCAACATAGAAGTTAGAGCAATGAATTTGGAAGACAACATGAATGATGCAGATAATGAAAATGATAATGATATTTTCATGTATTGGAGTCTTGAAGAGATTAAACGTTATTATGGATTAATGTGGGATTTGTCCAATGAACAAGAAACTATTGATGATGAAAATGATCTTGTTGAGAAAACAATTGAAATGGACTGGCATCATCCTAGTTGCAATAAGAAGCAACATCTAGAGTTCATGATCTCGAGTAAGAAGAATACCACATAGGTTGAAAGTGTCATAGTTTGGAGGAGCAAGTCTAGGAAGAAATTCCATCAATATATTTAAGCAGAGAAAGTCAAAATGAAATGTTTGAGTCATAATTGTAAGCCTAAGTTGAGACTTAGGCCAAAAAATATTGTTATTTATGTATTGTAGCAAATCTGTTTCTCTATTAAGGGCGGTTGTTAGTATAATGTAGAAATGGAAGAGTCTGGAAATGTGATAGGTTTGTTGAGTTGTCTTCTTAGATCTATATGAGTTACGAGATGTTTTTCTAGATGTCATTGTTTTCTAATGTAGCTAAATTGTTGTTGATTCAGAGTGTGTATCTTCCATGTTGTTATGTCCACCGAGTCTAGTGATCCCATAGTTATATAATGAGACACATTGTGATATATTTATGGTGAGAAAGTGTAAACAAGATTAAGCCTAGAATTAATAAAAGTGTTCCATTGTGTTTTCTATTTAAATTTAAGTCTTAATATATCATGGATTTAAGTGTCAATGAATTATTCGGATGGTGAAGAGTTCATGACTTCAATTTGTGATTTTAACAAATGGTTTTAATATGATGGTATCATAGAGTCTTAATCTATCATGGATTAAACTATCCCTAAATTATTTGGAGGGTCAAGAGGTCATGATTTGAATTTGTGATTTTAACAAGGGATTTTTTAAACGTGCAAAAGTTTGAATTTTTGTTATTTAAAATTGGTTTCGATAATATATACAAATTGAGTACCTGGTAAATTTTTGGGACACTCCAATTGTAAAATGTGCACAATTCTGAACAAACCGAAGAACTCTCCAAAACATAGATAAACTACTGCGCTAACCGACAAAATATAATAGGGAATGCTAATTACGGTGAGTGTCGCACTTCTAGGTAGACGCTGAGAAAATTTCATCGGGGTGTTGATTGTGTTGCTCTTTAGCTATATTTTATGCACAGTAACTTAATAGTGGAATCGGAATTTAGTTTTAATGTATTTTGCTTGTTAACTTTCACATTTGGAGTGAACACTTTACTCATTTTCAGAGGCAGGAATCTATAGAATATTCAAAGAGGCAAAATATTTATCTACATTATAGATCACAAAAGTTTTAGATCTAACCTATAATGTAATAAATAAATACAAAATAAAGATTAATATGTTAAATTGATGAATTAATATAAAATGAAAAATAAGGTATTAAATAATAATAAAATATTTAAATATCTAATTTTCTTAATATAATTTTATACATTAATTTATTTAATTATAAATATACATTGTTTTTAAATTATTAAAATTTTAATTTTATTAATTTTTTTATAATATTTAAAAAAATGTATTCTATTTTTCGAAAAGTCAAATAGCAAATGAAGTTAAGAAAAAATAAAAATAACGTGGTGCGTATGAAGAATCAAATAACCAATTAAGCGCGTTTTGAAAGTCTTTCACTTAACCAAATTTGTATAGTACTTTACATGTGATTATGTAGCATGAGAGAATGAAACCATGAAAATTTGTCTACTTTACATGTGATTATGTAACATGAAAGAATGAAACCGATGAAATACTAGGCAGAGGGGTCTCTTTAGGACAACAGTCGGAGATTATTTCACAGTTTGATTTGGGAAACTAAGACCAGGTTAAAAATATTTTAAATTTTAGGTGTAGTGAGGACAAAGTAAAATAGAATGAATAAGTGCAACAAAAAGAAATTAGGCAATAGAAAATACATCCTCATAAAAAAAATAGGGAGGATGCAGCTCCATGAACAAGTAAAATTATCAATTTATGAGTTTTTACTGAGATTTACTTTATTTAAATAATAAATTATTTAATGGATACCACAAGTAGGGCTGCTATCAGTTATAAATGTTGTGGTTAAAATTAATTTTTGCCAGAACAGAAAGAGGATGGGTAGCAGAACCAATTAGCTCAATCAGTAGATGCACAGAGATAGAAGTCATGAAAATATCCAGGAAGTGTCAACAGCCATAACAGTTCTATGTACGCTCCCATTCAAGCAATTTAGGAGAAATAATGGCCACGAAATCCAATTAGATTAATCACTGGATTGGAATACAGAACGCATCTGTTAAAGTCATGAAAATCGCTAGTCGGTTCCATCGGCGATAACAAATAAACGATGTACGCTTCCATTTACGCAATTGAGGAGAAATATACCGCAAATACAATATATTATTGCCCCGAGTTAGCACAGCAATATACACGATATATGTATCAATTCAATACACCAGCAACACTCAGAAGCGGGCGGCAATCTGTGTATCCATAGTTCAACACTAGGAACACTGCCCAATATACTCTTGGAGTATTAACCACTTAAAAGCGGGTGATCTTCTCGCATCACCCCGGCTTCCTTGCTTCTGCGTTACTCTTCGACAAGTTTGTCTTGATGCAAATAAAAATGGCTTAAAATTGTAGTCCTTCAAATGTCTGGCCGAATTGCCAATTTGCAGGGGCGACGTTATAGGAAGACATGGTTGTTCCATCACTGGTGGTGACCTGGAAGGAGAGAGTCTGCCCATTCAAATAGGAGTTGCTCTGCCAATTCTGCCCCCAGTTGCGGGACATTGGTTGCCAACCAGTGTTGGAACCTTTGATGGAAACCGCCTCCACATCGCCTGCACCTCCTACGTTGGTAATGAGCACTAAATTGAAGTAGGAGTGCCCAT
The DNA here is from genome assembly GCA_034641835.2 of Pinus albicaulis. Lineage (NCBI taxonomy): Eukaryota > Viridiplantae > Streptophyta > Pinopsida > Pinales > Pinaceae > Pinus > Pinus albicaulis. Next base: position 1,072,001,593 of record CM076574.1, read on the forward strand.
TAATCGTGAATCGAACTCCTCCTTTCGTCACGCATGGTACTCTGCACACACATATATTAACCTTGCCGCTTAGCATTACCCCCCAGTTACTCTAATGTTGGGAAAATATTTTTATGATTGAAGAACAGGAATATAGCGTGGAAAGACTAATTAGAGTAAGAATTAAATACCTTCTGAACATGATGGGAACGATGCCACTTCTGTACATTGCAATCTGCTGAAAAGCAGGTTGAGCCATGTCGAAGTGTTGAAGAGGTGGATTGCACCATCCTCCATTGTCGTTGGGAAGAGCAGAGTTAGGGGGGCACAGGTTAGTAGCAGTAACTGTAACAGTTCCTGGTAGACACCACTGAGGGTCAGACTGGTCATCGCATTTCATTTGGTAGCAGGCTCCGCAAGTAGCGCCATTGTTGAAAAGCGCGGTGCTCAGAGCTGCAGTGTTCGTTCCATAGCCCTGGCTATACAAATTACCATATCCGCACGCACCGCCTGTCAAATTCATTTCAAGATCGATTTGCTTAGCTAACATATGGTATTAAAATTATTAATGCAAATCGAAAACTGCAAAGCAAATATATTTGAGCGTATATCTACGCCCACCCAAACATCCATAGGACTGGATTTTTGTCGAAGTGTGAACTTACCCATTGTGCCCGACGCATCGCTTCCACCATAAAATGTAGCATGTGCAGATTGCCAGCTACTATCTAGTGCATAAGCTGCACCGGCCATCCACAAGAAACTGAACATTATAGATAGTTTTACAGGCGCCATTTCAAAACGAAATAAATTCTCGCTCAGAGATAGATAAGGCTTGACCTAAATTGATATCTGAACTTATAGAATTAAGTCGAATAGAAATCGGAACTGATATCTGAATCGATACTTGAATGGTGGATTCTCAGAGATTTCCAAATATATAGAATGGGGAGGTGGATGGCTCATCAAATTTTCTTCCTAGAACAGCAGTAACCAACACTACGTGCGGAGCTTATTTAGACATAATCTACTCTACAGTGGTTGGCTGCACATGCGCTCCACGATCAAGGAGCCGGTGGCCGCCTTTATTTCCCACGATTGTGTCATCTGCACATGGGATTCTTGAATCGGGTGTATTTCGTGATGATGGAGGGGGCACTTCTTCCTTCTTTAGTAATTTTTTCAAGATTTTGACCCCATTACAATTGACATTCTTCAAAAGCTCATAGATGTAGACTTTCGCTACCTATAAGTATATTGATAACGAAAGGCATGTGCTTATTAAAATCATCGCTTGAATTTAGTAATTGTTACTTTATTCCTATAAAGTATATATTTGGTAAGGAATTATCTATATAGCAGGTATATAGATATCTTTTGTTTTTCAACATAGGCCAGACTGAAGCAAGAATCTGGAAATGCAGAACATGTAGGTTTCGACTGTTTCAACGGTCTTCAATGCTAAATGATCTGTACAACCGGCCTATATTTTGTTTTCCGATGTAGACCGGACTGAAGCAATAATCTGGAAATGCAGAACATGTAGGCTCCAACTGTTTCAACTGTCCTCGATGCTAAATGATCTGGCTTCCGTACAACGGGCCAAAGAAGCTGTAAAGCGAGGTGCTTACAAATGATAACGTGGGCTACGTGTTCATGGCGAAACATCGATAGATGAGATGAATCTCCCGAATTTGAAGGCCTATCGATGAGATGAATCTCCCGAATTTGAACGCCTTGGAAATTTTTCGATGGCCTTTTCATATGGTTGAAAAATTGCTCATTTTTCAATCAAATTTTTACTGGACTAAAATTCATATTAAATGTAACACTTGAGTGATTTCACTGTTTATCTTTCGAACAATATTTTTCAATTAATGCACTCGTCATCTGTGATCTACGATTAGAAAATGGCTACATGAAAATACTATAGCTACAGATCTTATTTTACTCTTACATACACAATTTATCAGAGCTATAAAATAGATTTTGACGAACATTTATGAAGTGTACAAAGCTAAAAACGTCAACGTATAAATCGAGAGTGATGACACGCAATATGTGTGAAGTCTAAAGTCAAAGCGATAAGAGGAGCAACGTTTCCTGATAGGTTAGTGATGATGAGAGGAAGAGACTTATCACATTTGGGTTGAAACTAAATGGATGTTCGGACTTTATCTAAATCAATTAATCTATATTTCTTAATATAATATAAATAATTTATTTCAATATACATAATTTAATAATTTATTTTAATATATAATTTAATGAAGGATTACTTCAATATATATAATTTAATGAAAAGTTTATTAAAATGTGTATAGTTTAATATATAGTTTACTAGTAAAAAGGTAGACTCGTTTTTAAATGAGGTTTATTTACATTAAGTTTGACTTACATTTTATGTAGAAGAATTAAGAATGAAAATTATTTTGAAAATTAAACTACCTCGTTATTATTATAAATATATAATATGACATTTGAATTTACATATAAATTGGATTTAATAAAATCCTTCTTTCATGACATTTGAATTTACATATAAATTGGATTTAATATAATCCTTCTTTCATCGAGAGAACTTGGTTTTATATATATATATATATATATATATATATTATATTATATTATATTATATTATATTATATTATATTATATTACATTCACTATTTTGAGTTTACATTTAGATTCGTTAAAAGAGTTTGATTATAATATTTTTTTGGTATCAGAACTTAAAACTTGGATTTAAAGTGTTTGGTTATAATATTTTGTTTTTATTAGTCTTTTTCGTGTTGATGGGATTATAGTAATAAAAAATGATAACTTAGCATTACTTTTAACGAGTTATTATTACAACTATACGCAAATAACTAAAGTTTTTGGTTTATATTTGCAGAAATATTCTTTGTCATTCAATAAAACAGTTTACCATTTTATTGGCCTCATATCGAGCCAATATGTATTGAAACTTATGATAAACCTCAATTGATCTCCATAGCGTTTGTCTCGATTAATTAATGTTAACATTATTTTGGCGGTTTGGCAGACATTTCATGTTTGAAAAAATTAAGAGACCTTTAAGCAAATAATCACTGCCTGTGAATACATGTTTAAACACATGTTGACACATGTTCGAAGTTTGACACGAACACCTTCGTCTTTAAGACTTTATATTATGTATCTTTTGCTTCTTAGCGAGGATGTAGGCACAATGCAGAAGATGGCGACCGGTTTAGCGGACCTTGCAAAAGGCGAAGGATGTAGCCACAACCATAATGCAGAAGGTGACCACTAGTTCAGTGAACCTTGCAGAAGGCGGCGACTATGCTAATCCTTTGACGACCACGCCTTTGAAGATCACCTTTGAAGACCACCAACTTCAAGGCCGATTCAATGGACCTTGCAGAAGGTGGAGGATGTAGCCATGACCATAATGCAGAAGGCGGCGACATTTTCTAGCCTCAGCAAATTCCTCTCTTTATACTTAAAACTAGTAAAGTACAGGTAAATACACATTTTCATATATTTATATTACTGTTGAAGTCTGCTTGGAAAACAAATATGTAGAAAACAAAAATGTAAAAACACCTATTGTCCCTATTGCAAGCCAAGAAAGCTACAGGTGCACATGCATAAGTAATTCAAAATAAAAAGGGGCTTCACTTGTCAAAGAAAAGGTTTTCTCTTTCAGAAGATGTTGAGCCAAGAAATTCAGAGGATAGTTCAGATTCATACCTTGATGGTACTATGCCTTTTGCTAGCACCACCAATGGCAAGAGTGGAAGCATCAGATCTAGTGACAGTAGTAGAGCCGCTAGGACTTATTAGGCGTTTGACATGAGTGAACGTTATAGGAAGGGCTTGGGGCTTGAAGACCACAAAATGAAACATACAGTGTGTATAATCACTACAGTCGTCCTACCATACCTAGTATTTTCTTGGACACCTATCAGTGCACTTCCTCCTGCCCTGCAATAACCCAATCTCGGATTTGTCTTTCTATTGGGGATGATATTTCTTTAACTGAGACTTACAATAATTTAGGATTCCTTTGAATGGTTCATCTAGTCTTTCTTTGAGCTGTCTTTTTTATAAAATTCATTGGCTAATTCACCTAATCCCCATTTGAGCCGCATCAAGGTGTGTGGTTTAATGCTATCATTCACAAATGCGTAAAATATACCAAAACCGTGGCTTCTATTTCGATAAAGGTCTACAGTTATAGTTTCTATAGTTGCTTGATGAAGAACATAAAGACTTAGTCGCAGTATGTCGATTAGGAACCATACAAAACAATGTTCCCGTCATAAACTGCTCAAAATTTGATATTATTGAAATCATATGCAACAATGTAGTTTACCATTAATTGAACCAGTGTTCTCCAAAAACTTTGAAGCACGAATGTTTTATTTGCACTGTGCCATTTTCCTTGTCTACAGAACAACGATAATTGCGGTGGTAGTCCTTGGCACAATTGTGCAAGTTGAATGTTCTAACTGCAAAAGAACATGTATAACGATCACTGCAGCAACTGATGCAGATGTACTAAGATTCGTCATTGCAAGTAGTAGGAACGTTAGAGTCTCTGGTTATTATCCTCCTAATTTTCTAGACCAGTTTTCGCAATCATTGTTTTTATGCTACAAGATCCATTTCTTCATAGCCATCATAGACAGGCAGAAAGGCTTTGTTGAAGCGGCACTAGTAGTTGTGAAAGATGCAGCAGTGGCAGTTTAAGGTGCAGAGAGTCAGGAAGTCTTGCAATCTGGTCAGCCGAGAAGCATTATTTTTTAAGAGCCTTCGTGCTTTTCTTGCTGCCTTCCTTGCTTACTGCTTCCCTTCCTTCATGTATCCTTAGCTTTTTTTCTACATAGGGTAGGGGGACTGCAAAGCAGGGCATATCAAACCGCTATTCTCTTACCTTTATTCTCTCGCCTCTCGGAGGGAACAACGAGCTAGGCAAGCAGGAAGGCAAGCACCTGTAAGCCATGCGGAGATTGTAAATGACAAAAGTACACATTGTAAATAACGAAAGTAATTTTTAGAACAAAAATTATAAACAACTAACTTCATCTGCCATGTGGACCCCACACGAAGGCCACACGCCTTACTATTATGTTCTGTTATTGCACTTGTATCTTGAGATCATTATGACAGACCACTCGGACATGTAATAATTCAGTTATGCTAATGATCCATTTCTATAAGAGGGCAGGTATCCTTTTTTCAAAGCAGAGAAGTTAGTTTTTTTCATATGTGGGTAGGAAGCTATACAAATATCCACACTTAGAACATATCTCTCAGGTGCAATGATAATGTATGGCTGGTATATATGAGTTTGCTAAATAACTGTATCACTGGTATGGAGGTAGTGGCCTCCCCTCTAACATATGGTTGATAGTTTGTGAGGAAATTAGTCTGTATCTTTAGAAGCAGTTAGTCCTAGAAAGTTCTAGAAAATTCCTAGTTTATATAAAATATCTTTAATGGTAAAAAGGGCTTGCAATACTCATTATGTTTTCAATTGGTTTGACAAGGGCTTGCAATACTCATTTTGTTTTCAATTGGTTTCATTCCTCTCTCTGCTTGTGAGCTTTAACAATTTTGTTTTCAATTGGTTTCATTCCTATCTCTGCTTGTGAGTTTTAACAATTATGCTTGCTTGTTCAACTTTCTCTCCCTTCCCTTCCTTCTTTCGGTGTGTTTTGTAGATGTGTGTGAATAATAATAGTCCAATACTCCTTTTTTCTTTCTATGACTATAAAATCTTACTTAGTTGCACTTCCTTCCTTCTACCTTCTAATTGGGAATCTGCCATAACCCTTTCTTTACTTAATAACTTTTCAACTTTTCTACAAAAATTCACTAATTCTAGAGGAAATTAGAGTATCAGACATGGCCTGGTCCATTGTGAAAGGTATGTTTTTATGTCTAATTAGAATACTCCATACTCCACAAACCTCTTGTGAAATATTAAATTAAACTCCATCCATCAGTAATCTCCAATCTAAATCAATTGCATGCAGTATTTGTGAAACTATAACTAAAAAATATATGATAAACGAGTCATGGAAGCTTTGAAAACTATTCTCTTTTTCTTTTTATATTTGTGTAAGAAATTGTCTAATTTCAAATCAAAAGTGACTCTTCTTATGGTTTTTGAGATTACTTGGGTATTGTTCAAACATTTGTCTCTTAAATTTCAACTCTGTGATCGAACTTTTAGCTAATGCAGGAACTCTTTCATGGAACTATATCTCTCGTTTCCTTCATGGAAATTACTGCCTCGACCATTGTTCTTTACAAGGAAGTGCAATCACATTTTTTACTGCTTTCCCGCATAATTTATTTACAATTTCAATCAATCTTTATTTTGTAGTGATTTTTCTCATATTCCTTATCATTTCTCATGGTGATCGTTCGAGATATTCCTATATGTGTGATAAGAGACTAGCTATAAATAGTGTTTCATTTTTTTATCGTCCATTATCGGTCTTGAAAACTTCGTATTTGCATTACAGATTGTATTTGAAAATTTGGATAAGTGAAAGCACGAGTCAATTCTATACTGAATTTAAGGATTGACATGGGTTGTGTTAGCTATTTTGTTAAAGCTAAATCTAAAGAAACCACCAGCCATTGTTGCCATTACCTGGTGGACCATCGAATTTGTTTTAGGATCACTATTAGCCTTTTCCTCTATAGCAAAATTTTTCTCAACTAAAACATTCTCAGGTAAACAATCCTAGATATTACAACATGGGTAAAATGTTTTCTTCTACTTTGCTGTGCTATCAAAGCTATTAGATGTCATACCTTCATCAACACTAAGGATTTATTAGATCCCCTGTTAAAGGAAACAACAAAAGAAGAGATCAAAGTTACTCCACTAAGTAAAGCAGGGTTTTTGAGCTGTCTGACTTTCAAATGGTTGGATTATTTACTACATCTAGGCTATTCAAAAACATTGGAACTCAAATATGTATTGCATTTACCTTCTAAAGATGAATCATTCATAGCTCAAAAGGTATTTGCAGAAGCATGGGATCTTCATAAAAACTAAGACCCATTAAACAAACAAATAATATTTAAAGCATTATCAAAATTCTACTAGAAAGATATGGTAGTCACGGAAGTATTTGCATCTATGAGATCAGCAACAACAATTTTTTCACCTTTGTTTATGCGGTATTTTGTACAGCTTGTAGTTAGAGAACAGTCTTTCCAAAATGAAAAAATTATTCTTGTTAGAGGTTTATTTGAAGTTAAGCTTATAGATTCCTTCTCTCAAAGGCATTGGTACTTCAATTCTAGATGCACAGGCATGTGAATGTGTTCGGCCTTGATGGCAGTTGTATATCAAAAACAACTTCGACTGTCAAGTCTAGGAATATGAAGACATGCCGCTGGTGAAGTTGTAAATTACATAGTTGTAGATGCATATCATTTTGGAGAGTTTCTGTGGTGGCTGCATTGGGGTTGGACCGTCCCTTTGCAAATATGTGTAGCAATTGGCATCCTTTTTGCCACAGTCGGATAGGCAGCTATTCCAGGTTTGTTCATCATCATTCTTACTCTCATTCTAAACAAACCTCTGGCAAAAACCCTCCAGAAGTGCCAAGCTAAGATCATGACTGAACAGGATTAAAGACTCAGAATAACATCTGAATTTCTTAATAGTATGAAAATAATCAAACTACAAGCATGGGAACAGAAATTCAAGGAGATAATAGAAAATCTCTTAGCTATGGAGTTCAAATGGTTTTCTTTGACACATTTTAATAGAACATATGGTACCATACCCTACTGGATATCACCCATCATTACTGCATCTATAGTTTTTTCCGGGTGTGCTATCATAGGTGATCCACCGTTAACTACCACAACCATATTTATAGTGCTTTCAACATTTTGTGTCATACAAGTTCTAGTGAGAATGCTACCTGACGTTTTGGATATATTAATTCAAGTTAAAGTCTCCCTAGATCGTCTGGACAAGTTCTTACAAGATGATGAGATGAGACCAGATTATGTTGTGAGGAAAGCACTTGATAGATCCCCGTATATGATCGAAATTCATCGAGCCATACTCAGCTGGGATCCAGAATCTTCATTGAAAAAGCCAACATTGAAGGGAATAAATCTGCGAATTAAAACTGGAGAAAAGGTATCAATTTGTGGCTCAGTGGGATCAGGGAAATCTTCTCTTCTATATACAATTCTTGGAGAAATCCAAAAAGTTTCAGGAGATGTAAGTTGAACATAAACTCTTGGTAACCTCATGTTTTGATTGATGAAAGCCCGGGTCTGAAATCTTTGAGGAACTCGTGTTTTTTACTTACTCAGAGAACCCAAGGCAGCTAGTTCGGCTCTTGACAAGCACCAATGTGAGCAAAGAGAAAGTCCATGACTAGAAGAACTATCTGAGACATCCTTCTCATCCTTTAGAGGAAGTCATCTCAAAAACATACAGCCTATAGGTTGGTAAACAAGAATTTTTTGGACACAAGTCATCAGATATGTGGTGTAACTTTTGTGCTTTATCTTTTTTTCTTTTCTTTTTTTACAGGGAGGTCACTAGCAAGTATTCTTTAGAGATGAGAGCACGATTTTTAAGGCTACTGGAAGCCATTTCAGAAGTTGGTCCTTTCAAGTAAATCTAGAGGAAGCAACGATGAACAGCTGGAGCTTGAGAAGCTGACAGATGCTTGCGGCGAATTGGGCTTCTTCAGTATCATCAACCATGAAGTCGAACAAAATTTGATTAACACAGTGGACTGCATTTCTGGAGACATGTTTTTACTTCCCACTCACATCAAAGAAAACGAGTAACCAAAATTGAAGCTGAACATTGTATTTTACGTTTTTCTTAAAAATTACCAAATTGCCAAAATTGACATCAGCAAAACTTGAAGTTGAGCATTGTCATTTCATCATTATGACAAGGATCATTGTTATTTCAATACCAACTGATAGGATAAAGCCCGTACTCAAGGCAGGGACTTGCTGCTCTGTAGCCTCCCTTGTTTTTGTTTGGTATCGATCTTAAAGCTTGGCATTTGGGATTTGCGAATGTGAGAGATAAAGAAGTTAGTGTTAGATAAAAAGTGTTTTTAAAAAACAAAAGAGCTTGGTAATAATATTTTGTTTTTTTTTTTTTTGGTATCCTAACTTAAATTTTGGGATTTGTGAATGTGAGGCATAAAGAAGTTAGTGTTAGACTAAAAGAGTACTTAAACAAGTGTTGAATAATCCGAAGGTAATTGTTTATGGATTTTATTGTTAGTGCAAGAAAGAGTATGAGGTCATATTTCAATGTGGAAAGGGCCAAAATATGTAACATAATTGCGATAAAGAGATAATTATTTTATTGTTATGAGGTTATATTTCATTGTGGAAGGGGCCAAAATATGTAATAGAATTGTGATGAGAGACAATTGTTTATTTATTTATTTAATTTTATCATAATTGAAAGGCTTTAGAGTTGTGCTATGAACTAGTATAGATCCATTTGAAGTACAAATCTAGCAACCATTGAGAGAGATGATTCAAATTGGATTATTATATTGTTTTTCATCCATCATAAAGCTTTTTATGTGGAAAAAGTTGAGGAATCAACTCATGGGACCATTTTCACCAGCGGGACCAAGTTTGCCAAAATGGGTTTGAAACTTTCCGAGAGGGTTTTGAGGCATCAAATGATGCTTTTTTAGGGTAAAAATTTGACATATTTGTTTCAAAGCATTTCATGTTGTTTTACACACATATATATTTCCAACGACACAAGAAGTGCGTCAATCAGAGTTCATATGCAAAATTTATGTCACTTAGAAGTTGACCTTCCTATTTCCACACCTATAGTTCAAGACACTATTGCGTCAACCCGCATTATTCATGGAAAATGGGATAGACACTTTTTTTTGATGTAAAATATTCTAAAAGTGTCTATATTTTAACTCTATTTAATATTTGATGTAATCAAACTTAACCATGGGTAGGCTATCGGGTTGTGTTATAACCGGGCCACCAGGAGGAAAAGGAATTCCATTCTTGCGAAAGCATTTTGTTCCATAGCTGAGAAAATATAGCCAGAAGAGATAGGAGGCAGAGCACATAGAGAGCATTTGTGCACTATAGAATCCCAAGGGCCACAGACATTACTTCTTCATACCTGGACCATATTTCCAGACAGAGAAGCAGCCTCACTTTCCATCTGGGCTGTTTTTTCTCAAAAGGGTTTCCCAAAGAGAATATCTTGTGTCTTATGTGTGTGTGTGTGTGTGATCTTATTTTTTCGTTCTCTAATTTTGATCTCCATAAATTCTATTTTCGTTCATGCACTAATTACCGTTGAATTTACAGATCCATAAGTTGAATAAAACTGTAATAGTGTAAAAATTTAAAATTTTAATATGATATTATGAGATCTGATGTAATGAACTATTAAGTGGAATATCTAGAACCGTTTATGGATAAAAGGATCAAATTATTCAAAGTGAAAACCATTGTTATGATGCAAAAAATAAAAAATTGTTACCTCAAGAGATTTGATCCATATTGATAAATCCCTATTGTATTATCTAATAAAATATAAATTAATGTTTAAACTTTATCTAAATCAATTAATATATATTTCTTAATATAATATAAATAATTTATTTCAATATACATAATTTAATAATTTATTATAATATATATAATTTATTTTTTTTCATTAAATTTGAACCATGAATTTAATGGACATTAAACTTTATCTCAATCAATTAATCTATATTATATTTTTTTAATATAATATAGATAATTTATTTCAATATACATAATTAAATAATTTATTTGAATATATACAATTTAATGAAGAAATTATTTCAATATACATAACTTAATGAAAAGTTTATTAAAATGTGTATAGTTTTAACAATAGTTTACTAGTAAAAAGTAGACTCGTTCTTTAATGAGGTTTGTTTACATTAAGTAGACTTCTTGTTTTTTAATGAGGTTTATTTACATTAAGTTTGACTTAAATTTTATGGAGTGAATTAAGAATGAAAATTATTTTGAAAATTAAACTATCTTGTTATTATTATAAATATATAATATGACATTTGAATTTACATTGTTTTTTAATGAGGTTTATTTACATTAAGTTCGGCTTAAATTTTATGGAGTGAATTAAGAATGAAAATTATTTTGAAAATTAAACTATCTTGTTATTATTATAAATATAATATGACATTTGAATTTACATATAAATTGGATTTAATAAAATCCTTCCTTCATCAAGAGAATTTGGTTATATATATAGAGATAGATATTATATGACATTCACTATTTTGAATTTACATTTAGATTGGATCTAATAAAATCATCCTCCATCAAAAGAGCTTGATTATAATATATTCTTTTTATATATTTTTTGGTATCAAAACATAAAACTTTGGGATTTAAAGAGTTTGGTTATAATATTTTGTTTTTATTTTTGTTTGGTATTGATCTTAAAGCTTGGAATTTGGGATTTGCGAGTGTGGCACATAAAGAAGTTAGTGTTGGACTAAAAGAGCTTGGTAATAACATTTTGTTTTTATTTTTTCGTTTGGTATCCTAGCTTAAAGTTTGCGATTTGTGAATGTGAGACAAAGAGGTTAGTGTTAGACTAAAAGAGTACTTAAACCAGTCTTGAACGATCCGAAGACAATTGTTTATGGAGTTTATTGTTAATGCAAGAAAGAGTATGAGGTCATATTTCAATGTGGAAGGGATCAAAATATGTAACAGAATTGCGATAAAGAGATAATTATTTTATTGTTACGAGGTTATATTTGATTGTGGAAGGGGCTAAAATATGTGATAAGAGACACTTATTTATTTATTTTTATTTTTTATCATAATTGAAAGGTTTTAGAGTTGTGTTATGGATTAGTATAGATTCATTTGAAGTACAAATTTAGCAACTGTTGAGACTAGATTCAGATTGGATTATTATATTGTTTGTCATCCATCATGAAGCATTTGAAGTAGAAAAATTCGAGGAATCAACTCATGAGACCATTTTGACTAATGGGACAAAGTTTGCCAAAATGGGTTTGAAACTTTCCAAGAGGGTTTTGAGGCATCAAATGATGTTTTTTTAGGGTAAAAATTTGACAGATTAGTTTCAAACCATTTCATGTTGTTTTACACGCATATATATTTGCAATGACACAAGAAGTGCGTCAATCAGAGTTCATATGAAAAATTTATGTCACTCAAGAGTTTACCTTCCTGTTTCCACACCTATAGTTCAAGACACTGTTGCGTCAACCCCCATTATTTGTGGAAAATGGGATAGACATGTGTTTTTGATATAAAATACTCTATAAGTGTCTATATCTTAACTCTAGTTAAGAGTTGATGTAATAAAACTTAACGATTGGTAGGCTATTGGGTTGTGTTATAACCAGGCCACTAGGAGGAAAATGAATTCCATTCTTGCGAAATCATTTTGTTCCATAGCTAAGAAAATATAGCCATAAGAGATAGGAGGTAGAGCACATAGAGAGGATTTGTGCACTATAGAATCCCACGGGCCACAAACATTACTTCTTTATACCTGGACCATATTTCCAGATAGAGAAAGAGAGCGAAGGAGCCTCACATTCCATTTGGTTTCTTTTTTCTTTTTTCTTTTTTTTTTGTCGAAAGGGTTTCCCAAATAGAATATCTTGTGTCTTATATGTGTGTGTGTGTGTGAGCTTATTTTTTCATTCTCTACTTTTCTGCATAAATTCCATTTGCATTCTTGCACTAATTACCATTAAATTTACAGATCCATAAGTTGAATAAAACTGTAATAGTGTAAAAATTCATAATTTTAATATGTTATTATGAGATCTGATGTAATGAACTATCACGTGGAATATCCAGAACCGTTTATGGATAAAGGGATTAAATCGTTCAAGGTGAAACCCATTGTTATGGTGCAAAAAATGAAAAATTGTTGCCTCAAGAGATTTGATCCATATTGATAGATCCCTATTGTGTGTGTGTGTGTGAAATTTACCATTATTTAATTGTGTTTTTGAATAATGCATAAATAGATTTAATGTTTTGAAATTATCCTTAGACACTTGGATTGTGTAATCTAAACACCTTCTGGAGTTTAGGAAAAAATAACAACAAATTGAAAAGGGGCTAAAATGTAAAACAATCGATTACTTGAAATGCTTTACCTATAAGAATTAATTTTGTAGAAAGCTTAATATAATATATAAATATATATTTTTATTACTATTTTATTTAACTATATATAATATATGTATAGTTGCCATTGATATATTATACATATCATGGATAGTGAAATATTTTATCTATGAACCACATAGTACATGTAAGGTTTTTTTAATAATATATTCTTAAATAAATGTTATTAAAAATTTGAATGAATTGAACATGTCCTTGTTATTATTCCTATCAAGAAAGAATATATATATATATATATATACAAGTTTTTTTTTAACTACTTTTTTTCTCTAAATTTTATATAAAATTATATTACTTCATATGGACATGGAAATAATTTAGTTTTGGTTCTGAGTGAGAGTGAAGGATTTTTACATCTACTTCATACTATGTTGTTATATCACCTAATTGAACCAGTATAGTGACATAATTAAAACTAACCAAACATACATATTAATTATTATTTTTTATTATAGAAAATTTCATATTTTCATTTATAGAATATTTTATTTTTGTTTTAAAAGGGACGTGTGACAAATCCACATTTAACATATAAAGAACCACACATCACTCTTATATATTGCTGTGGAATGTGTCTCTCAATCCAACAATGTATTTTTCTTCAGTAAGGGTAACTACTGAAAAAATATATATTATGATCCGTCCTCATATGTTGAGAATCTCATGGTTGTGATGCAAAGAGAAAAAACTAGAAGGAGAAGTTTCTAATGGAAATGTTTTGAAGGCTAAGGCCTTCATGCAACCTCTATATACTTTTGGCATAGGGTCAAAGTTTGATAAGGATTACTTATGCAAACTTTTTCTTATAGTTGCATGTCCGAGGAAGACACCTAAACATTTTTGTTCCCTTATATGTGAATTAAAAAGGTATGATGTTGTAGAAACTTTGGTCAATAGTGGAAGACAAATTGATGCACTCAACTTTTCTCATGCATTTGGGGTGACAAAAGTTTTACCTTGTTCCTTTGTTGAAGGAATATATGAACGATCCTAAAAAGGCTTCTCAAGAAATTTTTAAAGGTGGGAATAACACTATGGATATAGAGAATAATGTAAATAAAAAATATCTGTATGTTTATATAGTTGTTATAAATGTAATGAGGAGCACAAACATGAGTCATAATTCTCACTAGATCATCTTAGAAAGTGTGTATAACTTAGATAGAGAAATTTATGGCTAACAAAAAGGGGCCCAAAATTTGTGAGGAGAAGAGCCATGAATTTCTTGATGCAAACAATTTGTGCATTCACTAAAGAAACAAGGGAGAAGATATCTTGTGAATAAGATAACTGCAATTTTCTCAAAATTATTTCAGTGTTCAAGAATGAATTTGAATTATTTGCCAATAGAATTACAGGATAAATATTTGGTAGGGCATATTCTTTTTCAAGTTGAGGTCAAATTCTCCATGAAAACAGTTCAACTTACATATTTCATGTGCTTGAAGCAAAAATGCATGCAATATGTTTCTTGCATTCCTTATGTTAAAGGGAAAAAGTTCAAAGCATTTTTTTCATTGCTCTTTTCTATGTCTCCTTATCAATATTTCACTTGTTTCTTATTGTGTATGTATGGTTCTATTATAAATATTTATTTAGTGGAGCTAAGAGGTAGTGATACTTGCTTGAAAATTTGAATTTTACTGGAATGTGAGGAAAACATACTTGCTGCAATTTAGAAATTTTATGTTTTGACTACTAAGAAAAAGTATTAGTCGATTATAGTTTTTCCTGCATTATTTGGTAAAGGGGGTATTTTTGTACGATTATGTTTATTACACATATTTAATCCCATTTTGATAGATGTGCTTATGTTCACATTTCATATCATCTATTTGCAAATTCTTGGAGATAGTGGCTTGATAATGTAATATTAGATTACTAGATTCTATCTTCTAATCTTTGTGTGAAAGGAGGGACTCTTAATAAGCTATTTTTTATATCTCATGATGAGTGAACTATTTCTCATATTCATAATCAAAGGGTATACCAAATTTTGCTAGAGTTGAATAGTAATAGGGCCTATTGTTTATCTATCCAAAGGAACCATGGTGTCCATTTCCCATGAAGATCCCTTAAAGAATACAATAGGGTTTCGGTCATTCCAATCATGAGATAAAAATTTATAGAGATATGAACTAGAAGTTAATCTTTCAAGGTAAGAACACTCTACAAGATCTCGAGGCCTATTTTTTCTTTACATTCTTGGCAAGTGGATGTTCTTTTAACATGGATAAATGAGGGAAAACACTTCAAACTGATAATCATGAAATTAAACTACTACAAGAAAATATTGATGATACTTTTCAAGAAATATACAAAATAGTTAGTACTAAAAACTAAAGTAAAATAGTTAAAACAAGAGGAAGTAAAGTGTGATGACATTTGTGATACAACAAATGTAATTTAAAATATAGATAATTTTTGGGATACTTACCATTTGGTTTACGATACAAATGTTGATGTATCTTTCACATGATATGAGGATCAAAATTAAAATCCTAGTGATATTTATAAAGATGAATCTCTTACTAAATTTGATATGCTAAGTTGTTTTGAAAATCATACAAAAGGAATTCGCTCCAAATTTTTGGAAAATTTGGATTTTGAAAAGAGAGGTTTAGGAAAAAGTGCATAAGGTATATATAAGTCAAAAAATATACACATAAGGCAAAAAAATGAAGGACTTGGTTATAAATTTCAAATAATTAATAAAGTTATTAATTTTCTAAAAGAAGAAACATTGAATAGGTGATTCATTTATAAATAGCAGCACACCAAATCAAGTGAAACAATAGGAACAATATTTCATTCATGGAAGTAGTAAAGGGAATTTATGGGGCCAAGTATTGCAACAAAGACATATCAAAGCATCACATAGAAGTACATCATGGTTGGATATAATTGCATGAATCAAATAATTTACTTTTATGTTGAAATAATTTTAGAAGGTCAAGTGTTTTGATATACAACAATATATACCATACAAAGTGAATTAGATTATTATTCCTCCAACATTTTTTAGTCGTTAAGGGGAAATTATACATATTCGGAAAAGGGTTTTCATTTTTTCAAGTCATATCTTGGAGTCATTAGTATTTTTCTTATAATAACTCATGGTGAACTAAAAACCATTTCGTAAATATAAAGACAAGTAATTCAAGTATAAGTAATGAGATAATAGAGAAGTAAGAAGTGATGTGTGGAGATGAGAAGGGCTTATATTTTTAGGCATATGAATTTCTTCAAATGAGTGATAATATTTTTTTTTTTCTAAAATAAAATTATGTAGTTATTCAAGTGGTGCATCATTGGTTACACCCAACATCCCAAAAGTTTTTGGTACATGTTGTAAGAGTTTTATATTTCCCTAGGTATTTTCTAAGCCTTGTTGATTCAAATACTACAAGCATTAATGTAGTAGCACATGTAATCATGTAGAATGTATCCTCATATGTATAAAGAGGATGTGCCATTAAGTTGTGGAATTTACCACTTGCTAACAGGATGTAGAATTAGAGAAGGCATGTCATTGATTAAAGGGGGAAAGTGAGATGTGTCACTTTTAATATGAACACCAATAATTAGTTTTATGAAGGTTCAAAAAGGTAACATAATAAATTTCATAGATGAAGCTCAAGTCAAGATAATGAAAAATTGGTGACAATGCACATATGAGAACAAATAAGTATAAACCATTTAATTTTAAAAAAATTGAGTGTTGTGAATGTAAGTCATACATTGTGTTTTTAAGAAATTATATCGTGTCATCTTCGAATTGATGTATTGGTCCAAATAGAATATTTTATGATGTAATTATTATCTCCATGGATGAAGTATGAAAATTATATATACCTAAGTCAAAATATAGTGTGTACATGAGGAAGCAAAGTGAACTCCTATAAATTTGATGGTAAACTAAGAGCCCTTTTGAATTGCAAGGTCTTGTTGATTAGGTTGGAAAATATTGTAATTGATGTCAAGTCTATTAATAAATTTCAAGTGAAACAAGTTTAGGGGGGCTTGCTGATGTTGGTATTGATGTGTGTTTTGTTAGCTAACTATGGATGTTTAGCCAAGTAGCCTATATTTGAAGAAAATTTGTCTACAAGTAATCTTTTAAAAAGTACATGTAAATTTCTTTGTTGGATATCCCACTTAGATACCTTTCCAATGGTATATGCCACTTTGTCAAATTGCCAAGGAATGAGGAGAAAACTTTACGTAAAGTAGAGGTATGGTTAATAGGTACATAAGGCTTCAAGGAATCAGGGAATTTAGGATATCTAGGTTATAAAAAAGTTGGAGTTTGGAAGAAAGAGGTAGATTCCATATTCAGGCGAACTTATCCAAGAATCGAAAAGTATATGGGAATCCAAGATATGAAGAGTTATCTATATTGTCATGTATTTTGGAGTCAGAAGATGTATTGAGACATCCAGGTGTCCATAGATTCCACAAGGAAACCACTTAAGAAAATAATTGAATTCATATTCAATTAGGAAGTAACCATGTCAAGGTTTTCGATCAATGAAGTCTTGCATGGAGGAAGATATATCTAAGCATCCACATATTCAGGGGTTGCATACTATAGCCACTTAAGAAATTTTTGAACCTCATATTAAACTAAAGACTAATGGGTCGCATTTTGATATTATTCATGGTTTTTCACTACAAAATGTGTCTAGGTATATAGGCTTCTTGAAGGTGCAACAATAAAACACTTAATAAATTCTTTAGATACTAGATTTTCCTAGACACACAATGATGTGTAAACAAAGTGGGATAAATGAAATGTGGAAAATTAATATTAGTTAGCTCATATGACTTAAAAACTAAGCTAGTAGATGGTGTGGAAAGGTAATAGGATACGGGAAGAGGTATCTTAGTATCTCAGCCTCTAGGCATGGACCGGATATTTTAATTTAAAAAAAAAAACTAGATCTTAATTTTTCTAGAGAAAAACTAGTAGGGGACCCAAAATAGGTGGAAACGTGAACTAGAAACTTAGTAGGTGGCGAGAGGTGGAAATAATTTGGAAAGTTTATGACATGGAACTTTATAATCATGACATGTGGTAGAAGGATTTTGGACTTTTGTATGGCAAAGTGGATATATTTCAACTAATGCATGGCGGTGATGTGGCATGACATGTGGTATAAATATGACATAACAGAACCTTAGGATTCATGAGGGGGAGTTGTTTTGAAATGTTTTGTAGTGTTAAATAAGTTGGCCAATGGATATGTAGTGATAGTTGGAGCAAAAGAAATAATTTATTGGGCTCAAATAATTTATGTGGTTCCATGTTGGATTGGGGATGCATATGAAAAATCTCGGACCATATCCCCCTCATTAAAACTTTGAAAATATAGGGGCCCCAAAGTACCTTCCTTGTCATTAGGTCAAACCAACCTATGGATTATTCTTGGTTTTTTTGGCATATATGGGGCTATTTAAGTCACATATGTGAAAAATATCAAACCCCCCTCTCTCGTTCGTTAATGGTTGGTTATGCAAGTGGGCCCTGAGATGATGTTTCAGTCATCGTTTGAAATTGAACTACTTGAAGCATTATGGAAAGTTTATGTTTTTTAACCATTTGGTAAACTATTTTTTTCTATGCACCTTATGGTTTGAAGATTTTTTTTTGGGCATGTGGATATATGCACCAAAGAGTTGAAATGTAAGGGGTTGAGAAAATAAAAATTTGGCATTTAAGGAAAAAAATTTCATTAATGCACTAAAATTTGTCAAATGAAAATTATTTTTTTCATCATATAAAAAAGGAATCAAGGAAAGGTGAGAAGTGTAGTGAAATTTTCCCATGCAACTCAAACAAAAGAACATCTCATACAAAATACTTAGTGAGAAGGTAGTGTTATTCTGGGAAAAGGCTAGGTAAGAGAAAAGAGAGTAGAGAGGGCTAAATTTGGAAATAGAACCAAAATAATATTTGAATGAAGATATGAGATCTAAGATCTTTTTGTGTTGTGAAAGAATGTAAATATGCAGTGCATTCCAAGTTGTTGCATGGAATAATGCGGGAAATATAAGAGTAGATCTTAGTGTTGATATTAGATCTAGGCCCGAGGAGAAAATATGTTGAGAAAATTTGAAAAATATATTTACATATATGGTGAAGGATATTTTGTATTAAAGAACCAAATATATATATTCTGTTGGTGACAAAGATAAGAGAGAGAAATAATATTTGAGAGTGAAACCATTAGAGAAATTTTGAGGTATAAAGTAGGGCTCCTAAGGAATATTATAAAATAATAGTGGAAATAATAAAATAAGAATAGATTACCTCATCATGTTTTGGAGGGAATTTTGTTTTCAACTTATCTCCTTAGAACTTTACTCAAATTTCAAGCAAGAACACTCATTAGCTGAATAATATATTTTTTCATCGGATTATCCATGTTGCATAATTTTTATGGACCCTACTTTTCGTGTAGTAGGGTCCATCAAATGTATGCAACATGGGTACTCGTTGTATGAAAAATAAATTTTGCATCAAACAATCTCTTCCACTCAAAATTTGAGTAAACTCAGAGGGAGATAAGTTGAAAAACCATGCTTTTTCTTCTTTCTTTACCTTTTATTCCAAAATGGTGAATCAACCCCCATGGTTTCTTATAAAGTTAATTTTTGTTGTACATTTTTGTTTTGAGACCCATTTTAACCTTAAAATTCTCTAATGAATTGGTTGAGTAATATTGTAATTAAAATGACCATGGATATGAGTTTGAAAATGAGATAAAGCTAGGATTTGAGAGGCTTGACAATATTAGTTCTTGTGAAATAGGGGATCGATGTCTCCTTCATGTTGGTGCCTATAAATATCAGGGTTTTGGTTCCTACAACAGATCAATGGTTGCAAATAGTGGGAGTTGGTGCTTGTAAAGAAAAGGGGGTTGGAGCCTCCTATAAGTTGGTGACTACCTAACTTGATGTAATATGAAGTTGGCACTTGCATTTACATCATAATAAAAAGAATCTATGGTTTTATCCCATATGGATTTCCATGTAGATCATGTGTTCAAAATTTATGTGTTCAATGTTTCACTATATTGTTTCATCTGGTTTATTTGGTAAATAAATTTTAAATACTATAAGATATTGATTCATCCCGCTATATTTAAATTCCAAGCTTTCAACTTTTTCTATGAGAGCACGTACCTTTAGTAACAATATAACCACTAGAAGGTAGGCCTCAAGGGACCACGGTTAACCAGGATTGAATTTCCCTTGATGGAGTACCATTATTAATGTATCAAATTATGCAACCTGGAAGGTATGTATGGAAGTGTATTTAATGGCCCTTGAATTGGATTTATTGTTATCTATCAAGTATGGAGTAAGGAAAAATAATTATAATATAGAATCTATGAAGGAAATCTTGAGTAAGTTATCTGAATGAAATTCTGACAAGGTGATTCATTGTGAGATTACAAATGATATATGATATAAGTCACAATGCATATATGATAAATATTCTTAAACTACACATGAAATCAAGAAGTCCTTTCAGAAGGAATACTTACACAAAGAATATTTAATACCACGATAGTTGATGTAATGAATTAGATCATGAAGAGGATTCCATTGTAACAGGTGCCCAAGATCTTGATCATCATTTAGAAAATGAAGCAAGAGATGAAGAAGATGTTGATGAAATGTGATCCAAAAGTATGCGACTATTATACTATAATTGTAGAAGAATAGGTCATCTTGTTTTTAAATGTTTAAATGCAACTTTAGAAAATAATATTAATAAAATAGAATTTTAGGATTGAAGAGTATCCCATGAGAAAAATAGGATAATTATTTATTCCTTAGAATATGATTTCCCATTAGAAGAAAGATATAGATATACACACAGAGGTGATGAAGAAGGGATTCTTCTTAGGACTATGGAGGAGTCATTAGATTCAAATAAATAAGCGTATGAAAAGGAAAAATACCATGAATGTGATCTTGATTGTTCTTTTGAATCAAATGATGAATAAGATATTAATGAGAATATGTATTTTAGAAGAAACCATATATATACTTTAGAAGAGATTAAGAGGCTTATAGTGACAAAACCAAAGAAAAAGGAATTTCTACAGGAATATGAAGAAAATTAAATTTATTAATGATGAATTAAGAAAAAATATCATTATCATGAAGGCTAAGAAAAAAGAAGCCAAAATAGTGGAAGAAGTAATGACTCACTAGCTGAATTAAAGATAAGGTCATTGTGAGAAATTAGAAGTTGAGATTGTCTCTTTCAGAAATGATCTAGAAAATTCCAATGAAAAACTATCTCAATATTAAAAGTTTGATAAGTGTAATAAGATTTTAGATGGTATTCTCAACAATAAAAGATCTCTTATCATTAAGATTGGTCTTGGTTATAAAGGAGAATTAAGAACTAAGAAGGTAAAGGTAAAGAACCAATCAACCATGCTAATGCACACAAAGGACCTAAAAATAATATAGATAAAGGAAATGGCGAACAACAAAAACAAAAATTGGAAATAGAGATCAACATAAACAAGTAAAAGAAAATAATATAAATATAAATAAGTAGTAAAAGGGGGGAAACTAAAATAGCTCAAACAATCAAGAAGGTCATGCAAAAAATTAGTGAAAGGTCTATATCTCTCAAGGACAAAGTTATTAAATAATCAAAAGACCATTTATTTACCAAAATATTTTCTATGGTAATTGTTATTCATGTACAAATTTTGGTCATAAATTTGTCCATTGTAAAGTCTATCTAAGAGATAATTATGTTAGAAATGAGTCTTATTAGTCATCAAGGGTTAGGCACAATAGATTTGAAAATATCCATAAGAGTAGTGTGAGAAAAAATATATTTTTTCTCCATTGCTAAATTACATTGAATGTTATAATTGTTAGGATCATGGGCACAAGGAAACTAAGTGTAGATATGACAAGATCATAGTTCTTGAACAAAATAAGAAAATAGAAGAAGGAACTCATACATGGAAGGGAAAGAGGCATAAAGAAGTAAAAGAGTGTGGATTTTCACTCTATGATCAACATCAAGTAAATCCATGGCATATAGAGAATTAGTATTCGATGCACAAGAAAATAGGTAAGTACAATATAAATAAAGGAAAAAAGAAAGCTAAGGACTAGAAAATATATACTCATATAAACAATAAGGAAGCATGCTAAATGGAGTAATAAATCAACATAGATCGATATGATTTTTCTCATGAGGAAAATTAGAGTAAGTTGAAATAAAAATTGGTAAGAAAAATATTTCTTCAAGAAGGATCCCCTCATAAGTGGCTTAAAAAATTAGGTTCAATGGTCATGAGTATAAGTTGTGTGTCATGTAAAGGTAGTGAAATATTTTGGCTCTTGGAATATCTATTAGTATGCATTGGCTAAAATGTATAACAATTAAAATATAACCTAGTCAATTGGTATAAAAATGGAGATATATTGCTATTTGGATCAACCACTGGTGCAATAGTATATTTGACTTTTGGAGAAACTTTAACTATGGCCTGATATAGTAATACAACTCTTTTAATTAATATCAAACAGAAGACTTAGATGAGAAGGAGAAGCACAAGTTTAGTAGGAAAAAAAATGTATAATAATACAATATGAAATGAATATTTTCATGCTTCCTAAGGCTTTCTTTAAATCTCTTCAATCGGTAACTCTTGATTTCAGTGGCAACACCAAGTATGCTAAGAAACAATCTAGATCAATAGTTTGTTATATCTAAATTCATTTATGGGGGGATGACAAAAGGGGGAGTTTAATAAGACACTAGCATCTCAAACCCCAAAAGAGAAGAAAAATGATACTTCAAAAGAAAACGGGAGAATGAACCTCCCATGCACCAAGAACCCCTTAACATTGGTGTGAAAGGGGGGGAGTGGGAAAACATTGGAGATGAGATGAACTATGTAAATATATATTGAAGATGGAGAGTCATCCAGGGGAGGAGTGATTACCCATTGGATTCTTAGAAAAAAAAGGGGAAGACTGAGAAAATTGTAGAAACTTATTCTACAACCTAACAGGGGGAGTGTTTCCAAGTGGTGGTGTTCTCATCAATCACCTACAACATTTGGTGGTGAACTCCTATCAATTCCAAAGGGAGAGATTGTTGAGGAAGATGAAATTTTTTGTCACTAATGTCAAGTATATCCATTAAATTCAAGTGAATACAAGTTTAGAGGGAGCTTGTTGATGTTGTAATTGATGTGTGTTGTGTTATCTAACTATGGATGTGTAGCCTAGTAGAATTCAATTGAAAAAAAAAAAATGCATGTAACCTGTTCAAACGAACATTTAAAGTGCTTGGTTGTATAGCCCTCTCAAAGACCTTTTGAATGGTATATGGAAATTTTTCAAATTCCTAAGGAAATGGGAGAAAAAATAGTTTAAAGTGAAGGTAGGTTTAGTAGGTACATAAGGATTCAAGGAATTTGGAAATTTGAGCCATTCAAGGTATAAAACCAAGTTGGCGCTTGGAATAAATGTAACACTCTCATCCCACATCTACCCAGGTAACCCACCAACCGAGGTAAATATGCGACAAGAGACTACTATGATCAGATTTAACCTCCTAGGTGACCTTAAGGAAGTGGAACCAACAGAAACACATCATACATACAGGAACCATCCCAACCTGTTTGGTAACTAGCCCTTGGGTCCCACTGAGGTTTTAGGCCTCCAAACCCCCAGACTCTCCCACAATATAGGCATGGGTTCATCTGGGAGGCTTCTAACACTGCCACATAGTATGAAAGTATGCATCCAGAGAAATTTTCCCACAAACCTATAGTAGAGTCCTCAGGTTTTGAGCCACTTTTTCAGAACCAGAGCCAACGTCATTACCCAAAATTCAATGACAAGCTCAGACATGAAAAATAACAACAAAATAATGGTGCAAAATAAAAATATGGAATAGGGACTTGACTGGATCCCTACTAGCCATGATAGTAATTTTGTCAATCATGTGCAAATATGTAATCTATAGGTTTAAATAACTAATATGAACATAAGGGTCTCATACTTATATGAGAATCGCTAAGAAGAATTGTTCCCTTAAATAATTAGTTGTAGTATACATACTCATAACCAGCATACTAAAAAAATAAATATCAGGGATACATCAGCCATAGGATCCACACATGAACTGGTACATTTACACATCAAATTCCAAGGAGATGAACTTCTCATTAATGAATGTAAAAAAAACGGGGATGAGACTACCATTTTCCACCGGAACATAGATTAGTTGAGCCAAATCTCTCTTTAGCAAATCACCCTCGTGCCATATTCCAAGCACAAATGTGGGACTCGTAACCAACCAAAACAAACCAAACAAGCATGGATATTACCGAAGTTTTTCACCTACACCATGAGGAATTTAATTTCCTCCTAATCTCTTGGGCTTTACCATAATCCACAGTCTCATCTAGGGATCACAAGGCCGTACACTAAGACCCAATCTCAAGGATTTCCTGTACATCCCATCCCTAGACTATTAGACCCAATGGAGAGCAATCCACCTCTTGGCTTTATCGTATATCCCTCCATTCACCGAAAAGGATTCCTAGGCCCACTGAGGCACAAAACCTTGGCTTTACCACAACACATGGTCCAGCTCAGGGGTCACTAGGCCAGTGGCTTTATCGTAATCCACAGTCTGGTTTAGGGATCAGTAGGACATGTGTTTTTCTTTTCATAGATCCACTTCACTCAGCGTCGAATCCATCCAACAATATAACTCAACCAATGCATGAGAGCCCATCTCATCAAGGCTATCCAGAAATGGTAAGGCTAGGCTGAAAACACTGTCACACCTAGAAAAACCTGTGCCACGATAGAAAAAAACCACATGCAACACCGTGCATGAAAAATCTAGCAAGGAAATCACACATGAAAATCAATACCTGCAAAGAATCATGTTGTAGAATCTTGATATTGCTTCTCCTTGCTTTCTCCTTCCTCCCTCTTGCCTTGTTTTCCTTTCTTGTTCCAATGCCAAATTGCTCCAAGAAAATTCTAAGTATCGAAGAGTATGAGAGAGAGAGAGGGAGAGAGAGAGAGAGAGAAAATAATGAGAGAGCTCCAAAACTAAACTGAAAAAAGGTACCAACTGATCCTCAAAAGCATTTTTATTAATGAGGCCTCTATTTTCTTCATTTGCCATTATTTTCCTTCATTTTACTCCTCACATTCAACTTGTGACCTTTCACCTCCCTTTTCTCTTAATTTAAATTATTTTCATAAATAAATGTGCCAAAAATGACATCTTTCCTTTCTAAAACCTTTGCCTTTTGCTTTGCCAGTTTCCTTAGCCAAAATTAACCAAATGAACACCCACTAGGATGTATTTTCCCAACATTCACCTTGGAATAGGT
Source organism: Pinus albicaulis (assembly GCA_034641835.2). NCBI lineage: Eukaryota > Viridiplantae > Streptophyta > Pinopsida > Pinales > Pinaceae > Pinus > Pinus albicaulis. The sequence continues at coordinate 1,072,027,224 of CM076574.1, forward strand.
GTCTCATCAACAATGGTTATTATTTTTCCTTTATTAGCTTTTATTACATGGAATTTTCACAAGGTTTGTTACAGAACCCTCCCCCTTGGGGGACACCCTCCTCGGTGTTCAACCACACATATACCTCAGCAAAACAGCTGGAAAGAAAACATACTACCCATGGAGCTTTATCACATAGCTCGATGCAATATTTACAATGATCACCCTGCTGAAAGCAAGCCAAAATGAAAACATGATAATATGATGACTATAATAGCATGACACCCATATCGCTTATTAGATATTTATAAAATAGCTAATGACAGTATTTACATCCATATACATATGTACATATATCAAAACATTACACCAAAATATACACTGAAACATATACCAAACATCGTACAAAAATTGCTTCGCCTCAATCAGAAAACAAGGAAGGATACATAGCCTGCATATGATCCACCATATCTCATTTTTCTTCATTGGGACCAAAGTGCTTCCATTGCACTTTAACTTGCTCAATTGCTCGGTTTCAAGAGCATGAGCACCTTTCTCTGCAATAGACACCGAGGATTCAATTAGAATTATCCATCTAGCTCCACTTGCAATACAGACTAGTCAATCACACGATCAAAATATTTAACATATGTTTTAAGCAATGGTGTATGAAAAACATCATGGACTTTCACTGTGGAAGGAAATGCATGTCGATAGGCTATTGGTTCGATCCTCTCAATAATCCTGAAGGGTCCACAAAACCAGGGTGTCATCTCGGTGCATGATCCAATCCGTAAGGAGCTCTTCTTGGGCTTGATGCACAAGTACACTTGTTCCCTAACCTAATATTCCTTAAAAAACTGGTTTTTGGTCCACGTTTCTTTCAAATTCTTCTTGATCACCTACATTTCCCGTTCCATTTCTGCCAACATGTATAGTTTAATGAATACCCAGTTAACCGGATCACTCCAACTGATGGGAGTGTTGCAACTCCGCCCATGGAATGCCTCAAATGGACTCATCCTCAATGATTCATGGTACCCATCATTTTAGGATAAATATACCATTGGAAGATACTCTTCCAACTTTCATTACTAATTCATCACATACATCCTCGACATGTCTTCCAAGATCCTGTTGACCCTCTCTGTTTTTCCATCTGTCCACGGATTATAAGTTGTGTTGAAGAACAACTTGGTTCCCAAACCTACAAACAACTCCTTTCAAAACTTGGAAGTGAACTTTGCATACCTGTCTAACACAATATTCTTTTGGACACCATGAAATCTGACCACATCTCTAATGAATATCTGTGCCACATTGCTAGCTAAATATGTTGTCTTCACTGGAATAAAGTGTGAAACCTTTATCAACTTGTCCAAAACAACCATATGGAATCATGTTGTTTGGCTGTCATGGGAAATCCTGTGATTAAATCCAAGGAAATGACCTCTCATTTCCACTCTAGAATCTCAATCAGTTGTAGTAGTCTACCAAGATGCCTGCACTCCAAGTTAACCATTTGAAAATCCAAACAGCTTGCCACAAACTCTGTACATCTCTCTTCAAATTCGGCCAATAATAGAGCCTCTTCACTACAACCAATGTATTTTGATAGCGTGAGTGACCTGGATATGGTTTCACATGAAACTCACTCAAGACCACCTTCTTGAGCTTACTACTCTCCGAAACATATATCCTATCTCTAAACCTAACCAATCCATCTTCCGAGATATGTTATTACACATCGTGTACACCTATACCCATACTTTGCTGCTACCTTTGCACAATCTCCATATACTAGTCATCTTGCCGACATGCCTGCAAGATCCTATCCTGTAAATCTAGCCAATAGGATCTAATAGCTACTATGTGATTTACCTGTACCCACCTACTAAGAGCATCTCCGACCATGTTCTACTTTATCTTGATGTACCTGATCTCGAAGTTAAACTCACTGATCATGGCCAACCAACTAGATTGCCTGACATTTGGATTTGACTAGTCAAACAAGTATCTCACTCATCAGTGCAAACCTCCTGCCAAGGAGATATTGCCTCTACATATTTAATGCATGTATGATCATTGCTAGATCAATATCATGTGTACGATATTTTTTCTCGTGCTCATTTAGTTTTCATGACTCATAAAATACCACTTATCGATCCTACATAAGGACCCCAGCAAGCCCTCTCTTGAAAGCATCTGTACATACTACAAATTCGTTGTCCTGATCTTCAATATTTAACACTGGATCATGTGTCAACAACTAGTTAAGCTACGTGAAAATAGCCTCACGCTCCTCTGTCCATTCAAACTTCTTACCTTTCCTCTTGAATGATGGGATAGAATAAGAAATCTGTGAGAATTTCATGATGAAGCTCCTATAATAACCTACCAACCCCATGAAGGATATCACCTCATCTAAATTTATAGGAGCTACCCACTCCATGATGGCCCTTATCTTTTCTTGATCTACTGCAAATCCCTCCTTAGATAAAATATGTCCCAAGTAATGCACCTTAGTCTGAAAGAAATTGTATTTGTTGAGGTTAGCATACAATTGATGCTCTCTCAACAAACTCAACACTGCTTCCAAATGCTCGACATGCTTGTCCTCATTTTTTGAATATACTAATATGTCGTCAATGAACACAATAAAAAATTTGTCCAAATAAGGACACAACAATTTTTTCATAAAACATATAAATGTAGATGGATAATTAGTCAAACCGAATGGAACTATAACAAACTCATAATGCCCATACCTGTTCCTGAATGCGGTCGTGTAGATTTCCTCTTCTTTCAAGTGTACCTGATGGTATCCTGATCTCAAGTCGACCTTAGAAGACACAACTTTTTCCTTCAACTTATCAAACAAGTCATCAATCTTCAATGATGTAAAGAACTAGGTACCTTCTCAAAACATCCGCATCCTCAACTTCCTTACCCTTGTCACTAGAATTATGTACTTCAAACAACACAAACCCTTTCCCGCGACTGCGCTTGGCCTACTAGTTGTCACCATATTAACTGATGTGGCTTTCTTGTTTCCCTATAATACTCTTGGTTCCCCATTTTAATCCAAGAACTCAATGTATTTTTCATAAAAATGCACCTTCGCCTTGTGAAGGTATATCCATTCCATAACAAATAACATGTTATATGATCCTAATGGCAATATGTTCAAGTGCGCTACAATAAAAATGCCATTCAACTCAAATGCACAAGCTCTTACCCAATGGTGAACTCTTTTCCTTTTACCTATAACCAACTACACTAACCAAGATTCAACATGCATTTCTTTATTCAAGCCACACTTATCCACCAAATCAAGACTAACATAGCTATAATTAGATCAAGGGTCAATCAAAATAGAAATAACTTGATCACAAAGATGATTGTCCATCTCAGTGATAGATTATTGGTGCTCTGCTTGTCTGTCTTCCACAACTGCATAAATACGAGGAATTCCCTCCCCATCATCCCAAACAGTCTGTGCCTCATGTGCACTATATATATGAGGCCTACCACCCTAATTTTGTGTACAATATCTCTTAAGGTGTTACTCATCGCACGTCCATCACTCCAACCATCCAGTACCATTTCCTCTATGTTGTTGTTGTGATCCATGTACCTATCTAGCTCCATTAAAATTATTTTGGGGTGCCACATTTTATTTATCCTCTACATTCTGACGCCTTGATATTTTCGGCTACCATTTACCCTTAATTTTATATTTCCCTTTCCATCCTTACTGAGATTTAGTCTTACGCTTTGACTGTTCATAAAACCATTTCAATTTCCCAATAACTTCCTCAAGTGACTGAAGCTCATCATACTCAACACAATCTCTAAATGCTAATGTAAAAACTCTAACAAATCACTAAAATTTAGCCATATCATCTTTAATATATGGTACATACCTCAATAGCTCTAGTAACTTAGTTGTGTACTCTTCATCTGTCATTTACCCCATCTTTAACTCATAAAATTCTTTAGCCTTATTGTCATAGTACATTTCTGAAAAGTACTTCCTGAAAAGCCTCTTGAACTCATGCCAACTCAATTCCTTATTCCCGATGTCTCTGACTCGTTTCACATCTTCCCACCAAATGTCTGCCTTACCTTTGAGGCTAAAGATAACAGGTTTGGCCTTCATATTATTTGTGGAATCATGCAACTCAAATAACTTCTCAATCCAAAATATCCAAGCTTATGAATCTTCTGGTCTCTTCAAATATATATCAAAAGTAGGTGGCTTTTCTTTCTTAAATTCATCTGGAAAGTATCCCTTGTCAATCCTCCTATAAGGATGATAGTGATGATGGTCATAATATCGATCCCAACCATAACTGGAATTATACATGTATTAATCACCCCTCCTATTTGGAGTATCCAAAATCCTGACATCTCTCATTATGTCAGCTCTATTCGACCTATTTCTACAAGGAGACCTATTGACATATGCCCCATTATTTTTGTCCTCCTATCCATTGCTAATCTGAAGTGGCCCTTTTCGCTACAATTTTGACAAGATCTAAAGAAGTATTGCATTAACCTCTTCTTGTTTCTCTTGTTCCTGTATGATCCTATTAGTGTCTGCCTTAAAAATCCTTATTTCTTCCTTCAAGCTTCTCATTGTGTCTTCCAAATCAGAAGAGTGCCCACCACATTGTTCATATAATTCATAGGGAGAATATTTGTATTCTACCATCTTGCTATTCATTTTGATCTCTTTCTTACAAGGCATAATATGTCAGCTAAACTAAATCATAATAAATAAACGTACCTTATTATAATTCAGGGAGGATACCTCATGTGAAAGATTATCCAAATCAATGTAAGAAAGTTAAGTGATATCGGAGAAGAAAGTTAAGTGATATTATTTTTTGGGAAGAAGAAAACTCCTTGATGTGTATGGTTATGAGCCATTAAAAAATATCCATGGAAGAAGAAATGGAAAAACTTAAACATAAACCAGAATTTGGTATTTACATGGATTTTTTTTTAGTGTAAGAAGGTATTTTATTTCAAATGTATTTTTAAGAGTATATAAATCATGATTACGTCAAATTATAGAAATATATATTGATAGAAAAAAAAAAAGCCTCTGGTTTTGCACATATATTATGGGACTTTTTCTTAATGGAAAAAAATTTTAGTACAATTCCATTGGCATTATTAGCTACTTAATGTTAGTGTATATTATTGAATCATATATTATAACATGGGTATCTTTGACTGAATTTTACATGTTGAAATGTGTAGTGGGTATGGAATATACATCTCATAATTAATTAACAAAATTATTGAATTACACCAATTTGGTGTTTAGTTGAGATGGTATTCAAATTAGATAAGTGATAATCATAATCATAATGGTAGCTATAATTCACAAAGAAAATATTGTTGGACGATAAAATGGGGTAACCACTAAATCAAAAAACAATTTTGAAAATTGTAGAGTTGATGATGAGCATCATAAAAGTAGCATTTAAGAGTTAAGAATAAGTATTTTGGAAAAAAAGTCCTTAAAAAAGTATGATTTTGACTAAGTGGAAGAAATACATGGAAGATGAAATGATAATATTAAAAAAAACAAGACTTGTTATTTGCAATAATTTTTTGAAGGTGGGTTTTTTAATGAGTATAAATATTATGTTTCTTTCAAGATTTGTCAATATAGTTTTAAAGCCACCAGGGCTTCACTCAATGAACCTCTGACATAACACCTGTTTTTGTGGCATGCTAAACAATATCTTTAATTTGACTGCATATTGGAAAATACCTCTTAAAATCACATTATTGAACCCTATACCAATATGAGCCCAATACACCTTCCAAATTTAAAAAACACCTAATTTAAATAGATATTATAGGTATCTATTTTTTCATTAACATTTTTTATACCCCTTTATATTTTCTCATTAACTTTGACCTCAATTTTTTTACCTGAAAATATAAAAACCTTTTATCCCATATTATATTCTCAATATATTATGTCATTTTTTTCTCAATATATATCCCTTAATATGAATACACGTGGTATACTATTACTCTCCTAATGAATCCCCTATATTTATAGAAAAATATACACTTTACTTGAGAGTGTATTATGAAAAAATTTCTCATTGAAAAAGTAACATTCAATATATTCTGGTTGACAGACATGAACACTTGTACATTAATAGTGTACTTATAACATGTGGTTAATGTTACATGTTTTAACTTAGAGAGGATAATGTATGTACACATCCATAATTACATAGTGAAATCCTTTCATGTAAATGGTACCTTGTTCAATAAAAAAATTTAATCACAATCATTAGATTTTAATCTGGGCTAGGCCATCACCTTACTACTACAACAATAGAGCAGCAACGACAATCATGTGCAAGAAACTTGGTCACAAAATAAGATGACATAAGTAATTAATTTGAAAACAACAATAATAAGAAAAATTAGTGAGATTGAGTGTTATGAATGAGTCTTTAAGAAAACAAAACTCATTGCAAGAAATCATTGGGGGAAGAAATGACAAATGAAATGTTATCGAGGAATATAACCCAGCATTTAGAAAAATTTCCTGAAATAAAAGGGTAATTTATTGCTAATGGTTTGAAGACCTAGCATTTGGAAGAATTTCTAAAACTAAGAAAGTAGTTTATTGCATATGTATTCTTTGAGAAAAAGCATGAAGCATGAAGCTTATGGTTCTTCGAAGCTATACAAATATACGCCAGTAGCAAAGAGACGGTATATTATGGTTGAAGGCATATATATTATGAGACTCCTTGATGGAAAAATTAGTTTCTATGAGTTTGTTGTTGGCATGCGTCATTGTTAGTGAATAGTATCGACCCATATCTCATAACTATAGTTTTTTTCATGAACCGTGCATGTCTTAATCTAGAGGAGTATGATATATGGAGCTACATAAATTAAGTAGTCCAATCATGTTCTTCGGTAAATCATGTAGCGAAATCAATACATTAATGAGTTTTTTTTAATTATAGATAAGAAAAAGTTTCATACTTTAATTTAATTAAATTAATATCTATTTGGATTATAACATTAATACTAATATTGGAAAATTAAATTATATGAATTTCAAAAAATAAATCTTTTAAAAAAAATAGGATAACAATTCAACTAATATGAAAAATATAAAATAAAATAAAATATTATTTTGAAAAGTGATGGATCGATGAACATCTTCACAATAATTGGACAGATTAAGCGTTCAGAAGTTTTTTGGTAAAACAAAAGTTCTTCTCAAATATGGTTATGAGCCACTAGAATAAATACATAGAAGAGGAAATAAAAATCCTTACTTTTCTTGCATGTGTAAGAAAAGTAAGAAGGTAGTTTGTTGCACTTTGGTTTTTAAGAAAAGTATAAGAGTCACAGTCCCTTCAAAATATGCTTCACATTGGTTTTTAAGAAAATGTTTGGAAACCATGGTTCTTTCAAGATATGTGAATATAGTTTAGAGTTTTTGCTTCATAAAAAGTCAGCCTCTGATTAATAGATACTTATTGTTAATGTATAACATTTATGAGGAGTACGATATATCTCTATATAGGTTAAAAAAGTGAATAGAATATAACATCGACGTTTTTTTCCCCAAAAATGCATGATGTATAAAAATTCAAGCAATAGGAATCACTTGGTATAATGGAGTGCTTTGTAAAGCTTGAGCCACTTTACAGAACAGCGATACGAAATTTGTGCCGTGACTGCAGCCATGATAATAAAAAAATGCGAAGCCGACGAAGATGAAAATAAATCCAGGGATTTTGTGCGCTATAAGTATAGGAATAAAAGGCGAAGCACGTTTTGTCAGAGTAGAATATGAAAAAGATATAAATAAAAATAATTATATACCAAAAAACTCCAGCACCAAGAATCACCGATTAAACTTAGTTATTGATATTGGTCACCATTATCACGTACCCCACGTTGTCATAAGTATAAACCACGGCCTCTTCCTCCTCCGGCCTTTTTGCACGTCTGGTTCAGCACTGAGAGCCGTTAAAACAGTTGATCGTGAGGGGCACTTAGCTTAGTTGTAGGAGTTGTCTAACTAAGCAATAAAATAGTTTGGATAGTAACTTTGGTCGAAATTTGGTATTTTTTTTTAATTAGGTAGTTGAGCGTTTGGATTGTATTTTTGGTGGTAGAAATCCATTTAACATCATGAAAAATCTTTAGAACTCTCAAAATATTAAAGTTTAATAACTGTAATCTAAATTTTAAAAAATCTTTACCAAAATTGTTCATAATCTTACCAAAATTTCTAAATTATTATATAGTTTTTTAAGACTATTCCCTAGGCTATATTTGCAAGTTTCTGCTTCACTGCATTGCATAAACAAATTCGTTGCCTTTTCATTTTTAAAGTTTGTCGTTACTTACTTTTGTGGTTAATTACTCCCACTTTGAAGCTCAGATTCCAAGAAGAATATAAGCACATGCGTCTCACTGTCAATGCACTACTTGGAAGAAAAAAAAGTGCAATAGAAACTGCATGCAGTAGCAAAACTATAAGCTGAAAAATCCAACTCCCACGTCGGATTCTCTGAGAATGAGTTATAATATAGTCAAACTAGAAGGACAACCTTCATTATCGCAAAATTCGCCTTGTTCTAAAGATTCCATGTGCAGATAATGCAGCCACCATTTGCTTGGAAGTGCGTTGCATGTGCAGCCTATTATTTGTACCATGTAACGTATTGATCTAGTATACTAAATGTGGTGGCTACGGTCCTATAGAAACCTACATTACTGGAAGCAATCATACGCCTCGTCGACCCCCCAATTCTATATATTCGGAGATTTCTCTCGATCTACAATCAAGTATCAATTTGGATATCGATCCTGATTCCTTTTCTAGTTACTTCATTAGAAATTAAATTCAGGTGAAGTCTGCATATAGTTGAGCAACCATTGCTTTCCCTGTTGTTACTTCATCCACGGAGCTGTGATAGCTACAATATTATATCTGCGTTAACGTTTAGGACTCTGGTTGATATTTGAATTTATCTGCAGTACTGAAATGGCGCCTCTGCAACTGGCCACAGTGTTTTGTTTATCGTGGTTAGCTGGTGCAGCTTATGCCCTAGATAACAGCTGGCAATCCGCGCATGCTACGTTCTACGGTGGCAGCGATGCCTCGGGTACAATGGGTAAGTCCTCAGTTTGACGATACTCGAGCCAAATAAAAATCTAGGCACGAATAGTTACATCTAAAGTTTCATTTAAATTTGCTAGTTTCTGATTCATATGAATAGCATAAATACCAAATGTTACCTAAGTCTTCGTGTAATTAATTTGCAGGCAGTGCGTGTGGATACGGTAATTTGTATGGCCAAGGGTACGGGACAAGTACAGCTGCGCTGAGCACCGCGCTCTTCAACAATGGACTGACTTGCGGAGCCTGCTACGAAATGAAATGCAATAACGAGTACGACTCTCAATGGTGTTTACCTGGCACAGTCACTGTAACTGCTACAAATTTCTGCCCGCCTAACAGTGCTCTTCCCAACGACAATGGAGGATGGTGCAATCTACCTCTCCAACACTTCGACATGGCTCAACCTGCTTTCCAACAGATTGCCATTTACAAGGGTGGCATTGTCCCCATTATGTTTAGAAGGTAATTAGTTCTCACTCTTCATCTATCTACCCTACCATTTTTCTTCACTTCTGATAATGTATTTCTTATAAGATGGCGTTGATTTGGATTAAATCCTAACTTTCAAGGTTAATAAATATGTATGCAGAGTCCCATGCGTGAGGAAAGGTGGTATTCGATTCACAATCAATGGGCACTCCTACTTCAATTTGGTGCTCATTACCAACGTAGGAGGTGCAGGCGACATCGAGGCGGTTTCTATCAAAGGTTCCAACACTGGCTGGCAAGCAATGTCTCGCAACTGGGGACAGAATTGGCAGAGCAACTCCTATTTGAATGGGCAGAGTCTCTCGTTCCAGGTCACCACGAGCGATGGGAGAACCATCACTTCCTATAACGTCGCTAGTGGAAATTGGCAGTTCGGTCAGACATTTGAAGGGCTACAATTTTAAGCTATCTTGATGAACATATTCAAGTGTAACGCAAAAGTAATGATGCTGAGGCGATGCAATAAGTGCTTATTACTCTGAGAGTTTCTTAGAGTTGAATACAGGGATGCACAGGTTGCCGCCCGCTTCTTATGGTTGCTGCTGTATATAATTAAAATATGTATTTGCAACTTCACAACTAGCTAGAAGGCCTTTATTATGTTGTTATTACTCTGTAAGACGAAGTAAAAGATCAACCGGCCCATTACTGTGCTAATTTGGACAGCCATATACTTTATGAGTGTCATATTTCTCCGATGAGAAAAGCCGAGTTTCCCTAATTTTTAGGTAAACGTTATTGTCGGTGACGCGTGCTGCAAATTTTCGTGCCATTAGAGATGGCTTGTCCATATAGATTGCTGCATGATATGTAATTATCTTGCCATGACTGAAATTGTTGTCTCCTGTTCTGTATTATTCAACATCCAGCTTCGCCTCTCCGTGTGTTTTGAAAGGAGGAGACCAACGATCTCGTGATGTATCTCTGCTTTCCAATACTAATCTCTCTATCAATGCAATGTATCTCGGCTTTCCAACAATAATCTCTCTCGATAACATTTGGGAAAACATTGTTTTATGATGTATGGCGGAGAGTTTATATAAGGTTTTTGATAAAGGTTATTATCACGTACCACATAAATATATTTGTAAAGACATTGATTAATTCCAAAAGATTTAATTCCACATCAATAACAATCAGAAGTCTGCATCTTGATTACAATGCACATAAATTTTACAAAACCTGTGTGAAGAAGTATTTGAAATATTTGTATCATTAAAGTTAAAGGTTATACGTACGAAGAAAATTCATACTTACGTCCACACCAGCCCTTATAAATACTTAAAATCAGTCATTAAACAAGACATGTCCGACTTAAATCTGTATAGAAATGGGCCTCGTCCAATGGTGATGTACGTTAAACGCTTGGCATGGGTCGTAACACGCCTACCCAGCGTTGATGATCTAAAGATCTGACATCGGTTGTAGGACAAGACATATCCGACTTAAATCGAAATTGAAATGAGCCTGGTCCCTTGGTGACACGTTAAACCGAGACACATATTAGTATATAATTACTAATACACGTTTTCATAGGTTGATTATCATATAAAAGATGCAAAATGTTGTTACTTCAAATATATCAATCACATTTACTAATGTGCATGTGACTGATTTGTACATCATGACTAATTATGATCTAAGTTGCCTTATTAAGGTTATAAATGGTAGTCAAGGATTGATCATGATTAAAAATGATTGGCCTGGTTGACCGAGGTTGACCATGGTCAACTATTAATGTAACAAAGTATTTATGTTACATTAATAAAAAAATGTTAAATATATGTCGATGATTGTTACATTGTTACATTAATGTTACAATAATGGTTGCATTAATGGTTAAAGAGGTTTGATGAGGTTGACAATGGTTGATAAGGTTGACCATGGTTGATAAAGATAGACCTTGGTCAACTGAGTTTGACCTTGGTTGAATATTATTGGTTATGGTTGAACTTAGTTTTCCATGGTTGGCCTTAATTAACCATGGTTAAATGTGGTTGACCGAGATTACCATTGTTGACCACGGATGTAGATGATACATTATGGTGGACAAAATGTGACTATGGATGACCATGCGGACCATGTTTAACTTGGTGACCATGGTTGCGATGGTTGGAATTATTTAACCATGCTTGAGCTTGTTTGACAAAGGTTGACTATGATCAACTACGGATGATTATGGAATAACATGGTTGACCATGGTTGTCAACATTTTATTATAAATTACTATGGTTAGCCATGTGGGATATGGTTGACCATTGTTGACCATGTAGATCACGCAACCATGTTTTGACCGTGGTTAATTATGTTAGCCATGTGAACTATGGGAAAACATCATTTAACTAAGTTCATCATGGTTGACCATGTTGTTTATGGTTGATAATGGACAAATATGTTGACCATTTTTAGCTATGGTTAACCAACTAAAGTATGCATGGCCATGTTTGACTATAGTTGAGCTAGTTTGAGCATGGTTGACTATGGTTGAACTTTTTGAATATTTTTTCAACCATGTTTGAGCTTATATCACTATGGTTGATTATCGTCACATATGGTCTACCGTGGTGAACAATGTTAGAAACGTTAAATATAGATGACTATGGCTAACCATCTTGACCATGATTAATCAACTTTTTCCATGGTTGGTCTTGTAGATGACTTGACCATGTTTGAGAAGGGTTTCATGTTTGACCAATTTCAGTATGGTTGGCTTTGTTGTCTATAGTTGACTATGGTTGACCATGGATGAACATGTTGACCAAGTTTGGCCATGGTAAACCATGGGTGATCATAGTTGACATACTTAACTATGGTTAACTATGGTTGAGCTAGATAATTATAGTTAACTAGTATTGACAATGAATTTGTCATGTATTATGCATGTTGTCCATCACATTGCGATGTTAATTGTTATTTGCCATAGTGCAACATTGCTTTTTGTTGTTACACTATGACATTAGTAGTTGTTTGTCACAATTTTTGTGCATCACATTCAATGTCAATTTTTTCCATCACATTGTAACATCAATTTTTTTTTGTCACATTGTCACAACATTTTTTGTTCCTCTCATTGTGACATTGTGATGTCTATTTTTGTTCATTAGATTATGGTATTGATATTTATTTGTCACATTGAAATGCCATCCTTTTTTAAATCACATTACATCAGTAATATTTGTTGATTAAATTGCAAATCAACTTTTGTATATGACATTACAACATCGAATTATTTAACCATATTTAACTATGGACAACCATGGTAAATATAGGAGAAAATGGTTTACCATAGGTTTTTATAAGTGAAAATGGTTGACCATGAATGTCAATGTTTAACTATAAATGATTATGGATGAGCAGGGTTGTTAATGTTCAACTATAGATGAATATGGTTGAGCATTATTGAGTTCGTTAACTATGGTTTGAAATTATTGAGCTAGTTTAACCATGGTTTACCATTGAAGAGTTGGCTCGACCATTGGGTTTTCTTTACCATGGTTATCAATGTGTCGCTATAGATGTATATGGGTGACCATGTTAACTATGGCTATTTTTGTTGACCATTGTGACCTTGGCTAACCAAGAATCAGGATGGTCAACCATTGATAAGTTGGTTTGACCATGGTTGAACCTGTTGACCATGTTCTCCCACAATTCTCCATGTTAACATGTTTGATCAGTTCAACTTCTTTAACCATGATTAAATATAGACAACCATACTTGACTATGGCTGGACATGGTTGACCATGATTATCAATGTTTAACTATAGACGAGCCTAATTTAGTCGTCAACCTAATAAAGCTAGTAAAATACTTTATTAATGTGGTTGTCAACCCAATAAACCTAAGTGAACCAAGGATATCTAGTCAATTTAGTAAACTTAGGTCACCCTAGTCAACCTAATAAACCTACATCAACCTAGTAAATATATTCAACCTAGTAAACACGTGTCAACCTCGTAAACGTAATAACCTTAGGTCAACCTAGTAAACCTAATAAACCTAAATATATTTCCCTCTCTCATTCTTCTTTATCTTTTGACTTCCCCTCCAATCTGTTGATTTCAAAAGTTAATGCATGTAAATTATTTAGTAAGGAATAAATTCCCATTAGAAGGGGAAATGTGGGAAAAACCCGTTTTTATTCTCCACTAACAAGGAAACAATATTAGTGGTGAAAGTTTGATAAGAAAATTCACTTAGAACTAACCCATCTAGGACATATTTACGAAAAAAGGTGAGAAGCTACCTTACAACCATATACTCTGGTATATGAAAATTATGCATCTATAAAAACATTCCCCAATTTCCTTGATTCCATTTTTAGATTCTTTAGTAAATCCTGGTGGTGGTTGGTTTCCTAGAATGAAATGCAAAGGAACTACAAAGTTGTTGCAGATGTCATAGAAAAAATATTTGCATTTTACCTCCCACAATTTGGAGCAATATAAATGTATAGGATTTTGAATCAAAGACCATTTCGAGATCATCAGTGGAAAAGGATTCATATAACATGTTGCATGTACAATATGAGATGACATAAATAATCCTAGGAATTGCCTAGTGGGACATGATCTTGTAAACTTTTAAATTTTTGTACATTGGTCAATGGGATATGGGCCTAATTAACCATAATTCCTTTGTTCAAAACCTAGTGAATTAGTGGGATCCATTCCAATTTAAATGATTGGGCATTTCCTTCCCCATACATTTTTCAAATGATAGTATCTATAAATATTTGTGTTCGTTTTAAATTATACATAGCATAGATTTTTTCTGCTTTAGTTGTGAAGGAATCAACATCATACCACCAGCCTCTTACTAATTGAGTCATTGAATTTTGTGCTTCAAATACTTCAACTACAAACTTTCTAGTAAATTGTTTATCCAATGTTTCCTCACAAGGATCTAACTTACACATTATAAATGTATTCAGGTTTGAATGAACCAACCATATATGTGGAGGAATTGAATATTGTGCCAATTTTAACATCAAATTGTCTCCACTAAACCATATCATAGTAAGTCACAACCTCTAGATAGAAAGTGATCTTTTTTAGGTCTAACCTCTTATTAACATCTGTGAAAATGTTATTGTCTTCCTAATAATTGTCTTTAAATTCACCCTCCTCTAGACACTTGTAAATTGAACTCTATTCTAGGTATTTGTTGACCCCAATTTTATGCAAGGTATACAAGAAGAAAGTTGAGTTTGGGTTTTCATTCTCATCTTCATTTTTGAACTAGACTCGTTTACCCTTTCCTTATTTTACCATATTATTTTCTCACAACCTTTATTTTGGAGGAAATAAATGACAGGTCGATTGTGATGACGGAACAAAGAAAATCGTACGAAATTAATTTATCCAAACAAGAATTTGGTGAACCATAACTACACCTCTTGAACTTGTTTTGTTATCCATGGAAATAGGTAAATTCACTTTTTTACTCAAAGTCAGAATGAAATGTTAGTAAAATGACACCCAAATCATGCCCAAATTTGTAAAATTAGGTTTCATGACCAAATTAGGTTGTCGTGGAATTCATTGAATTCACATATTGTAAATTAAATGTCAAATTTCCATATAGTTTAATTCAAACATGAAAATTTTGAGAATTTGAATAACCATGGGAAAGACCCGTTTTCTCATTGATTAACCTATGAGATGTTGGGTACCATGAAATTCAAAAAAAAAAAAAAAACAACAAAAAATCGCAACACTAACAAAACCCGATAACATCTCTCAACAAATGGAAAAAATTATCATCAAATGACTATGGTTTATTAACTTTTATGCAAATAAGATGTCGAGATATTAATTGATCGACCTTTTGGGAGATCAAATGATTGGGATATGAATATATCAAAAGACTAGGATATCGATTGAAAAAGAGACATGGATATCAACTTTTGAGATTTCACGATATCAGGAGATTAGATTATCAGGAGATCAAGATATCAGGACACTAGGTATGAAGAGATTGAAATAACCTCTTCATACCAGAAGAGTATCATAACGTAGGTTAACTACCGGAGAATTTTTTTTGGATCACATAATGAAATCATGTCTTATAGCGTATCAATATTTTGGGATTATTGGGTATCAATTGTTTCACATATAAAGAACATTATGAAATCCATAATACTAATAAACCTCAATTTAATGTTCTTGTAATTGAAAAATTCTTTCCCATTATTTAACTAAAAACATTGGATATTATTAAAAGTAACGAATATTAGGATTTAGGGAATTCAAACCTTTGAGAATTATTATCACTAAAGGCTTGGGTCTTATTTATCCATAGCAATGTTAGGACTAATAAGTATGAAATTAAACTATAAAAGTTTCATTGATTACTATACATTACATTCCCCATCATCAGAAAAAATTTCTATTTTTAGGGTTTTCTATTTGTAGAAGGTTTATTTTTAACAGGTTTATTTTTAGGATGGGGCACTATGTAGGATGAGATGTGGTGCTTACTATACATTCGTTGGAAGATTACATGGCTATTTATACTACATAAATTCATGCTACCTCATTCATAGGATTTCCTAGAGTGAACACAAACTTCCTTTTGTATCTTGGAGTACTTAATCACTTATTTTGTCTCCCTTCCTTGTGTTAAATTGACTTTTAGTCATATTTGTAGAGTTTAACTATTTAGTTATTTTCATGCGAGAATTGCTAATTAGTTTTACTTGATTTATGAAATTAATTCTAGCTCACTCCATTTTAGGATAGTTAGTTTTTTGCATGTGAGAATTGCTAATTAGTTTTACCTAATTTATGAAATTAATTCTAGTTCACTCCACTTTAGGATATTTTTCTAATTTTAGGTATCCCACTGTAATTTAACTTATTTTTCAACTACAAAAAGTTCTTTTCAGTGATATTGAGTGTGTGCACACAGAATCTCAAACTAGTTTGAATTGAATATCCTATTGAAGTTTATATTTGTATTCATGTTTAGAGAAAACATATCCTCAATTATTCCACTCATATGTTTTGGGTAATTTAAATTTTCTCTCTCATTACTTAGCGATTTTTTTTGCAGTTGTCCTCTCTCTTCTCTCTTGTTTTGCAAGTAGCTAGTTTAGTATTTTCTCACGTCTAGATTTTGTGTATGTGATTAAAATACTACATGGAATTAGAGCGTAACTGTTTATGAATTATATCAATATGTTATTGCAAATTTAATAATTTAGAACAGCGCATAGAGAGATTGGATTATATCTCAGTTGTCTTGATTCCTTTCAATAATTTTCACTAGAAGCCTAAGATCTTCATGTTGGTCTACAAAAAGGGGCTCTATAAGATGACTCTCGATACCAAAAATAATATTAATTCAATGATTGAGAAAAAGAAAACTTAAATAGGGTAGATGAAACCTATGAGATTCTTTATTTGTCAATATCCCCTCATTTATTGTTTCATTTCAATCATGCAAGACTCCTAATGAATTGTGGACCAAACTAAAGGAATTTTTTGGAAAGAAATATGGGTTGAGTGTACGTCAAGTTCAAAATGAGTTTATCACAATGAATATAACCAACTTCGAGACCCTACTAGACTACTCTATATTGAAGACACTAATGGTCGAGGTAAAAACTTGTAGCATAGATAAAAAATAAGAGAAACCCATTCTTTTGGTGTCTTCTAAGTTAGGACATAAATACTACCTTTTTATCTTCTTTCCATACTAAAAAATTATTTATGGGTAATACTTGGAAGATTCCATAACAAGATGATTTTATTGAGTGTCTGATACAAGTGAAGAAGAAGTTCATACACATGAGAACTACTAAGTCTTCAAAGCCCCAAGAAATTTCAACACACGAAACAACCAAGTATACTACATAAAGAACAAGAACAAGGAATAGAAGAACAAGAAGGAATCTAAGAAAGAAATTATTAGGGAGGGTTCCAATTCTAAGGCAGGAAAAGGAAATAAGGTGAATAAGAAGTTTGAATATTGTAGTAGAGGGTCCCATCTAGATAGCTCTTGCATGAAGAAAACCATTGATGAGATGGCACTAGTACTCTAGCAACATCACTTGGATGATTTCATACCTAATAATTCCAAGATGTATAATGTAAATGAGCCACCATAAGATAATTTTAAGGGTCATGCATTACTAGATACTACTTCATGTCATATTTCTTAGGTGCTTCATTTAGGAGCTATACACCATATTGCTTATTTAATACATTCCTTTTGTCACTTGGAGACTTGTCCCATATAACCAATATTTTTTGGAAGATGATACACCTATGAAGATTTGTGGAGATCAAAGAGGCTTCACTTAATGAACCTCTAACATATCATGTGTGTTAGTGGCATACTAAAAAATACCCTTAATTTGACTACATATTGGAAAATAACTCTAAAAATCACATTATTTAACCCCCTAAAAATATGAACCCGGTACACCTTCCCAATTTAAGAAAGCACCTACTTTCACTAGATATTGTAGGTATTCATCTTTCATTAACATTTTTTATACCCCTTTATATTTTTCATTAATTTTGAGCTCCATTTTTTATAACTGCCAATATTAAAACCCCTTTACCCCCTACTATATGCTCAATATATTACGCCATTTTTCCTCAATATAGATCCCCCAATATGAATGCATGTGGTATGGTATTTCTCCCTTAGTGAAGCCCACGTGGTGGAGAGTGGAGAATTTACTTAGAGGATGACATTTGTAACCAGGTATTACATGTTCCTCAAGTTTTAGTTAACCTACTTTCCGTTTATTCGATTAGTCATATAAGGTCAGGTAAGAAAGTATAATTTACTCCATATACATTGGTGATTTTTGTCCTCTCATATGTTTCTAAAGTTTGTATTGGAGAAGTGGACTAGGATTCCAATTTATAGACTCTCTCACTTTATTCCAAAATCTATTTTTTCTCTGCTAACACATGCCAATGAGGAGAGCGGGTTATGTCATGAGAGATGTGGTCACATTAATTATAATTATCTATATTGGTTATCCAAGAAATAAATTATTTATTTCAGATAAGATTTTCAATTTCAGAGTAAAGACAAAAATCTTCAAAATGCTATGTACCAGTTTTATCGGCAACACGATCACAAACAAAGCAGTGTTTCGCAGCTCTTCCTGGGAAGAAGTTCTAATCTCCTAGTCTTCAAACGCCATAGACGCCATCCTCGGCTTGACAAAAAACATACATTATCGAGACTCAAGAAAACTCAGATGTTCCCAATAATATACTCAGACGAAATACAAACTTGGCTCTGATACCATTTTTATTACTGAAATAACTAGATAATATTACAAAACACAGCACTCGATCTTCACTGAGATAGACTGTTGTGGATTTTTTGGATTTTTTGCTGCTCGAGAAGTTTGACACATGCAAGGCTAGGAGAGCTACCTCACTATTTGATTCAGTGCACAATGAAATTATAAGGCCTTTTCCTCACCCATATATAAGTAATTCAAGGTATGTCTTGGCATTCATTGATGACTTATCAATTTGTACATGGGTTTATTTTATTAAGTTTAAATCAAAAGTCTTTGTATCTCAAAAATTCAAGAAAATTCTAGAAAATTAGATATGAAGAGGATTAAATGCCTTGTGATTGATAATGTGGGTGAATATGTCAATAGTTATGTTCAAATTATTTATTTAGAATTAGGTATGAAGTTTCAAAATAAAATTTCATACATAAGACACTAAAATGGAGTTGCATAAAGGGAAAATAGAACATAAAAAGAGATGGTGAACCATATGTTTCACACTAGATCCTTACCTCCTAAAGTATGGGTTGAAGCCATTAACTATGTTTATTATATTCACAATATGGTTCCTCATATATTAGAAAATGGGACTACCTATTTTGAGGATTTTACACAGAAGAAACTATATGTTACTCGTTTCAAAATTTTTGGTTCCTTGGTATGTGCTAGGATCATGGGGGCTTCACTCAATGAACCTCTAACATATCACATGTGATCATATAATATTAAAAAATACCATTAATTTGAGTACATATTGGAAAATACCTCTAAAAATAACATTATTTAAACCCGTACCAATATAAACACAATACACTTTCCCAATTTAAAAGGACTACACTTTCACTGTATATTGTAGGTATCCATTTTTTCATTAACATTTTTTGTACCCGTTTATATTTTTCTATTAACTTTGAGCTCCATTTTTATACCCGCCAATATAAAACCCTTTACCCCCTATATATCCCCCAATATATTATGTCATTTTTTTCCTCATTATATATCCCCCAATATGAACCCATGTGCTATGGTATTTCTCTCGCAGTGAAGCTCACGTGGCTAGGATCCACTTTGCTAAGAGGAAGGTTATGGAGAATCATAGTAGGGAGTTAATATTGGCGTGATATCCAAAATGTTTTAATGTATATTTTATTAGATACCTCTTCAGATACTTTATTCATCCAAGGGGTGTCAGATTTGAAGAAGGTCCCTTATAGGCACTTCCAGAGAATCCTACTTCAACGTTTTCACATCTACTTGCTCCAGATCTAAGTGATTGATATTTAGATCATATTTTTGATTTATTTCATATTTTTATATATCAAAAAATCATCAATAAGTTTCAGGTCTAGAGAAATGGCCTTGATGGGTACAATAGACACTTTTTCCAATTAGTGATCTAACATGTGATCTCGTCGATTCACGAAAAACCAGGTCATAGTTTGTAGAGCCTCTATAAGACCTAATTGTCATGGAACATGAATATATTATTTATTTTCATTTGATTATTGGATCATGCCCTCAGAACTATGCAAAGGATGAAGGGAACCCTTAGATGGAATCAATTATGATGGAAAAATACAATTATCTAATAAACAATAACCCTTAGGAATTGGTATGTCTTCCATTCAACAAGAAAATATTCAAATGCAAATGGATTTATAGAACTAAAATACAAACATCAAAAGTTTTTTCATATTATGGTGTTGGAAATATATAAATATAGATTCATGGGGTGGTTGATCAACAACACTGTCATTTTACATAACGACTCCACAATTGACATAATATGCATTGTATTTTGAAAGGGGGGGGTGGGGGGGGGGGGGGTGTGGGCTCTACTCAATGGGGTTTCCTTCTTCACCTCAATATTATCATATCATGTCTTGCATAATTCTTGTACATGTGAAACTAACATGGCTAATGATTTCTAGGACTCATTCACTAGTATCCTCCCCAATTGTGCTTTAGGGATGGTGTTGGGTTACAATGCAATTGGTGATTCCTAAAGATCCTAAAATATATACATAATTATAATATATCCCATAAATAATTAGGGGAGAATGTGACCAATTTTCATTTATTGCTATACATTCCATATCATTTGACAAATTTTATTTTTCTAGAGTTTTCTATTTTTGGCAAGTTTATTTTTAGTGGGGTGCCCCCTTGAATGACATGTGTCATTGACTAGAGACTAGTTGGAGAATGACATGGATATTTCCATTCCATAAATTCACATTAACCTATTCATAGGGCTTTCTAGAGTCAATATGCACTTCTTCCCTGCTTTGTAGTAATTAATTTCCACTTTCCTCTCTCCTCCTCTTGTTAAGTTGACATTAAGTCCTATTTTGAGAGTTTAACTAAATTCATCTAGTTATGTTTTTGCATGTTAAAGTTATTAATTAGTTCTAAATTATTTATAACTCCATCCTATTCACTCAATGTTAGTATATTTTTCTAATTTTAGGTTTCCCATTATAATTCTAACTTGTTTTCCAACTAGGGAAAGTGATTTTGAGTGAAACTAAGTGCATGAACATAAAATCCCAACATAGTTCGAATTAGTTGGCCTCTTCAAGAGTATATATATTGCATTCATGTTAATAAATTATTCAACTCATGTGCTTTGAGTAATTCAAAACTTCACTCTAGTTACTTAGCGAATTTTCAAGAAATATTTTTCTCTCTTCTCTCTTGTTTTGCTAGTAGCTAGTCTGAGTATTTTCTCAAATCTACATTTTGTACTAGTGATTAAAATCCTACATGACTATGGTGGATTTGGTCAATGAAGTATTATTTTGGTTGAATATAGATTACCATGTTCTTGAACAATTATGTTGTATTGTGACACTCAATTGTTGTTCTTGATTGCAACATTCATCTTCATTGGCTTATGTAAAACTTTTACATTCTTGAATGGCTATGTTTATATTATTGAATTCCTAGGATAGTAATTATTGAATGATTATACTTATATTATTGTGACATTTAATAAGAGTTATCTTTGTGCGGGTTTGGTTGACTTTAGGTGGACATGGTTTTCCATGGTTAACCATCATAAACTATGGTTTATTTTTTAGGTAATTGATATTCCACTGGAAATTTAGTCACAACAAATATGATAAAAATATATTAAAATACTCAAATTTTACACTATCACAATTTTATTTAATTTCTAGATGTATAGATTTTACTATAATTAGTGCATGCATGCAGAAAAATAGAAAATGACAAAATAAGATCACGCACACATAAGACACAAGATATGATCTCTGGGAAACCATTTCGGGAGAAATTCCAGTTGGATGGTGAGGTTGTTTCTCTCTCTTTAGTTGTCTGGAAATATGGTTGTAGGTACAAAAAAGCAATGCATGTGGCTCGTGGGTTGTTATAGTACATATATCCTCTCCGTGTTCTCTACCTCCTATCTCTCTTGGATATATTTTCTCAGCCATGGAACGAAATTCTCTAGAAAGAATGGAATTCCTCTTCCTCCTAGTGGCCCAGTAATAACACAAACCGATAGCCTACTAGCATGGAAAATTTTAAGAATGGAAAATTATCTTGAAGTTTAAAAATATTGGTGAATCTGACTAGTCCCTAATATCCAAACTATAAAGTGTTTATTAATATATTTGTAAAATTATTCAAATTTATAATAATTTAATACATAGTCTCTATATAATGTTGGCGATTTTTAAGGGAAAATAATTTTACATTGTAAAATTTGGGCAAAGCATTTTATAAAAAATGGAAATTGATTAATATTGCTTGTGGAAAAATCATGGAAAATTATCCCACTTGCGAATATCA
The DNA here is from genome assembly GCA_034641835.2 of Pinus albicaulis. Taxonomy (NCBI): domain Eukaryota; kingdom Viridiplantae; phylum Streptophyta; class Pinopsida; order Pinales; family Pinaceae; genus Pinus; species Pinus albicaulis. The sequence goes on from CM076574.1 coordinate 1,072,049,981, forward strand.
GCCCCTAAAATTTTCCATGCCTACAAGTGGTTAAGTTTGACTACATAAACTCTTAACTAGAGTTACAATATAGACTATTCTAGATTCTTTTACATCAAAAACATGTGGCTATCCCCTTTTCCATAAATAATGGGGGTTGATGCGGCATCCCCTAGAAATATATGTGTGAAGACAAGAAGGTCAACTTCTAAGTGGCATAATGTTTTGCATACAGACTCTGATTGATGTTCTTTTTGTGGTGTTGGAAAGATCTCTATGTGTATAATAGCACGAAAAGGTGCCACATTAAAGAGGCAAAGTTTGACCCCAAAAAAAGGTCGTTTTATGCCTCAAAACGCTCCCTTGGAGGTTTTAGATCATGTTTCGCCAAACTGGCTCCAGTCAGTAAAAATGGTCCCATGAGATGATTCTTCCACGTTTTCCACTCCAAATGCATAGAGATGGATTAAAAACAATATAATTATCTAATCTGGATCACAACTCCCCATTTTTGGGAGTATTTTGGTCGCCAAAATATTTTATTGAACGAGGTGAGGAAATGTTTCCTTTGCCTTAACTCTTGTGTACCATTTAGATTTTCTTAGGATTTGTCCCTTGAACCCAATCCCCCAAAGGTCATGTTTCATTTTTATTTTATTTAAGTACCTCTTCTTCAAAACCGTATCTTCTGTCAACTCTTCGTGAGCGTCTGGTGCTATATCCTCCACAAAAGGTAGGACCTATTCCTGTTCCTGATCTAGCATGGAGGGTTCATAGAGTTTCAAATTATATACATTCACAACTGATTAAATGTTCATATATGGTGGTAAATTGAGTCAATAGGAATTATCACCCAAATTTTCTAGTATCTCAAAGGGACCATACCTTAAATCCTTGATTTTCTTACCAGGCCCCTACAGCCTCTCCTTGTTCAGCTATAGCCATACTTTGTCTCCCACCTTGAATGATTTCATTGTTATTTGATGGTCATGTCTGGCCTTATACTTATACTATGACTTCTACAATGTTTCATGTACCTGTAGATGGATCTACTTGATCTTATCTATAAAATTTCAACCCTCAAAGCATCTCCTGTAATATCTTCCCTCACTCCTCCTTGTCGCCCATATGCAATATCAAAAGGTGAAGGTGGAAAATATCCAAAAAAAGTCTGAAATGGGGACTTTCCTATAGAAGTGTGAACTACTTTGTTATAAGAATGTTGTATATATACAATATTTTCATCCCAGGTCTTCTAATGCTTCTAGTTGTATCCCCTCAGAAGTTTCATCAAATTCTTATTGATTACTTTTGTCTGCACATCTGTCTATGGATGGAATGATGTAGATATATTCAACTTTGTGTCCATATTCTCCCACAATGTAGTCCAAAATGCATTAATAAATATTGTGTCCGTGTTTGAAATTATGTTCCTCGGCATCCCAAAGTGCACCTAGACCTGTCAAAGAACAAGTTTGCTTCTACTGGTCTGCTGATGGTAATTTTACGGGGCATCAGAACACACATCTTGCTGAAAATGTCAACTACCTCGAACAGGTGGTCGTGTCCCTTCCTAGTTTTCAGTAAAACTTCCACAAAGTCCAGGTAAATTCTTTCCCAATGACGAGTAGGTCCATGTAAGGGATGATATAGACCCTATTTCCAATCTCTAAGCTTGCTGGTACAATAAAGCATGCATACTCTTATGAACCTAGCCAAATTCTCTTGCATCTTGGGAAAATACACATACCTCTACAAGTTAGCTACAGTCTTCCCTACACCAAAGTGCCTTGCAACCTTGGAGGTGTGAACATCTCTAATAAGTTACAATTGCCCACCTTTAGGAACACATGGATTATCCAACATGTATATTAACCCATCCTGGAGATGGTAGTCAACGATGTTGTTTCCATCATGCACATGACTCTAACTCTGCAACTACCGATAAAACTCCTTGAATTCATCATCTTCTGCACATGCCTCTCTGTATGCATCTTGGGTGAATTGTTCGATGTGCACAAGAGTCCCCAAAGCTATAATATTTTATGTGGGTGGCCTTGAAAGCATATCAGCAAAATTTTCTATGCTGCCCTTCTTATACTTGATCACTAAATGAAACTGTTGTAAAAACCCCATCCACTTGTAATGCCTAGTCTATTGTAGCTTACTTTAGGTCTACAAGTATTGTAAGAAATGGTGATCTATGTGGATTACTGTCTCCTTTCCCAATAGATAGTGCTTCCACTTCTTCACAACTTTCACCATGGAATATATTTCCTGATCATAGGTAGGGTAGTTAAGAATTTCCCCATGAAATACTTCAGAATTGTAACAAATGAGCCTTCCTCCTTGCATCAATACAACTCCCATAGAATACCCACTCACATATGTCTCCACTTCAAAGGGCTGCTGCAAGTTTGGTAATGCTAGAACTGGTGCTTGATTGATCTTCTTATTTAGCTCCTTAAAATCCTTCTACTGACCTTTTCCCCAATGGAAACTCTTGCCACTTACTGTTATGTTGTGGAGAAATGTTGCTATCGCTGAAAATGAGGCTATGAATTTCCTCAAGTACTGTGCTACCCCAATGAAACTCCTAACCTCGGAAACATTACTAGGCACTGCCCATTTCATGATGGCCTCCATCTTGGAAGGATCTATCTTCATCTCTCCTCCACTGATCACATACCCCAAATAAACCAAAGATTGTTGCATAAACTCACACTTCTTGAGATTTGATAGTATTTGGCCCTTCTTCAATGTTTCCAGCTCCTGTGTCAAATGTGAAATAAGCTCCTCCCAAGTATCACTATATAATAGTATATCATCCATATATAAAATAGAAAATGAATGTATAAAAGGGCACAATATATCATTCATTAATCTCATAAATGTCACTGGTGAATTACATAGGAAAAATGGTGTAACTAACCACTCATAAAAACCTTTCCTAGTTTTGAAGGAGGTATTCTATGTATCTTCTTATTTGACTCGAATCTGGTGATATCCAGACTTAAACTCCAACTTGGTGAAATAATTTGCTTGCTGCAACTAATATAGAAAATCATCTATCCTGGGCATGGGGTATCTATTCTTGAGAGTCATTTTATTCAATGCCCTATAATATATACACATCCACCAAGTCCCATCCTTCTTTGGCACAATGATGATGGGTGACCCACATGGTGATGTACTCGGTCAAATGACACGTTGTTCTAGTAGTTGTTGCAACTATTTCTTCACCTCACTTTCTTCTATAACATACTTCCTGTAAAACCCAATTTTTGGAAATGGGGAGTCTGGTAATTGTCGTATCTCGTGCCCCACTTCTCTCTTAGGTGGTAACCATTTAGGTTCTTGGAAAACATCCTTGTATGCTTGTAAAAACTCCACCAATTGTTGTTTTTGTTTCTTAGTACACCCCTCCAAGGATGCCCTTCCTCTTATTGACTCCTCTTCATACTAAATTTCTCTTAAACACAAAAAAACATACTTCTTGCTAGAAATGATCAATTTCTTAGCTTGAGCGGCACTTACCAGCGAAAATTTTGACTTTCCATTGTGCACATTGATGATAAAAAATTTTCCATCCTGGATGAGAGAATACTAGTTGGCTCACCTGATGAATACTGCATCAGGAATGTACATGTATGGACTCACAAACACAACTCCAGATACATCAAGGGGAACCACATCTAGATCTGCTTCATCAATAAAATCAACACAGGTAACAAATCTAATTTTTCATTGTTTAGTTACATTCAGATCTACATCCTTATCTACCCATCCCATTGGATATGGATTTGGATGGTAACAAAATTCCAGCCCCAACTTCTTGACTAGCTCTATGCAATGATATTTTCCTACGATTTTGAGTCAAATAGAGAATCAATATTTGTCTTCTTGACCTGTATATTCATATGGAAGTGTTTGGTAATTTCTTTCTCTTCTTGCTACTGAAGGCTACTCAGATTCGCCTCCTTATGCACTGGCATACAAACAATCTTCTCATCCATGGTTGAGATGCTTTCAACTTGATCTCTCGAATCTGTTTCCATGATATTCTTCTTCTTTTTCTTAGGGTTTAGTTCTAGATGAAACTTCCAATACGTCTCCTTTTTATGCCCATCAATGTTGTAGTGGTTGCAGGTGTTATGAAACCGGCTCCCAAAATAGAAGAAGAGAGAGATCAATGCCTTATAAATAAGCCACTTCGAGGGGGAAACCTCCTTTACATTACCTAAATGAACAATTCTTGGATGATACAAATGACAAATCCTCCTTCTATATATATGAGTCCATGGGGTCACAATATAATCCTAGCCGACCTAACAATAATAATGTAAGGGCATAATAATAACAATATTGGGGTTACAAGGGTACAACAATAACAATAAGGGGGTTACACTAACAATAATAAGGGACTATACTAGTAATATAGGGACCTAGCATGCCCCTCTCCTTCAAAAAAGTGTTGTCCTCAATGCTTGAGTAGCTCTTGATGCTTCTGTATAAAATTCTCATCCTCCCATGTAGAATCTTTAGTGGGTAAGTTCTTCCACTTAATGAGATATTCTGAAATTGATCGATTTCCTAGCTGTCAAGTTCTTGTTTCCATGACTGCTTCAGGTTCCAATATGATTTGTCATTCCTCATCAAGTTCTGGAAAAATTGTTTGGACTGGAAGTTTGTCACCTATAACCTTCTTTAGGCATGAAACATGGAAAAATGGATGCACTCGAGAAGAAGCAAGAAGCTCCAATTTATATGCCATAGTACCAATCTTTTTCAACACCTTGTAAGGACTATAATACTTTGGTGATAATTTATTACCCTTCTTAGCTTGCTTGAGGGACATTCGTTTGTATGGTTGTAGCTGTAAAAATACCCAGTATCCTACATCAAAACTTCTCTCATTTCGATGTTGATCTACCTGTTGTTTCATTCGATTTTGTGCCAAATTTAGGTTATCCTTTAAGAGTTGGAGAACTTGTTGATGCTCAATGTGATCTTCCATTGCTTGAACCTTATAATTTTCTCTTAAAGATGATGTGATGGATGGTGGATGATATCCATAAAGTGCCATAAATGGGGTCATTTTTGCTGCAACATGGAAGTAAGTGTTATACCACCATTCTGCGAGAGGTAACCACTTGACGAATTGTGTTTTCTTATCATATACAAAACAACGAATATGTACTTCCAAAAATTTATTCACTATCTTAGTTTGATCATCGGATTCAGGATGATAAGATGAGCTATGAGCTAGTTGAGTACCCAAAAAAGAAAATAGTTCCATCCAAAAATATTTAGTAAAAATGGGATCTTTGTCACTTACAATAATCTTTGGGTTTCCATGTAGCTTTTGAATTGTTTCCATAAATGCAGTAGCAATTGTACTTGCTTTAAATGGATGGGATAATGCACAAAAGTGTGCATACTTGGTAATTCTATCAACTACCACCATGATGACACTCTTTCCTTCAGATTTAGGTAAACCTGTGATAAAATCCATTGAAATCTCCTCCCAATGTTGACTTGGAATGGATAAAGGTTGTAGAAGACCTGTGGTCTTAATTGTCTCAAATTTATTTTGCTAGCAAACCAAACGTTCCACCACAAACTTTTGAATATCAGAATTAAGGCCATCCCAAAGAAATCTTTCTTCACCTAGTGGTAAGTTTTTAAAAATCCTGAGTGTCTTCCTAAAGAAGAAGTGTGCAATTCCAAGAGAATATATTGTTTTAGTTGGGAATTATTACAAATATATAAGTGATCTTTGTACCATAAGGAATCATTTTTACAACTAAATGTATCATATGTACTAGGATCTTGCTGTAACTTTTGAATGAGTGTCAAAACTTCTTCGTCCTTATTCTATTCATCCCTTGCTTCGGTTATCCAATCTTGTTGGATAATAGAAATGGCACAAAGAAATTGTTCCACCTCTTCATCCTTTCTTGAAAGTGCATCTGCAACAACATTTAGCTTCCCTTTTTTGTAGATGATTTCAATGTCATAACCCAACATCTTTGTGATCCATTTTTTATGCTCTTCTGAAGATATTCTTTGTTCCAAAAGTGTTTAAGGCTAGCATGATCAGTTTTTACCTTGAAGTGTATTCCCATTAGGTAAGGTCACCATTTCTTTAGTGTGTGTAGTATTGCCAATTTTTCCTTCTCATAAATAGCTTTCTGTAAATAATTTCCTTTGATTGGATGACTTTAAAAATAAATGGGTCTTCCTTCTTGTGTTAAAACAGAACCAATTCCATTTCCTAAGGCATCACATTCAGCAATAAAGGTTTTTTTGAAGTCTAGCGTAGCTAAGACCAGTGCTAGGCACATTGCCTCTTTAAGATGTTAAAAGGCCTTGGTTGCTTCAGGAGTCCATGAAAATGCATCTTTCTTCAATAATTTTATTAGATGTGTTGATATTCTCCCATATTTCTTAAAAAAAATTGTGATAATACCCTGTTAACCTGAGAAATCCTCACAACTGCTTTATGGTTGTGGGGACTATCCATTCCTTAATGGCTTTAATTTTGTTAGGGTCTACCTTAACACACTTGTGAGATACAACATGACCCATATATTCCACCTCTTGTACTCCAAAGAAACATTTGGATGTTTTTTCATATAATTGTTTCTCCTCCAATAGTTTGGGCACCCTGTCAACGTGTTGAACATTATCCTTCCAACCCTGTTGTAGATTAGTATATCATCAAAAAATAATAGCACAAATTTTCTAAGGAAGGGTTTGAAAATGGAATTCATCAACCCTTGAAATGTAGAATGTGCATTGGAAAGGCCAAAAGGCATGACCAAAAATTCATAATGACCCTCATGAGTTTGAAATGTTGCTTTCAGAATATCTTCAGTCTTCATTCTAATTTGTTGATATCCTGAACGAAGATCCAACTTGGTAAAATAAATTGCTCCATATAATTCCTCCAATAATTCATTAATCACGGGAATGGGAAATTTATCTTTAATAGTGAGTTTATTGAGTTCTATATAATCTGGACACATGCACCATGATCCATCATTCTTGTGCACCAATACTACTGGAGCAGAGAAAGAACTTTGACTAGGTTGAATTATACCAACCTCTAACATTTCTATAATCATACGTTCATTTTCGCTCTTTTGGACATAAGGATATCTGTAAGGCCTGATGTTTGGAGGAACACTTCCTGGAATCAAATGAATAGCATGATCATGATCACAAATAGGTGGGAGTCCTTTGGGAGTTTCAAACACCTTGGAATGATTGTCCAAGGCTTTTTGGAGATCTGGAGAAATAGATGACTTTGATGTTGGAACTTCTAGTGAGCATAATTTGGAAATTACACATCGTTGTACTTTCTTCAGAAGATTTGTCATGAAATTAGAGCTAATTATCTTTCTCGACTTCCCTGTGATACCCCATAATTTGACTTCCCTTCCTTTCGAAAAAAAAATTCAAGAAATTTCTTGAAAATTAAAAGCTACCATCCCCAAATATTGTAACCATTGTACTCCTAGTACAACATCAACACCTGCCATTGGAATGGAAATAATTGGACCATTCAATACATATTCCCCCATGGTTAGCTTGATATTATGTCATTTTCCAGAGAAATTTATATTTCCTCCCTTTTCAACCATCACTTGACATTCTAGTGTTGGGTATAGGAAACAATTCAATTCCTTGGCTACCTTACAATGTATAAAATTATGGGTACTACCCAAATCAATCCACACTATTACCTTTTTCTTCTTGATATGTCCTTCTATCTTGAGAGTTTGAGGAGTGTTAATTCCTTCAAATGCATTACACGATATTGTTGGACTTATTTCTTCTTCTTCTAGGGTTGGTTCGTGGTCTATATCCTCTTCTTTTGAAGTTTCTTTTTCATTTTCTTCCTCCTCTTCACAATCTATGTAAAATAATTTCTTCTCAACACACTTATGACCTTTAGTGTATTTTCTATAAAAACTATAGCAAATCCCTTTTTTGTTGTGTTATCAACCTTTTAGGTTTTGGAAGTCTAGGAGTAGTAACACTTCCATCTTTACATATGTTAGTGGTAGGCTTCCTTGTCGCCATAATTTTACATTCAATTTTTCTTGCGAACCTGAATGCCTTCTTTAATGAATGATGCTCCCAAAGGCACACTTCATTTTGGATGTTATCCTTTAATGTCCCTATGAATACATCCAGTGTGTTCCTCTAGAATATCAGTTACCCTTATATTCAATTTTTGGAAGTCCTCAATGTGCTCCACCACTGAACCCTTTTGTTTGAGATTCATTAATTGGATAAAGAAGGTGTTTCTCTTTGTATCCTCATAATGTGCTATCATTTCCTCCATAAAAATTGACCAAGTGACAAATTTTTTGCGGGAGAAAATCCATCGATACCATACAAATGTATTTTGTTCTAAATTTTAATTTGCAATGCGTATCTTTTGTGTGTTTTTCACATTACTGAGATCAAAATATTGCTCCATATGTAGTATCCATGTTACGGGATCCTTGCCATCAAACTTCCTCAAATCCATATTTGGAATATGGTGGTTCTTCCATCCAACATTAGAGTTTATGAAATCATGATTAATATTTATTTTGTTCTCATCATGAGTTTCCTCTACTATCTTTTCGCCATTAAGAAACATTTCTTGTATCAACTTTTTCAAACCTTCCATGTCTTATTTTAGATCATTATTCATGCTTTCCATGTTGTATTTCATTTTTTATCCCATTTCATCCATCTTAGCTTCCATGCCAGATTCCATGCCATCCATATTAGCTTCCATGCCTTTCTTCAAACCATCCATATTATCTTCCATGCCTTTCTTCAAAACTTCCATTTCATTTTTTGTTGCTCTTTATGAGAGCGAAATTTGGTGCACTTGCTCTTGTAATTTTGATATGTCATGTTGCACTTCTTCGTCTTCATGAGTCATAGTAGAGCCTTCTAAAGGCTTAATGGGTGTTGAATTATTTTATGGGGAATTTTACAACCCAATACTGATATCTATTCTACAATATGCCCTTGGAATCAATTCAAACTAATTCTTCACACGAAATTTATGCAATTTGAAAAAAAAATACACACATTTTTCTTCCTTTCGAGGAGCTTTATATTGAAAAAAAATTATCTCTGTGGTTTAAGATATTCACTATCTAAAATTTGGCCTTGTTGTAGCCCTCTAAATCTTCTTTTTAATGCCATAGGTTTGACCTGATTTGGATTCTTCAAGGCAAAGTTATGCTCTATCTCCCACAATGACCTAATTATGGATTGGTTTAGTATAGCAAATTGCATGACATGCCACATGTTACTGTTTCCTCCTTCAGCTCTAAAATTTATATACAGAAAACTACAGTTCATATACTTGTGGTCACTTTTTACAAAATTCCAATCTGATGCTCAGAGAGAGATTTATGACAATTTTCCCATGGTGACCTCTTTGAGATGAAATTTGGGAGCCCGAAAAAACCCTAACTTCCACAAATGATATCTTCGGAAATATTAGGAACCAAGATTTGAAATTTTTACACGAAGTTTCTCAGGATTTAGGCTTCACGTGATAAAATTTTTAGCTTCTGAACCTTCGTAGAAAAAATTTATAGCGAAAATGCCATGATAACCTGTTTGGAGCATCGAAACCCTAGAATCCAAAGTTCTGATACCAAATGTTATGAAACCAACTCCCAAAATAGAAGAAGAGAGAGATCAACGCCTTATAAATAAGCCACTTCGAGGAGGAAACCTCCTTTAAATTACATAAATGAATAATTCTTGGATGATACAATTGACAAAACCTCCTTCTATATATAGGATTCCATGGGGTCACGATATAATCCTAGCTGACCTAACAATAATAATGTAAGGGCACAATAATAACAATATTGGGGTTATAGGGGTACAAAAATAACAATAAAGGGGTTACTCTAACAACAATAAGGGACTATACTGGTAATATAGGGACCTAACAATAGTGATTACTAGGATATTTGCATTGGTGTTCTGTGGCTACTGTATTTTTATATTTTCCCCCTTTTTTCTTCTTCTTCCCCTCCTTTGAAGCTTCTTTTTTCTCCTTTCACTTCTATCCACTTGATTGTGCTCTTTTTATGGCTATTTTCTCTAGGTATTGTGCCTGTACACAAGCCTCGTCCATCGATTTGGGCTTGAACAACATCACTTACTCACACATACGATGGTGCAGATCCCCCAAATAATTGAAGAGCACATCTGGGTTCTTTAGAGAGATGTCGAACATTATATCCATCTTTCTGAATTCTGTGGTGTACTCTTGCACGCTTTGGCCCAGATTTTTCCTAAAGTAATGCCATCAGATCCATTGGTCCTCCATCAACACAATAGGATAAAATTGTGACTTAATGAGGGTTTTGATATCCTCCCACTTAGTCAGTCAAGGTTATCCCTCACATCTTAGGGTTTCCGTGTGGATCTCCCACCAAGCCAGTGTAGGGCCCTCTAATTTTAACTGCGCAAATGAAATCTTTTTCCCTTACTCGATATGATGGATGTTGAAATAAAATTCCATTTGTTGCAACCAATGGTTCAACTTCAGAACATTTATCTTGTCATGGTACGATTTGATATAAACTTTTGCTTCCATTTTAAACAGGGGTTGATTCATGGCACTCCAACAGGGTTGATATTTTCCAGGTTCTTTCTTCACCTCGTTCTTCATTTCTCCATGATCTTCTGATCCCCATTCTGATTTTTCCTTTGCATTCGAACACCCATCTTATCCAAATATCCTCATATTTATATTCAAAACCACCATGACAAGTCTTACAATGTAGTTAATATTTGTGAATTTTTGTTCTAACCACGTAAAACTCACCTCTGTAGGATCACGAGGTTCGTTTACAGATTCATCTGCCATGATTAGTGTTTTATGATTTTTGGCCCCATTGATCTAGATCCTGTAATATCCACAAAATACCCAAAAGAAACTTACTCTAATACCAAATTATCTGTAAAATGTTGTGGATATTCCATTGGATAGTTTGTCACAACAAATCTCATAATAATACATTAAAATACTCAAATTTTACACTATTACAGTTTTAATTAATTTCTAGATCTATAGATTTTACTGTAATTAGTGATGATCACCATCATTAGGTACATTATAAGGGGTTAATTGTCTCCTTTTTAGCTTAATTATTCTCTCTCACACACATTTAATTGAATTTTTTCATATTTTTCTTAGTGAGAATGGTATATTAAGGGGTCTCATGCTTCGAGGTCTAATGTTGTTAAAATGCAGGAAAATCAGGGAAATAAGGCCATTTTTCAGGAAGATTTCACAATCAGGGATCAGAGTAGACAAAAAGGAGTGATTGTAGGAGTTTTTATCACATCCTTAACTCCTAAAGGAATCCAATATCTCCTCAAGATTCTCCTCCAACAGCTCAAAATTAGAGGCAACCAAGCAAGTGAAAGGTCAAAGGGAGCCAAGCTTCGCTTCTCTCACGTTCCAAGGGAAAAAGTACCCTTTTTTTAGGGAGTTCTTTGTAGCTACCATTTATCATAAATAGGCCAAAGAAAGAGCTCACTAGGATTCTAATTTTGGATGTAGCTAGAGCACTCTTACCTTTTGTATTAGACATTTCTGACTTTCATATGTTACATACAAGACTGGTTATGAAATAACATGAGAATTTGGTTTCTTCTCCATTGAGTTAGTTTCACGGAGTTGAGCTTGTGGTTTAGGTCCCAATCCATTGGCCTCAGTATCTATTATGCACTTGTGTTTTCTTTCATGTTGTAGCAGTTAATTTCCTTCATTTCATGTTGGGTAGCCTATAAAACCTCAAAATTGTGTGCTAAGCCTCTCTCTCTCACCTCTTCCATTGGAGCTCTAAGAGGAAGGACCATATATCAAATTGTATTTTTATTTTATGAGATCCTGGAAAATCTAGATAGTTTACTTTTCTTATCATGAAAATGTTGTATAAGCAGAGGTAGAGTTATGTTTCAGTGATCCAGATTTATGCAGGAACGTAAAATAATACACATATAACCATAAATACAAAGATGCAGTGGAAATAAAACTTCATTTCATTAATATCAAAGAACTGAAATTTTCTTACAGACATAATGGAAATAAACTAGCTAGGGCATTGGTATCTTATCTCTGAGAAGAGATGTGGTGGCTACAGGCCTCTGAACTGTGTTCCAATAAGGGTCGAGGGCATAATTATTATAGAGAAACAATGTAAAATTCTAAACATTCAAAAACCTAACCCTAGGAGATGAGGTGCCAAAACTATGGGCCCCGTTTCGGTAAATTGGTGTTTCAACTTCCCGAGGTCGTAACTTTGACATACTATCTCCGTTTTATGCACATGATACATCATTAGAAATATCTAACCGAGGACTACATCTGCTAATTATGAATAACAATTCCATAACAGAATGATATTTTCCGGATGTGCGATTCCCAAAAAACGTCGTTTAGGGCCTCAAAACGGCTCCAGAAGTTCAGGACCTGAAAAACTGCTAAAAATAGTAAGTTGTGTCAAAACTGAAAAAAATAAAAGAGAAAATGGTGGGGCCCAAAGTGGAATATTCGTGTGGCCACCAATATCCACCTAGATCATTCAGTTGCATAGATAGGTTTATTTAAATTCAACTCATCTTTTACACCATTTTTATGATAAGTTTGTCAATGAGGAATGCATGAACATGAATTTTGATTTCAAGTTTGAATAGAACAACATAGGAGGACCCCTTCAGCACCATTGTCTTGAGTCTTCACCCTTCATCAACCACCTTCCATCCAAGTCACCTAAAACCCTATTTTTTGGAGATCAACACCACATCGCCGAGAGCCAAGTTGAGGGTGCAACACCAGGAAGAGCATGGAGCTTGGAAAAGGGGTTGGATACCCTTCATATACCTAAATCCACCTTCACCCCACCTCTCCTAACATTTTCCTCACCATTTGTAGCCTCAAACTCCACATGGCCTATTTCTTGTAGCTTTTTAGGACATCTTTTATAACTACAGGAAATCATGTAGCACCTTCCTATAGCAGTGCCAAAAACTCTCTCTTTCAGCCCAAAACCACACCTTCACCTCATCTAGGCCTAGCCAAGCCACCAATAGACCTTCAGCCCTAAACCTTTGGTCAAGGGTCCCTCTTATACCACTTCAACGCATCCTTATTTTGCTGCAAAATAGTCATTTTGGACTGTGATTAGTTCATTACTAGATGCATCAATAAATACAGTAGTTAAGCATAAGTAGATATGACTTATTTAGTCATTTGATCTATTATGTGTGCTCCAAATTGGATTCCTTTTCTGCAATTCAATTCAACAATCTACCTTATGAATGCCACTCAGTGTAATTTCATTTCTTTCATTAGCATAAGTGTGAATTTTTCTTTCTTGCAAATTTTTAGTGTGAATTATAATCAGAAGCGTACGAAAAAACTCACTTTAGCTGTGCATAACAAACAACCCTAACATCAAATGTGGCTGTCAATTTACTTATATCTAAAGTAGGTGATCAGAATAAATACTACAGAAATTTCAATCTATGTAGTTAAAGTCATTAAACAGAAAAAATAAACAAGAGTTTCTCCATACATCCAATAGAAAAGACAAGAATTTATAAAGAATTTTTTGTATTATGGCACCTGGGAAGGGAACACAAAAACATGTTACCAGTCCCCCTCAATGGGATGGGTTGTTATATGTACTCAACACTTCAGATCCAATATTTCTCTCTCTTGATGGTGCAGAAAACCCATAGAAAATGGAACTCAAAGGGAGCTCACAAGAAAACATAGAAAAAAATATGACAATAATGGAGGATCAAATTCAGACCAAAAGCATAGATCAAAAGGTGATCAAAAGGTAGTGAATGAATGGAAAACCCTTCTATTTATAACAAAATATTGAGTTAGTCTAGATATTGGTGCATAATTAAAATATTATTTACCAAATCTATATCCAACTTACTTGGAATATTTTATTATTTTTGGTGGAGGGAAAAAAAATTTAGAATTGGTTAAATCCCTTTATTTAGAAATAATAAATAACTAAATGATTTATTTACTATTTCAAGGATGACATAAAGGAATAATTAAATAAATAATGATTTATTCAATTATTTATAAATTATTAAGTCAAATTTAACAAGGAATGTTAGTAAATATTGATTTAAATAATTATTCTTAGAGAATAATAAGATAAATAATGATTTATCTAATTAATTCTCATGTTTTGGGTTAAATATGATGAGTAATATTAATTAAACAATGGTTTAGTTAATTATCCATAGAGGAAAATAAAACAAACAAGGACTTATTTAATTATTCTTCATGGGGTTTCCTATTTAGACCAAAAATATTTTAATAAACTATGGGTTATGAAATTATTTCTCATAGTGAAAGAAAATTTACTATGGTAAAATTTGTATTACATGGTGTACTTTAGTCCATCTAATAGTAATAGGTTAGATGACCAAAAATTGGTGTAACAGATTTCCCCCCAACGTGCAAACGTTTGGAGCTAATTGTATGAACGAAGTACGTTGTAAGAACACAATCACTAGACATCGAAGGGGAGTCAGAGAGAGAGAAATATAAGACAGACTGAAGCGAAAGAGGACAAGACCCTAAGGAGGTGAGACTTACAGGTGCGACAAGTCTCTTTTTATGAGTGAGTACCTATTTTGAATGAGGCAAGGGTGGCATACCTATGCCTGCCGAGATGAAAGAGTACAAAGAATAATGGTGTGCCCAATAAACATGGGAGTGAGCTATATAGTACATTTTGGCATAAACATGGGCCAGATAAAAAACATAATGGATCCCACATACATACTATGCCTGGGACAACAACCAGGACTTATAAAATAATATATGAGTACAGGTGATATAATAACAACTAAAGAGGCCTTGTAAAATACGAAAGGGCTCTGAAAATCTCAATGATACATGCAAGCTAAAAAATGTGTTGCAAGCAGCTGGGGCCGGAACCATCAAATCTGTAGAGATGCATCCAAGGTTGTAGTAAAGAGGTCATCCGGGTATGTGGGTGACTACCTGAAGGGTCACCCCCTCATAAGGTCTGAAACATCTCACACACACCTAGGAATCATTGGTACAATCTGTTGCATCACTGAACCATTAAGTATACGGATCTCAATCATGCCATAAGGAGCTGGAATAGAGAAACAATCAAGTTAAATGGAAATAAAGGGTACCTTTGCCTTACCTAAGACACCGAACAAGAGTGGAAGCTAGAACCAAGTTACACTGCCCTCTAGACCTATCTTCTGGAATGAATAAGCTAATGTCGACAGCAGGAGGTCCGCCATAGGTGAGGCAATAAGGAATCCTAAACGAAGGCATGAGGGATCATAGTAGAGCGACTGATAGACTGACACCAAGGATGATGGTGGAATGGGGGGGACTAAGTAGCAGGCTAACGAATTCCCTTGTTAGAGCATAAAGGGCATGGATGACCTGGCAGCTACTGACACGACTTCGTAGGGGATAGGGGACAATACGGTTGAAGGCAAAAATGTGTGACACAAGAGAGGTACAAAGAAATGAAGGATGGAAAACTGTGATGGGAGACAAAAGGAACTCAACACAAAGTCCATGGATGCGATGACGACTCAACTCAGATGCTCTAAACAAGGGCGACAAGATGATGCTGTCACATAGAGTAGGCCTGGTGGGGACCATAAAAACATGAGTAAAATATGGTTACTCACGACGAAAATCAACATAATCATCGAGAAGTATGAAGGCAAAGTGGTGCCCCAAGTACAAGTGTCGCAAGTTAAGAAATTCGATTTTTAGAAGTAGTGAAGTGACCCGTATTTGACAAAAGGCTTCCAAGTGAAGTGTCAAATCACCAAAAACGATAGGATACCCATTTGAGTTCTCGGTGACAGCTTTCCAACGATGTTGATGGTTTTTCAAACCGAGCTACTGTTTGGTCACAATTGGCGAAAGAAAAATTGGGGTTTTTCTTTTAATAAGGAAATTTCCCTCCAATTTGATTCATTTGCAAGTGTAGCTGTGGTGAATGTGGAGAGGAGGAAAAGGCCATAAATATTGTGGTGATTGTAGCAGATAAACCAACCATTGGAATTATGATCGAGGACTTTCAGGTAGGAAGCCTTACTTGTCTAAGGATGGCCTTAATGCTTCTTGGAAGGATGGTCCTAGTGAAGAACCAAGGTAAGAAAAGAATACAAGAATGAACTACTAGAGAAGGTGTAGATCATCCCCACCCACCAAGTCAAACATGGGGACCAAGTAGTAAACATTGTATCACACAAAGTAGAATATTTGAAGATAGGGTATCAAAAATCTACGATACATGGCTCGCCAGAGAGGCTGGTAGGTCCAACTATCTAAGGAATGGAAGGATAATCAACCATACCTAGATTGATGGGGTCTAGGATGAGACTTATGGTAATCATATGAGAAGATGGCCAGGGGATAGAATGCATGGGTTCGATGTAAGGGGGGATAGATAAAGTCAGGGGTGGTAAATTCTTCCATAATTTCGTCATCGTAATAGAATATGGGGTGACTGGTGGAAGAAATACCACCCGATGCGGTGAAGCTACCTAACTTGTCATCATGAGAAATGGCACTCACACGCGCATTGTGAGAGAGGGTTACTGAAGAACAAGTAGACGAATAATTTCCTGATGTTGAGACCAAGGTGATCACTGAAGGGAGGTCAGGCGAAACAAAAGGGGATGCTCTAGAGGGGTCTTCCATCGTGGATCTCATAGATGATGACAGCTAGAGGATAGTGGTCAAAGGATCCGTCATCTTGACATTGTGAGGGGGTATGTCAATGGAAGCGGATGTGTCCTCTAGTTCTGTCAAAGCAAAACTCGCAAGTAAGGGAGAAATGGACTTATTGCGCTCGGCCTCGAATTGGAAAACCACTTCCAAGGAGGTGCAGAAATCATCGAGGCAGGGATAGAGATGAGTATAGTGGCCATGGAAATCACACAAAGCACAAGCTTGATTTGTGTGCATATTCTTGAGTTTCTTGGCTGAAGTCGATAAAGTAACATGGACTTCTGGGATATCAGACTCAGGAAATGCTTCATTGACCATGGGTTTGATACGAGACAATTCGAGACAATTATGGGAAGCACGACCAACAACATCACAAAAAACACACAGAGGTTTATGCTTTGGAGGATTAGGAGGATCAGGCGTTGTCTGGGCAGCCTTGTCCTTAGGTGCCTTTTTGAGGGCTTTGCCCCCCCTCACCTGAGACTTTCACAACAGGAGTAGATTCCTGTTGAGGTGGCTGAGGCACAGAAGCAAAGGGAGGGGTCATAGCGATTGGTTGGACTAGGGTGAAATAAATGTAAGGTTTAAGCTAACCAGGCGGGGTATTGGATGGGGGATTAATGTACCAAACTGGGATCCCTATGGTAATTTTTGGAAGGGTCAAGGTAGAGATAAGATGTATTGAAAATACTCCGGAAGGGGGAGCAAGAAACGATATTTGACCCAAGGGGTAATGGCTAGCCAGAATGGCTCCCACATGGTTAAGGATAGGGGGAACCATTCCATGAGGAAAAGGCAGATCAGGGACACCAGCTATAGATGAAGGGCCTTGAGGAGGAGGTCCCAAAGCCTGATTCAAAGTACTAGGAGCAGGTTGCAAAGGGCGAGGCTGCTGACTAGTCGAACTAGACCATTTGAGGTCGGACCATGCTGATTGGATCATGTAAACATTCGACAAGATAGGCTCAGAGATCAGAGGGGGGAGACTAGGGAAATAACCAAGAAAAGAGTAATATTTAGAGACTGAGGGCGAGACACTGGTAGAAGGTTCAACTGCTTGTTTACTGGACACCGAAGAAATAATGGACTCTAAAGAGGTCTTAGACTTCAGTTCGTAATATGTCAGCTGATCTATAGTGACTATATTTCAGTTGTGAGGAAATCCCATCTTACGGTGAATTGAATATGGGACAACAGACATCGCATAAGTATAGCTATGACCTAATATAATTTTGTAGTCTAAAGGGGCATCAATGACTTCAACGTCAACATAAGAAGTTTTTCCCGCAAGAGTAATAAGACAATTGCGGAACATGCCTAGGGTTTGGGAAGAGTGGCCATACCACGCACAGAGGGTGATGGTGGAATGGGCTAACTCGGGCGATCCGAGATTTTTCCAAACAGAAGTTAACATCACGCAGGTCGATGCCCCCTCGTAAATGATACATCAAGAGACATTGGCATTCTGAAACTTGACAGGTATTTGGAAGGTGACGGATACAGGTAGGGGTGGATGCTCTGACTTGTCAACATCGAAGATAATCAAATGATCATCTGAAGGATGCACAACTCCCATAACAGTTATTAGAGCTTTATGTTGTGAAGAGCACGACTGGGGGACTTCTAGCATTGACATGGTGGCAGGGGATTGTACCAAATAATCTACTATACTGTGGGTGTGGGTGGCTTTACTGGAAGTAGCGTTTCGGCGTAACGGGCCTTTGGGGATCTTGGTATGTACCAATGCCTTAGGCTGAGGGATCTGTAAAGGACCATTGGGTGTCAAAATTGGCTATGTGGGACCTGAAGACAGGTGCTTGGTTGCAGACAGAGTGAGAGGCTTGGTGTACTGGTGCAACCGAGTCTGAAGGTTGAGATTGGTGGTATTGGCCTAGTTAGAGTTCATCATAAAGGATCTGGTAATTAGAGGTACTAGACGGGGAAAGTTGAGTGGTCACCTAACCTTCAGGGGGTTGGGAAGCCACATATCCTTGCTGAGGGAAAGGATTGGTAAACACAATCGGTTGAGTAGGTGCAGCATTAGGAGGAACTGAAGTAGAGGCCTGTTGTCCTCGAGATGCTGCTTGAACTTCCCACAATTGACGCATCTGAGGTAAAAGGGGACAATCATGGGTATAGTGACCATGGACACCACAACAATAACAAGGCTTATTCATGAAAATAGGCCTATTCTACTTGGGTTGATCGCCCTGTTCCTGGGTTGCAGTGTTAGATATATTCCCTTGGGAATTGTTTCCTAGATTACCTAGAGTGGGTTGGTTATGGTTACCTTTCCTCTTCTTTTTGGAAGCGGGAGGATTAGTCACACTCTGTTGCACATAATATTGACCCTGAAGGGGGGGTGGCTGCTGTTGCGGAGCTTGAGAAGGCATGGGAGGTGGAGGTGCTTGTGTTGGAGGAGCTGGAGCACCGAGCTGTGGATATGGATAGTAAGGAGGTTGAGAAACATTGGGGTAAATAGGTTATGCAAAAGCAGGCCCTGGAATCAGAGGATGCGGTTGGGAAAAGGCATGAGGCATGTCGTGTCCTGGATACATGTTGCCAGGAGGGGGAAAATTGTTAGAGGAGTTGGCCCCTCCCTAAGGGAAACCATATCCCATAGGAGGATGAGTGTACAAATGTGAAAGGGATCCAACGATACCATCGGTAGCATGGGATGCCCCCAATGCATTGGCACCACCAGGTCTAGGGAGATCAGGTAAGATAGTATAAACATAACCAGATTACGCATAGATCAAGTCATATTTCAATGCAACTTGGAGGGATTCTTCCTCAGTCTGAGGAAATTGAGACACGACATATTTACCAATAGAGGGAAAAAGGGATCTGAGAAATCAGTCCATGTAGACACAGTCTTCGAAAAATGGAGCTTGACATAAGCTCTTCCTTCTGTGACATTCTTGAACATGGTTATATAGGTGAGTGGCAGAAGTTTGACGAAAAGAAGTCAAAAGTTCGGTACCAGTGTCATAGCGAAGGGAAGCTGGAAGTAGGAAAAAAATGGCTTTGCAAGAGTCGCAAAAGTAACATGAGAGGTAGCGGCTTGGTCAACATACCACTTAGAAGCTTCTCCAGTAAGCGTGCGTTGGAATAACCGAAGACGAATAGAGTCATCAGTGATAGAGTTGGACGAACACCACATGTGGAAAGAACGAACATGGTTGGTAGGATCCTCTCTAGTGTTTCCTTCAAACTTAGGGATGTCTGAAGGAAGATTGGTTGGCATAGCAGGCCAACCTGGATCATGGTGTATAGGGTCATTAATCAGCTAGCTTAACTCGAGAAGGCTTAAGTCTGCCATATAAGGAAGTAAGCGAGCAGTCGGAATCGTTCTTGTTGTGAATCCACTAGCAGTGGTTCCAACATTAGAGCGGGGGTCACCACCAGTGGTAGGTCATGCACTATACATGATGAAGGTGAAAGATGGAGGAGAACTGGGGATGGAAACAAAAGGGGAACTCGATGAACTAGAATCAGAGTTGGAATGGGGACTCAGCGGAGGACGAACTCAGACCTTACACGGTGGAGTAAGTTTTCCTAACAGAAATTTAGGATGAAGCCTTGGAGTCTCTGGGATAAAATCCTTGGGGGCGTAATGATGGAAAGGATACATGGAACCCAATAAGGAAGAGAGGTAAACAAGGGTACGAAGGTGCAGATTAATTAATTACAATGTTTTGGTCTTGGCCTGGCAGTGTAAACCATGCCCTCTTCATTTTAGGTGTGTGTGTGTGATAAGTGTGTTAATTTTAATTAAGCCCATACATGTGTATAGAAAAAATAAAAAAATATGTTGTATAACTATAAATAAAACTGAAAGCAACAGTAAATGAAACTGAAAGCGACAGAAAAAATAAACATCTAAAGACGCATACATTTAAATCCAAAAATGAGGGCTTCCTAGCAACTAGTCTAAGGGTGGGAAAAATCTAGTCAAAACACACAATATGGGAAATAGATCTAAGGTCAAGAGGGATAGGGATCTAAAGGTCAGATCTATTGAAAAGAGGCACAAAAAACCAACAAGAAACCAGAGAAAAAAATACTGAAAAATAGGTGACAAAAGGCTACAACCTAAAGGGAAATGTAGGGGAACCTAACGGGAGGACCAAACAAAAATGAAAAGAGTTTCTTTGGATGGAAAAATAACTAATCTGGAATAGATCTGAAAAGGCAAGTTCAGATATGAAAAATGGAAGAAAAAACACTGAAATCTCAGAAGACTTGCTTCAACTAAACTCCTCCTAAAAAGGTGCAAGCATACTCAAGCCCTAAGGGGCTTGGTTCCTACTTCGATGAGTAAACCTAAGCAAGTAAAAGTCAAAGACAGGTAAAGACAGAGGTCAGAAAACCCTGAACAGTGCCCTCGGAAAAAACCTGAAAATTTAAGAAAAAAATCTCGCAAAAAAGTATAGGTCGCAGGTTCTGACCTGATTTCTGTTGAGGTCGCAGTTTTTGGGAAGTTATCCGCTACCTAAGAGCCAAGGTCACAGGTTTTGGGCCAAAAAGTGCAACCTGCACTTCCGGCTATCTCAGGGGCAAGTTTCAAAAAACATTCTCGTCTTTGTCATGGCTGATACCTGCTACCTGCGCAAATGGCCCAAAAACACACAGAAGTTAGAATTTTTACTGTTTTAGGCTAAAAAAGGTTAAAAACAACATCAAGGAATGAAAAATAAGAATCTAAAGAAAAAACCTAGAGGATAAATCAGTTGCTCATGCAAGGATCTAAAAAACAACAACAATCGTAATTAAAAACCCTTTTGGAGTCGCTAGTTGTTAGTGTGAATTATAATCGCAAGCGTATGAAAAAATATCACTTTAGCTGTGCATAACAAAAAACCCTAACATAAAATTTGGTTGTCAATTACCTTATATCTGTAGTAGGTGATCAGAATAAATGCTACAAAAATCCAAATCTATCCAGTTAAAGACATTATACAATAAAAATAAACAAGAGTTTCTCCATACATCCAATAGACAAGACAAGAATTTATAAATAATTTTTTGTATTATGACACCTGGGAAGGGAACACAGAAAGATGTTACCAATCCCCCTCAATTGGATGGGTTCTTGTATGTCCTCGGCTTCAGATCCAAGATCTCTCTCTCTTGATGATGCAGAAAACCCAGACAAAATGGAACTCAAAGGGAGCTCACAAGCAAAAGTAGAAAAAATATGACAGTGATGGGCGATCAAAGTCAGACCATAAGCATAGATCAAAACATGATCAAAAGGTGACAAAAGGTAGTGAATGAATCGAAAACCCTTCTATTTATAACAAAATATTGAGTTAGTCTAGATATTGGTGCATAATTAAAATATTGGTAGATCTCGCTCCTCTGCATTGGCAGAGAATGCTGAGAAAACTAACCATCACATCTGCATTGAAGAAGCATAAGTCTTTGCAAGGGTTAATCACTTTAATCATCGTAAATTAAGGGAAGCCTTAGAAATTGAAAAAAGGCCAGTGAATATGAACAGAGATGATGGTTGGAGCATTAGCAGGTGTTGGATCCCTGCACTTTCCTCTTAGTTTTTATTATTATTATTATTATTTTGATTTATTTGTTTTATTAATATTATTTATATATATCTATATTTTCAAAATTAAATAATTAATTATTTTAGCTATTTATTTATTTAGTTAGGAAAATAATATTAGTATATTAAAATAAACAAACAAATTAAAAAATTTAACCTTATTTTTATTCCATTAATAAATAAATAAATAATAAAAATTTCTCGTTAGGTAAATTTCCTGATTAATTTAGTCAATATAGTTGTTAATAATATAACAACTAGTTTGATTCTCTCTGCATCTCTTTAAATCGTAAGCATTTATCTGTGCTATCATTCGGGTCCTGATGATGAACCACAATAGTTGGTTCGAAACGCGTCGAGGATATTTTTCATATGTGGTTTTTACTGAAAGATTTTTTCAAAATTAAAATATTATTAACCAAATCTAGATCCAACTTACTTGGAATATTTTATTATTTTTGGTGGAGGCAAAAGGAATTTAGAATTGGTTAAATCCATTTATTTAGAAATAATAAATAAATAAATGGTTTATTTATTATTTCAAGCATGAGGTTAAGGAATAAATAAATAAAGAATGATTTATTCAATTATTTATAAATGATTTAGTCGAATTTAATAAGGAATATTATTAAATAATGATTTAAATAATTATTCCTAAATAATAATAAGATAATAATGATTTATCTAATTAATTCTCATGTTTTGGGTTAAATATGACCAGGAATATTAATTAAACAGTGGTTTAGTTAATTATCCCTAGAGGAAAATCAAACAAATAAGGATTTATTTAATTATTCCTCACGGGGTTTCCTGTTTAGACCAGAAATAATTTAATAAGCTAGGGGTTATTAAATTATTTCTCAAAGTGAAATCAATTTTACTATGGTAAAGTTGGTCTTACATGGTGTACTTTAGTCCATCTAATAGTAACAGGTTAGATGGCCAAAAATTGGTGTAACACAAATAGCTAGATGAATAAGTGTGATCTAGAGTAGTATATTTACTTGTTGATGGAGTAATGGTCATGATTTATTTTTAGTCTTAGATTACATTTAGAAGTGTGAAAACCTTCCTTTCGTAGAAGTAACCCTAGCAGTAACACCTCATTGTAGAACTTAGATGAGGATGGCATGAGTAGAACTCATCTGCTGTGCATATATCATTGTCACCTCAAAATTTGAATGAACCCCAGGTTGATAAAGTAAGGTTGACTAGCATCTAGGAGTTGCAGCACTCTTGGTGCAATACCAAATCTCTCCACGTTTTGGCGTCGCTGTCGGGGAGGTGTCTAAGTAGATGTTTGCTTCTGATTTAGCATTTTTTTCTACTTTTTATTTTCCATTCGGTTCGAAAATATTGAAAAATAAAAAGACATTTTTATTTTCATGCCTCGTAGGAGTAGGGATAACCAATGAATTTTTTTACCAAAACCCCCCACATCCCCACACAGTCACCCTTCACTCTTCCTCAATGACTTTGAGGTATAACACATTATAGGTGAACCACTTGAAAATTTTGAAGAACCTATTGGAGAAGAAGAGGAACTTTCTTCACGTGAGGAACCTACTTCACCAATTCAAGCCATGGATGAAACTAGGGCACAATGACTCTTTCCATTAGGGAAACTGATGGAGAAACTAGAATGAAGAAAATTAGTCCCTCATCCCTTCCACATTTCCATGGCCTTACTTATGAGGATCATGACACCTTCATGTT
Source organism: Pinus albicaulis (assembly GCA_034641835.2). Lineage (NCBI taxonomy): Eukaryota > Viridiplantae > Streptophyta > Pinopsida > Pinales > Pinaceae > Pinus > Pinus albicaulis. The sequence goes on from CM076574.1 coordinate 1,072,074,061, forward strand.
TGATTTTAATGTTTTCTATAGGACTTATGACTATGACTAAGATGACCAAAATCTAAAATCCATCCACCCTCAAGGATGCAACCTTGTGTAGGTTCATGGGTTTTCCTGGGAACAATATCACTACCTGGGCACAGATGAAATATTACTTCAACAACAAATATAAATACTCATGTAGGTCCAAAGAGACCAAGGAGGAGATATTTAGGATGATTCTGGGACCTGATGAATCCCTGGAGGATTATAAAGAAATATTCCAGCTGAACTATAAAAGAGCCAACTGCACCCTTGATCCCGAGTCACTCAAATTGGTACTTCTCTAATGGAACAAGGAAGATGTGATAGAAACCCTTAATATGTTGTCTAGAGGAGACATATACCAGCTACCTTAAGAGGACATCAAAATTATCTTTAGAAAACACTCTAGGGAAGCCATGAAGAAAGGTATAACTAGTCAAAGCATGACCAACACCCCTTCCTCTTCCACCTCCATCAAGCATGAGATTGGAAATATGTTAGAGGACTTCAAAAGTGAGATGGTACACACATTTTAATTCCAAGTGGACACAATGCAGATTAAGAGGAAGAAAGAGGAAGAAGAGAGGGCCTTATTTATCTTTTGCCCTAGATGTACCCTAAAACACCCTCACAATGAATGTACACTAAATGTCATAGAGGTTTGCTTAGTCTGTGAAGATAATCAGGACATAGATAAGTTTCCTCCTTACCTAGTCTCAATTATGTATATCAATATGGGGAAGGAGGATCAGAGTAACTCTGTTTCATAAATTAGAGAAGGCATCAAGGGCCCCAGTCATTTCAACGGGGCATGCAAGGTGCACCTTACTCCGACTACCATACAAAACATAATGAACCTACGTATTCTTGGTTCACATCCACTCCTCCACCATGGACTACACCTCATACTTGGAATTATACCCCTCCATATCATCGTCCACCTATATACCAACCTTTCCAGAAGTATGTTCCTCAACCACCTCATTAGAGCATCCCATCATAAGGGTGTAGGCTGCAACATGATTGAACACCTTCTTTACTTCCTCCACCCCAACCTCAACCTCAACTCACTCATTCTACTCCACCTAAGTTACCTCAAATTCCTGCCCAGCCTAATATGAACCCTAACAACAAGAAGGTACAACATATTTACAGTGGCGAAACATCCTATCCACCTTATGTTGTGGAGATACATGAAATTAACCTTATATTTGGAAGAGTAATTCTAGACAATCATCCTCCTTCTCCACCTACATATTTGAGGAGGAAAAGGAAGAGAGAAACCCTCAGACCAATCAACCTCATTTTCTTGAGCGCATGATCCACCCTAGTTAGTACACCCTAGAAGAGACTGAACTCTTCGGAGAATTGCAAAAACCTATGTGTTAAAATACCCCTTCTCCAAGCTATTAAGGATGTCCCTATTTACAATAGGCTCATCAAAGAAAAATTCTTTAAAAATTATGGGAGAAATAAGAGAGACACCCCCACCATCAATGTTGTGGGACACCTGTCCGACTTAATGTTGGGAAGGGTGATCTTCCCAAAGTACCTGGACCCTGGAAGTCTAGTAGTAGATGTACACGTTGATGGTGTCATAGTCTCCCACACTATGATTAATCTTCGGGCTGTCGTCAATGTCATGAACAAGGAAACTATGCTTAAAATCAACCTCAATTGAGCATTGAGAAAGACCATCATTTTTCTGCAACTTGCAGACACTAGTACATATGGTCAAAATTTCGACACTTTTGATGTATTCTTGGAAATTTCCCCAATTTTTCTCATTTTTTTTAATCCCGCCAACAGGCGTCGCCCTAACGACATTTTTGGAGTATCGTCGGAAAAGCGATGTTTAGGAGAGTCATCGAAATACCAACACTTTAGGACAAGCAGTTGAATACTGATGTTTAGGATATAGTCATCGGTCTTACGATGTTTATGGATACCCTCGTTCTTGAGATGTTGATGGAAAAACCATCGGAATACCGATGTTTAGGAGACATACGTTGGTCTTGCGACATTTAGGAGACAACCGTCGGTCTTGCGACGTTTAGGGATACCGTTGTTATTGCGACGTTGAGGGCCCAAACGTTGGTCTTATGACGTTAAGGGAAAACACATGGAAAATTAATTTGGCGGCTACTCTAACCTATTCAAATTTATTTTCCCGCTCTGCTTAGATGTTCAAGAAATAGTGGAGAATAAAAGGCTTAGGAGAATTTTCAGCTTTCATCCAAACTCCCAAGCTATTGGAAGTTTAGCTCTGTTTGCTTCTCCTTTGAAAAATACTTCTGAAACAGTAAATCATGGAGACAAAATTAGTACTTCAGAAGCCTGGCATGGCAATAATCTTAGTGTAGACAATGATGGCTGAAAAAATGGTAAAATTTTAAGCCATAATCACAGTGGTGAGAATTTGGTCTCTAGCAGAGGACAAATAGAGAGATATCCAGAGCATGCTGGGGAAAAAATATCTCTACCAGTACATCAATCTCAAAACATCTTGGAATTTGGTGAAGTAATCGATAGAAGGACTAATGGAAAAGTATATATAGTGACAAAGAACGAAAACCCACAAGTGTAGTCTGATATATATTCGAGGAAATGGGTTAGGGATGCTTCGTATCCTCTTTACCCTGCTGGAGAATGCCCTTATATGAGCGGCACGTTTGACTGCAAAGGGAGAATATTATCAGATCTAGGGATGAAGCTGTCATGCGCTTGTACTATTTTGATGCAGATGTTTATTCTTACAGTCTTCATTAGCTAGAAGTTGCAGAGAAGTTGAAGAAAAACATTCTACCCTGTTTCTTGTATAAGTATAAAAATTTTCCCTATAAGGGGGCATTCCGCGGAGTTTTTTGTATGGAATTCTTCAGGTATTCATTCGTTCTACTCCCCACAAGGTTTCAGATATATTTTCCCTTAAGGGGTTTCTATGTTATCTGACAGAAAATTTTTCGTTGATTGGAATAGAGATATGCTTTATTTATTTTTTCTAGTGGCTAGGTTTAACTTATAGTTAATTTATCTCTTAACTGGTTCTTCTGGTGTTTTTTATTTATACAGCCTACCTATCATTTGTTTCTGAGTGGTAATCTAAGGGAGAATATTTTCTCACTCAGATATTAGTGGTCACTGTTCGTTCGGAGGGATAGGATATAGGTTATAATAGAAAATATTAAGCGGACAAAATATGATTCCATCCTCTGTCCTTTGCCTCTCCATAAGTCCACAACCAGTTCCCAACACTACTACTGAAACCTCTAACAACAAAACTGCTACTGAAACCTCAATGTTAGAATGTGCATTGAGCTACCATAATGGGAATATTGTTCTCTGGTAGTGGATATGGTTCATTCTGCTAAGGGGTTCAATAATTCTCTTGGACCTCTCCCTTTTAAAGAAGATAGATCTATCATGTCCTTGGTTGCATCACATTTATTTGTATTTGATTTACATCTTAATTGTCTTATATGGTATTCAAAAGAATTTAGGGAATTTTCCTGTAATTATTCTCATTTCCTTTTATAGAGTCCTATTTGCAACATATTTATGAGCCTTGCAATCTTCTCAACGGTTTGCCTCTTACTAGATTGCAGTCCTTTAAGTGTTGGCATATTTTCTAATGCTTGAGATATATTAGTTGCTTAGCATTGCAATTAGTGGGTTGTCTTTAGCTATTATGCACATTATGTATCCAAAATTGTTTACCTAATGAAATCAGATATCTTTGGACATTCAATTGCCATAGAAATATTGTAAGCTAATTATAGACCACAACAAATACAATTTGTTATCAATATCCTCTTTCCCCTATGTTTGTTCATTACCGTTGTGTTTTATGCAAACAACCACAAAATGCATTAGGACTGGTAAGAGGGAGTTCATATTTCATCTAAAGAATACTTCGGAGAGGTATTGACCTTGTTGAGGTTGTTAGGGTTTCACACCTAGGTTGCTTGGGAGAAGTTCTTGAACCTTTGAAAGGGTTTTTGGCTATTTTATATAGTGTTTATCTGTTCATTTAGGGACTATTCAGGTTGCGTAGGATGATTTTTTTGTTAGAGAGAGTGACAAGTTGGATGGAGCTTATGATTTTGTTTCTTTGAAGCTTAGATTGCAAATACTTATAAATCTTATTTTTAGCAGCATGTTAATAAAATGATTACAAAACCTATTGATCCAGCATAGTTGGTTGCTAATTAGAAGAAGGAAACACAATAGCTTTTGATTAAATGAATGATCATTTCATCTCTTGCATTGTAGAGAAGAAGACAAGGACATGTTTGGACTCTGGAGCTTTGATTGAGTTGTTTCAAATATTTTGTGTTTCTCAATAGGGGCTTCGAAAAAACCATCTTTTAGCAATTTATATGAGCAAGAGAGATACAATGGTGAGATATTGAATAGAACCATTGAGTTGAGAGATAACTTGTTTTCCATTAGAACATAGGTGGAGGATAAGGAGTCGGTGCTCATTGTTTTGAATGGACTTGTTCCTTCCTGAATACCCTTTGATCGCAGTGTTTATGCTTGTGAGACCTTACCAAAATTTGCAAAGCTGTGTATTGATATTGTGTAGTAATAATTCATGTTACAACCTTTTTCAGAAAAAAAAAGGGAAGTAGATGTGATTGGTCTCATTGGGATCATGAAGAGGGGTAGAAAGAAATGCTGCAAGGAGAAGAAAGTTACAAATATAGTAAAGAAGGACTTGAATAAGGTGTTGTGTTTCTCATGTCATGAGATGGGCCATTATGCTATCTAATGTCCATTTAAGAGGGGAAAAGTAGTGAAATAGGTTGCAACTATGTTTTTAGCAGGTATAGAGGAGGATGCCTCATAGTTTGACATCACCTTTTACATGACCTCTTGTTTATCTTCTAACATTGTGTTTAGTATTGGATGGTACATGGAAAGTGAAGCTTCAAGGCATGACATATGACATGTCACTCTTCTTCAGACTTTAGGAGCAAGAGGAAGTCATGAGTGTGTAACTTAGTGATGTTACTACTTATCTTGTGAGAGGAGTTGGCTACATTTTGTTACAGATCCCTTTAGGGGATATTTTTGAGTTGAGCAATGTTTTTTTTTGTTCTTGGTTTGAAGAATAATCTTCTTTCGCACCTCATATGATAGATGTATTGTGGAAAATTGAATTTGAGGGATAATAGTGCACCAATAGTAATTGTAGTCTAGCTAATTTGAGGATTTTGGCTAAAGTGGTGAGAGAGTGTGGCCTTTATAAGTTACTTGTTGATCGAATGGAACTTGTACAGTTTAGTGGCTAGATGAGCCTTCTAGTTTTAAGGTGGTTCATAAGCATATAGGAGAATCTAGATCTTCAATGAGTGAAATTATACTTCCTAGGAGATATGCTAGTCATATTGCATTGGCTTCTTCCATCTATGTTCCTTCCATTTGTTATGAGGAGGAGAGATGTGGTGGTACTTTGATGGACAATGGTGTCAGTATTGATTCCATTATTGCAACTACTGGGAGTATTATAGATTACATGCATGGATTTGATGATTCTATTAAACAGAGGGAGTTCACCATGATGCTACTCTTTTAGGATTCTTTTGGGAGGAGGAAGTTAACCTAACTCTGGATGCTTATGTGAGGCTTGTTGGAGCTCCTTGGTGTGAGCTAGGTTTTTCATGGTTTTCTCTAGTTAGGTTTTTGGAGAGTTAGAGGACTATATTATCTTCGAGATGAGGATATGTGATATACATGTATTTCATCTTTTTATAGATAGATAGATCTAAGAAGTTTTTAACCATCTAAAATTGTCTCTATTTTAGATGTGATTTTCAGCTATATATTCTTCATGGTTTGGTAGTTTTGAGCACTTGTTTGACTTGAGTTAAGGCTAAAATTGTTAACTGTTTCAACATTAATAGTGAATATGATGAGGCAGATTGCTGTTGCAATTCCTTTTTTTATAAAGTGAATTTCAGATCTGTTTTTTGCATGATAAGACTATCAAAGGCTGAAACTTGCTGGCACACCTTGGTATCATTTTCGTTGAATTTCCTAGTGGGATTTGGGTTCTTAAGTGTTGAAATATTGTTCACTTTTTCTGCTGTATTTTTTAATATTTCATAATAGCCCTATTGCTGAAATTTCATAAGGTAAAGATTTGTGAAACCTTTTAGGAAATAGGTGAAATTTTCTAAGTTGCATTGATTTCCCTAGTGAGAAATATTTCTACACAATTCGTTCTCAATTAGCGAACTTGCTCAGTTACAAGAGCTCCTTGAAGGCTACACAATGGACCCTTATATAGTTTAACTTTGGTAAGCCCTTATTATTATGTTGTAGAGCACCACTCATCTTGGGTATTCATTGACTAGAAAATGGCCCTCTTTCTTCCTTCGTGCTTTAGATAGAATAATGTATTTAGTACAATTGGTTGTAGTACCTTTTAAAAAAAGTGGTTTGGGGGCAGTTTTTTTGAGACTCTATAGAGACTTGCGAGTCTTGTGTCTATGAAACAAATACTCAGGACCAAATTCAATAACAATCATACATGTCAAGATTTGCCTGAAACTAGACAAAACTTTCCCAAAAATCCATAGAAGTTACCCAACACTATGATTATTATTTTTCACAAAATTTCATGTATTTTGATTTTAGTTTTGTTGGGTTTTTCTAAGTCTTGAGTCGAGTCCCAAGCTGGCTGAGTTTTTGCAGAGTTTGAGTCTCAACAAATTGGTCTAGGGCTAAAATCATGCTCTCTAATATTCAAGTGACTTATCCATAAAGGGTATCCATCTATTCTTTGCACACACTCCTCACGAACAACTCCGGAGGACAAAAGTTGGATTCTCTTGCCATATTTCATCAATCTGATGCTTTTTTCTATATCCAGATGCATGTTTCTTCATCTTTCAAGCTATTATACTACATACTCTGGACTATATTGGGGTGATACTATATCTTTTCTATTTTAATGTAAAATTTCCAACATTTATTGCTTGGTTTTCCAGCTTTTTTAGGGCAAATCTTTTCATAGGGTTTTCAACTCCAAGGGTGTATATTTTGTACCTAACCACAACATCCTTATAGGGTATTAGACTCTTTGCATAAGCTATTTGCATGTATGCTTATGATTTTGTAATGATATTCAAGTACTAGGAAATTATACTATCACATTCCAATATTTGTAAAAAAAGTTCTTTTATGTAATAAGGGCCTTATCAATCTCATTAGTGACTTAATCTTAAACTAGCATTTTTTCCTCTTTATTGGTATAAATAGGGGTTTCCCTCTATCATACGTAACTCTTATCATTTCTTTTAGTACAATCAATCAATTATTGGTGTTTATTGAAGATGTTTGACTCCAGTACTCGATTTTGCACGTGAAATCCACTGCTGGGTGTGCAAGTGCCCCCTATTTTCCTTGCTTTTTTCTCTCTTTATTTGTGTTTCTTATTTTGGTTATCTCCATAGTTGCAGTGGTAGTTCTCTTCAAGTACATGAACATTGCACTAACTTGTGTGAGTCCTCCACATCCTACTTTCCCAATGTTTCCTTTTTCTGCTCCTTTGAAGTCAAATTATCTTCCCTAACTTTGGAGGTTTCCACTTCCCTTCATGGGAAATATATGTGTTGCTTGTATAATATTGATGATTGGAAATAAAGGCTAGACATGATAAAAGGCTAACTGGGATGAATATATAATATAAAATCCATGTTTAATAGTGTGACGCTCGTATATGTAGTATCACAAGGGGACATGCTTCCCCAAGTGGGGGGTGCACCTCCCATGTTTGCCACATTTTCAGGATGGGAAACTTTCCCAAGAAACGGTGGAAGTTTCCTTTTTGTGGGAAACTCTTGGGCATCTATCCTTCCAAAAGTGGGGAATTCTTGGTCTTCCTGTATTTTTTCCCTTTGATCTTAGGTAATATCAATTTTTAAAATTAAAACAAAAAATAAAAAGCTTAAAGCGTGAGAATTTTTATTTCATGTTTTCATTGTTGATGTTTGGGACTCACCATTGTTTCTCTCATATATACACCAATTTGGTGTTTGGCTTCGTTGTGACCTTAAAGTTGAATATATATATAGGATCCCCTATGTTTGGGACCCCTATGTTCCCCATGCTGCTTCCTAAAATTTTGTGGATGGCTCCATGTCCCCCTATGTATTATTAAAGCTTGACCTTCTGAAATCCAAATAGTTTATAGAATATTATTCTTTATCTAAGCTTTGTTGGATTACCACTAATATTTGTGCATGTGAAACCTAAAAATGATTCTTGTATAACTTGGATGATTGCTGCCCTTTGTATGGTAGTATAATGTTATGGATTTTACAAAACTCTGATGCAGATCTCAAAACAACTCTTGCATGGAAAGCAAGAAAAAATAATGGTAAAATCACATTTACTATACTGTAAGAAGATTATTGTTAATACTGTTTGTAATTTTATTTTTCATCCTCCTGCAGGTTATGGAACAGTGTGTAGCCAGACTAGATTTTTCCATGTTCAATGCTATACAATGCTAGTTAGAAGAAGAGATGCCAACTGATCCCATATTAGATCCGATAAGTGATCCAACTGTACTTCCAATACCTGCTGGCAACCTGATCTTTGGTGTTGGTACACAGCTAAAAAATGAAGTAGGTTATCTTCATTGTTTGTTGATATTTTCTACATGCAATGTAAATTTTTTCAGTGAGTTGTACCTATATCCTAACTATATTTTAATTATATATTTTCTTTCTTTCTTCCAGACTTTATTATGGCTGTATGCCTTGTCTTTTTCCATATTCACATTGTTTTTTCACGTATTCACCTTGCTTTTTCAGATCTTTATTCTTAACTTTTTTAAGCACATTATAAAACTTAGGTTAATGAAACTATAAATAAAGAGTGTATTATTATATAATCATATGATATCAAGTAATCATCTGTAACGTTAAAGGCATTAGGACTGGTCTTCTCAAATATTTTCTTTCGATTAGAGATCTTGTCACTAGCCTTTTTTTAAATGTTTGTGTAGTTTGACCTTAGTCCTTCACGGCGAGTAGTTGCTGGGGATGAAAGTTTAGAAGTTAAAGTAAAACGTGAATGAGAAGTTAGGAATTTGGAGGCCATATACCCATGCCCATCTTCTATTCCACCAAGGTAGCTTCATTTTTTATGTTTTAGGCCTTTTATGTTTTTAGGTTGGATAGCTATGAATGAAATGTTCTATGAGACTTGCAATGAAATACTTGTAGCCCCATAGAGCCACTGGAGCCACAGGAGGACTGGTGTGATTCTAATACACCTACAAATTCCATTGAATCCCATAGAAGAAGATGAAATGGAGAGTTGAATGAACAATGAATACAGGTTATTAAAATTTTAATATGATATACTGGCATAATACTAGATATTGACATCATCCACAACGTTATCTATTCTCTATAGCATTACACTGAAGTTGGGATAATTTTACATTGTAGCGTAGTTGTGGAGTACAACTAAAGCACAATGAAGCCCTACATGATCCAAGACTCATAACAAAATTCCATCCAAGCATGTTCTAGTGGCAAGTGTGAACATGGCAACAACGATGAACATGTTCAAAAACTGGTGGACTCAATACATGTGCTAGTGCAGTTCTAATTTCAGGTTTTGATGAGTAAAGAAAACTTTGTAACACTCCATGAGAAGGAATATGTAGCAGATCATACTCCCTCACAAAGATAGTGAAAATCATTGGTAATCATTCTGCAACATAACACATGCAACCCAAGTATTCCATTATAGTTCCATCATTTTGATAATTCTTCTTTTTGTATAGTCAATGGAACAATATTATGGCTTAAAATCAAAACTACTTGCTAAAGAAAATACTAAATTTGGCTCCTTACCCAAAAAGAATAATGTGGGAAAATGCGACTGGGTCTACAAGACCAGGGTCACTTCAGATGGTTTTATGAAGGGAATGCAAAGCAAAGCACCTAAAGAAGCCTTTTGACATTTATGATCCATACATTAATCCACAGGTACGTGAATTAATGCATTTATTGCCACATCCAGAATGGCCAGTCCATGACTATCCCTCCAAGAGTGGAGAAGGATGGATTGGTGACCCTAGAACCTGAGAGCTAGATCTTGGAGGCCTCTCCAGTCGATTATACTTCTATTAAGTAATTCTTGTGTTTTATTGTACCAGTAGGTTTTATCTGAAGTGTCAATCACTATTATTGCTTACCACCACTTAATTAAGTCCACTTTTATTAGCCAATTACATGTTGGATTCTTTTTTTTCTTAAATCATATCCAAGTTAAATGCTATATATTTGACTTATAAATGCTTTGATGGGTGTGGTGTTAGAGGATCGAGGGACAAAACCTGCAAGGAGAATATGGTCTTCGATTAATGTTTGCACTGAAATATATGTGACTGACAAGGTTGAAACCATAGAATGGACTGTTAGTGACTTTGATGTTGTTATTCTAGTGGAAAATAAAGACTAAGAATCATTCAAAATCATGAAGATGAGGCATTTTGCAGTATAGCTTTCATTATGAAATGATTGTATATCTAGGTTTGACACACAAAGCACAAAGGAAAAGAAAACATGTGGCTATACTTTAGTCATTGGTAATCTGAGCCAAAGCAGCGCCATCGTTAAACAATGGTTACAGTCAAAGTATTATTTGGTTGAATGTGTGTCTTTTCTTTTCCTTGAAATTCTTGCAACTGTGTTTTCCTTTTGGCTTTGATCCATTGAAACAGGAACTATCCAGGTCATGCTCGAATATGTCCTGGTGAAAGCAGGGTTCCCATTAGCATGATCAGTGTTTTAGTAGATGGATCATCATTACTTTGAATTAGTTATTTTTTATTTCAAAAGTGATTATAGAGCTTATACATTATTTGTCTTTGCCTTCTGATTGGACTGAATGAATTCTATGTATTTGGAAGCTTTCTCTAGATATTATCCTTGTGGTAGTATCTGGCCCTTCATAACGTAAGAACGTTTGAAAGAACCCTGCGGCAATGTCACTCACAGGGGCTAGTTCCCCAGTTTTTTTTCCAAATATATTAAGCCTAATCTCTTATTTATTACACAACATAAGGAGGCCGATTTTGTAGTTGGTAAATCGATTCCAAAATCCTTGTCTCACTGGGCCGCGTTGTTATTACTATAACAAAGCTATCATTCATAAGTGGACGAGTCTTCCCTCATCATCCCAACTCTATCCATTAAGAGGTGGATTCCTTACATTGTACTCTAGGTAATCAGTGTAGACTTGTTGAAGTTATTGGCATCAGTCAAATAAAGGCTTTGGATGCGCATTTGCTAGTTTATTTTAGCATATAACCTTACATAATTGATGTTGTGATTAAAGGCTTTGGATTGTCAATGGATGGAAGATCTTGGTGGTTTTCAAATAGATATTCTAGTTCATAATATATGGTCACAATTTTATCAATGGCAAGGTCTTTTAAATGTGTTGACTGCATGTGCTACCCCTTGCGGCAATCTCACTCACAAGGGATAGTTCCCTATTTGTTTTTTCCATATAAGTTTTATTCTATCGGTATTTTGACGATGCTATCCGCTTAAAACCGTTACAAGAGTGAAAAACACACACACACGTAGAACCGTTGGACTTGCGACAAAAAATTGTAAACGTGGTTTCCTCTAAATTCGGTCTAGCGACATTTACCTTTTTAAAAAAATTGTTTTGTTCCATCGGACTAGCGACATTTGTGTTCGTCGGAAGTCTGAAGATTCATGAAACGTAGGTGCAGCGTCAGACTAGTGATGGTTGTGTTCGTCGGAAGAGAGACGATTGTGTTCATTGGAAGAGCGACGATTCATGAAACGTCGAAAGAGCGATGAAAAATTTGGAACGTCGAAATTGCGACACCAACAAAATAATTCGGAGATAGCGTCACTCTACCGACGTTTATGTCAAGTGTTGGAAGTCCGACTTTAGGAGAAACCACGTTCCCCCCCACCTCAAAGTGTCACTCTTGTGACACCTAGGTGTCACAAGTGTGACATTTTGGCCATCTGAAATTGGGGCAAATGTGCTAGTGAGACATATCCACAATAGCTCGAGAAGGAATTGTTGAGGATGTTATGGTCTCGATTGACTCCTGGAAGTACCCCACATATTTCCTAGTCCTCCATCCAAAAACCAAGTTTAATGAATATCCTCTCATTTTAGGAATACCTTAGTTGGCCACTTTCGATGCTTATATCAGTTGTAGGGCCAACAACATGACTATCAAGAATGGGCCCTTGTCCAAACAACTAGTATTATATCCTACTACCTCGCCTTCCATTGACCATGACCTACCCTTATGGTTGGAGGATGAAGAAGAAAAGCCTGAAGTGTATAGTACCACACCTTACCCCATTTTTACCATAGATACCGTTATTAGAGGGGGTAACCCGATGAGGATGATCTCATTGACCATATCATTCAAATCCAGCCCCCCACTACCATTCCACTTGATGAGCTAGTGAGAGAATATGAAAGCCACCCTTGGATTGAGATGCACTCAGTTGAATCAAAAATTGAAGCCACCAAGGTTGTGGAATTTGGCCCATCTAAATCCCTGAAGATTAACTCATCCCTTTCGGCCAAATAAGAAGAGAAATTGTGCCAGATCCTGAAGGAAAACTTAGATGCTTTTTCTTGGGACTATAAGTATATGAAAGTGGCACATCCCTTGGTGTGCACACATAATATTTATATTAAAGGGATATGAAAGCGTATGGGCCAGCCCTAAAGGAGGATGAATCTAGCCTAAAAAGACAGTGAAGGATGAACTACAAAATTTATTGGATGCAGGTTTCATCTACCCCATATGAGATAATGAGTGGGTGTCTCCTCTTGTTCTAGTCCCAAAGAAAAAATGGATGTGGTGAATCTACATTGAATAACAAGAACTAAATAAAGCCACTAAAAAGGAGAATTTCCATTTTCCCTTCATTGATCGTGTCCTGGAAGGTCTTGCAGGAAATAAGTTTTTCTCTTTCATGGATGGATTAAGTGGGTGTAAACAGATTCATATCAGCCCTAAGGACCAGGATAATACCACTTTCACATGTCCCTAGGGCACCTTCACCTATATATTCCTTCCCTTTGGCCTATGAAATGCCCCTGTTACTTTCCAGATAGAAGTCTTCAGCATTTTTTCTGAACTAGTCCATGATTCGGCAGAGATCTACATGGGCGATTTCACACCTTATGGGTATGATTTCTAGGAGGCTCTCTCCAATATAGGAAAAGTGTTCAGGAAGTGCATTGAAATTCATCTCTCCCTAAGTCCTGAAAAGTGTGAATTTCTAAAAAGGGAAGGGATAGTCCTACACCATTCAATATCACAAGCATGAATACTGGTAGACCCAAACAAAATAACCATCATAAAAAGGGTGCTTATTCCTCAAAAGTAGCGAGATGTCAGAAGTTTCCTAGGTTTGGTTGGCTAGTATAGGAGGTTCATTAAGGATTTCATCAAAGTGGCTTTGCCATTATTTGGATTGTTGGCCAAAGATTCTGAGTTTTTTTTGTTTATTTTCTGTCAATAGGCTTTTGATCTCATCAAGGAAAAGCTAATCACTACCCCTACTCTTAGAGGTCCCAGTTGGGCTTTGCCCTTCCACATTCATACAAATGCATTAGATAAAGCTATTGGTGAAGCCCTAGGGAAATTGGAATACAAAATACTCTATTCCATATATTTCATTAGCAAGAATATGTCCAAATTTGAACTTAACTATATTGTCACTGAAAATGATCTCTTAGCCATTGTCCATTCCCTAAAAAAATTCAGGCACTACATTACTAGTTATCAGACCTTTTTACATACTGGCCATGCAAAAATCTAGTACTTAATGAATAAACCTACTTTCAATTCTAGAATCATTAGATGGTTTTTATTATTGCAGCAATTTGATTTGAAAATTGTTGATAAACCAAGAAAGGAAAATGTTGTGGTGGATTTATTATCTATACTAACTTTATCTGTAGATGAGGAAGGAATGGTGGATGATCAGCTTCTGGATGAACATATATTAGCTGACACTCTCTCCTTAGTTTCCTGACATAGCTAACTACTTAGTGCTGAAAGGTTTCATCCAAACCTTTCATCTAAAGAAAAGAGCAGGATTATACAAAAATTCCCCCCTTAAATTGGATTGGTGGTAATCTCTTCAAATTGTATCTAGATTAAATTCTTAGAATATTTGTGAGGGAAGAGGACGTCTTTGCCATCCTCTCAACATGTCATGATGGTCCTGTGGGGTTTATTTTTCTGCTAATATGACAACCTTCAAACCTTTGCAAGCAAGCTACTATTGTCCTACCCTCCACCAGGATGCCAAGAGATACACCAATAGATGTGATCAGTGTCATAGGATGCGGAGACCTATACTAAGGGATGAAATGCCTTTACAACCTCAGGTGTCTTTAGAGATGTTTGAAAAGTGAGGCATGGAATTCATTAGACCCATTGATCCACCATCTGGGTATAAGAGATATATCATAGTCTTCATTGATTACTTAACCAAGTGGGCAAAAACAAGGGTTGTAAAGGAAGAAACAGAAGAGAAGGTAGTTGAGTTGTGGAGAGAGAATTTGTTCTACAAGTTTGGATACCCTAGATAGGTAGTCACCAATTAGGGGGCTCAATTTACATCTCATCTCATTAAGAACCTCAGGAGGAAACACAAGATAAAGCACAAGACTTCCACTGCCTATCATCCTCAAGAAAATGACCAAGTGGTAGTGAAAAACAAAGCCTTGGAGAACATCCTAATAAAATTTGTGAGAAGCAACAGGAAATATTTGGAATAAAAATTAGTGGAGGCCACTTGGGATTACAATACCACCTGGAAGATAACTATAGGGTTTACTACCATATGATCTAGTTTATGGGAAGAAAGCTTTGATTTCCATTAAGTTTGAGTATAACACCCTTACGAGGGTATGTCAGTTGGACATGAACATCACAAAGGCACAACAAGAAAGGTTGCTTCAGCTAAATGGTTTGGATGAATTTATAATGCAGGCCCTCCTTCACACAAAATTGATCCAGTTTTAAAGAAAATCTTGGCATGACAAGCACATCAATGAGAAGACATTTCAAGAAGGATATTGGGCTCTCCTCTATGACTCCTAATTCAACTAATTCAAGAGAAGGTTAATGACCATATGGCTAGGACCTTATCAAGTGGATAAATTCCATGACAATGGGGTTGTTCAGATCAAAACCATAGATGAGGAGGGGATCCCTCTGATTATAAATGGTTACATGCTAAAGATGTACAAGAAGCCCCTACCTAAGGTTGAATTTATCAATACAATAAACATGGAGGTGAATGTAATTAGAAGCTCCATAATTTACAACCCCTCATATTCTAAGAAAAAGAGAAAAATAAGAAAAATAAAGAGGCTTGGGTGAAAACCTTTTCTACGGCATCTAGGGCCAACTCCTGGGTTGAAAACCTCCATGAGGCAACCCTAGACCAAAGAGAGAGAGATAGAGATAGAGAGAAATAAAGGATCCTTGGGTGAAAACCTCTTTGAGGCACCCAAGGAAGGCTTTTGGGGTGAAAACCTCTGCTGAGGCAACCCACCTGTCTTCCAAAAAAAAAAGGAGGAAAAAGGAAAGAAAAAAATCAAAATAATGACACAACACCTATGCACCAACTTGCTTTTTTTTACAGGTTTTTGATTAGGGATAATTTGGAAAAAAGGAGAAATTTTCCCTCTCTCTCTCTCTCTCTCTCTCTCTCTCTCTCTCTCTCTCTCTCTCTCTCTCATACCTATCCACTCCATGTCCAACCCCAAAATTCATTAATTCATCCATTTCTCCCACCAGGTGAGAAAAAAATCCATTTTTTCTTACTCTCTACAGTGTTACAAGATGTCCTAGGTTGCTAAAATATTTCATGTAGTGCTACATGAAACTCTTTAATGCTACAAGAAAGTCACCTGAGGATGAATAAGTGCACCAAAGGCCACCTAACCCTCAAAGAGACATGAAAAAACAATCTACCTATGTCTACCATCCCTAACCATCACTCCATCCCATGCATAAAGATTCACTCATCAAACCCTCTATTTCACCAATGTGAGATAGTTTAGCTAAATCCTCACGCAGGGCCTATTCTCACATATCCTCCTCCACCACACAACTCCATTCACCTCCTAACACCACCCCTATCATCCCTACACCCTTTTTATTCCTTCATTAGGAAAATTGAGCTCCGAAATTGCAACAAGGGAACTACTACAAGAATATGATCACTTCCTGTAGAAAATCTATGCATGCAACCAGCACATCAGAAAGGCATTAGATGAATGATGAAGTATGGCCCTAAATATCACCAGAGGACTCCAGAAGGGAAGCTAGACCAGTAGAAACATCCTAGGGTCTCCATGAGGTACCTACAGAAGAATCAGAGAGAAAAGACATAAGCACCTCACTTAGAAAATAAGCTCTTCACTTAGAAAATGAATAAATAAAAAACCATAGAAAATAAAACAAATCAATTGTGACCATGACAGTGATCCATATCCCTGCATCAAAGGATCCTTCCAATCATTAGAAATCAGGTAGGCTCATGTATGGTTCTCTCACCCTCTCGCTATGCATCATTTGACTAAATGAGTAAATGTCGAGAAAAGAGATTTTAATAGGAAAACAGGTGTCTAATTAACTTGGCCACCCTCAAATAGTTAAAGTGAAAATTTGGTGGAGTTTGCATGCCACATGGATCTATCACATTAGTTAGGAGATGGATAATGAAAAGTGGGAGTTTATTCCTTGTAAAAAGGGAATGATTGGCTCGAGTGGGACAAATGGCCCAAATGAGGAAACCTCGTGCCAAATCCACATCACCATTATGATCCAAGACCACTAGATTTAGAATAAAAAATGTACGTTGGCTGATTTACCTCTATTATGTTGTGAATTTATAGATAATTTAGAGAAATACAAAGACATGATACACTAAGGAGCTTCAATCCATGGTCGAGCTTTGCATGCAACCCATGCTACAGGAAAGTCTGCTACTGCTACAGGAAGTTCTAGGAAGGCCACAAAATGTTAGAGAGTTTCATGCAAGCCAACCTTAGAGTGTATTTACACCCCAACACCATCCTTCAATTCATAGGACAACAAAATTGTAGAGGTAAGTGGCCATCACCCCACCAAGTTGCAAAGGGTTTTCATGAGAATTTACACACAATCAAGACATAATTCAGTAAATTCAGGGGTTGTTTAAAGGAGTAGGGTTAAGAAAACCACATTTTATCTAAATTTGAAACCTTTGGGGTCCCATATCACAGTTTTTTTGAAAAAAACCCATGGAGAACAACCTATCTAACAAAATCACAAGATGGGGGGATGTTTCAATAGAAGGGAGCCCACAGACATAAAAATAATTAGACTCCACCCTCCTCTGGTTGAAATCTTGAAAAATTGCCTGTGGTTGGGATTATTTGAGATAATCAAGGGGTTTTATGATGAATTGGATCAATAATTTGCAGTATCCTTGCACTCCCAAGCAGATGATAGGGCCATCACAGTGCTAAGATGGCTAGCAATTACCATGACTGCTGATCTCATTAGCAGAGTCACCACCTTACCTCTAGGAATTAAATGGACCGGAGAGGACGGAGTCTCTAGTACTTCCTCTAAGAAGGGTTTTTTTTGCCCAATGAAGAATACAATGAAGATAGGAAGGGGGTAAGAAGGGAAATCCTACCTTACCCATGGGACGATGTAGCTTACCATATCATGAAATATATCTCTTGTGAGGGTAGAATAAGTGTATTCTATGGGTGAAATTTTAGATTGTTGCATGAACTTAGGTTCAAAGGGGATATTTCCTTATATCAGAGACTAATTATCCCATATTTCCTCCATTCAATCAAAGTTATGAGCTAGAGGGTAAGGGAGAGAAAATATCAGCACCTAACT
This sequence comes from Pinus albicaulis, assembly GCA_034641835.2. Classification (NCBI taxonomy): domain Eukaryota; kingdom Viridiplantae; phylum Streptophyta; class Pinopsida; order Pinales; family Pinaceae; genus Pinus; species Pinus albicaulis. The sequence continues at coordinate 1,072,092,044 of CM076574.1, forward strand.
CATCATGGTCTCATTAAAGTCATAGTAAGAGATGCTCTCAACAGAATCAACATCCTTGTACCTTGGTCCACCTTCATTGACATGGAAAGAGAAGCATTCATTGGGACACAAACCATCACTCTTGGAGAGACCCCTGCCTCTAGCCTTGGAGAAAGGGGAGATGCTCTCAACAAAATCAACATCCTTGTACCTTGGTCCACCTTCATTGACATGGAAAGAGAAGCATTCATTGGGAAACAAACCATCACTCTTGGAGAGACCCTTGCCTCTAGCCTTGGAGAAAGGGGCATCAAAGAAGAGGAAGAGGAGGAAGAAGAGGAAGAGGAGGAGGAAGAGGAAATGGAAACAGAGGCAGAACCCACAAAAAATGTAGGAGAAGATGAGGAAAGAGAAGAGGAGGAAGAGAAATATGAAAAGGGAGAAGAAGAGTAAAAATAATAGGAAGGGAAAGATGAAGATAAATAAGGAAATATAGAAGAGGATGAGATATAAGACAACAATATTACCACTAATATCTCCCCTCAACAAACTAGCCTTTCAATAGGGACTGCTAAAAAGGAAGTGGTTTCCACCTTAGCCAATCTAGGCACCCCTGTGACATAAGAGAGAAAGAGGAAGTCCCCCATATACTTCAATACCAGGAAGAGTTCCAGGGTGAATCAAGAGAGGCTTCAAACTCCAACCAAGAGCTCCATCACAATTGAAGAATCACCAAATAAGAAAGGCAAAATAGGGCCAAAGGAGGGAAATATTCAAGATGTCACTTTACGTAAAAAGACACCTATGACCTATACAAGAAGGAACTCCTCAAGGCTATAATCCCTCAAACAAGAACACACACCCACAGACCTCCAAGAGAAAGAAAAGAAGGGGCAGCATGAAAAATAGTGTTTGCTACAGGAAACACTGAGTTTTCTACAAGAAACTCAGACAGTGCTACAGGAAACTCAAAATGTGCTACAAGAAGATAAAAAATTCATGGGAGAATAGAAAAAGGCACCCTTAGAATGGAGGGAGGCCCAAGGTGATGAAATAGAGGTAGAAGTTGAGGGGCATGATGCCAAAGTTGAGAAACAAGAGAAGGAAGAGGAGGAACCAAAGGAAGAACTAACCTGTCAAAACAATTTCCCAAAAGACATTGTAGCAGTTCAAAATCCTATCCCACAGCCAAACTTGAGCTCCTATTACACATTCATTGAAGGAGGGAGGATGATCCCTCAAAATCTCTCAAATCCCCTATTCTATGAGGTATAGAAAGATGGAGAGTGCACCCACCACTGGATGAAAATTTCCAAAACTAAGAATGTGGAACATTTGGGGATCATGGAAGAGAAACTCACTAATATGGGGACAAATTTGGTTGTTTTCAGACTTATGGAGGTAGTTTTGAAAGAGAATATACAAGAGGCACAAGTATAGAATGCAAGATTGAATGGCGAACTGCAAAAAAAAGACAAATTGATTGCCACCATTGCAGACCTGTGCATGGAGGAAATACAACACATGAACCCCTCTAATTCTTATGCCAGTTACCTAAAGGAGTAGTGTCTACAATTCCAAATAAACGCACTAGAATAATGTGGGTCATTGCCTTTCTAGAATTACAGGAAATTTATTTATTTTTGCAGTCAATCCAACATAGAAGATAGGGCCGAATTGGTATAATTTTATATGCATAATCTTGTCCTAACTAATATGAAAATTTGGAACCCAAACTCTAGGTTAGGGGATATGAAATTGATGGCCCTAGCCTCTTGGATGAAAAATGAAGAAGCCAAGGTAGAGGAGGTCAAAAAGGTGATGAAGAGAGAAGGAAAAGAGCATCTCCAAATCAGGGAAGAGCTAATCAGCCCTAGAGGGGTCATAAACAACCACCAAATGATAGCCAATGATGCCAACCTTGCAGACAGAAATCTCAACACCCAAGCACAATAAATTGAAAATTATGATGACATATCTAAACTATTGGGAGAGGAGTGTATGATCATGTCGGAGAACATGGAATGGCCTCCCACTTAGCCTAAGAAACCTGGAGTATCATACTCCAGAAAGATTGAGATTTTCCATAGAAAGAAAACCTTTCAAAAAAGGGTCATGCAAACAATGAAGATAAAATGGCTTGGATTATAAATAAGTCCACCTTTGCTGCTAGGACTGAGTGAAGGAAAATATCAAATTAAGGAGGACAAGGAATGGAAGGAACTAGAAAAGTATGTAGGGTTTTACCCACCTGAGGGGATTCTCCATATTGATACATTGGGATTCGGAGGGCCATGAGCTTCTAAAAGAAATCTAGAAAGAGGACTGGGTTACTCAAAGTATGAGCAACCATTTGGTAGGGGGGTGATGATGAGAACCATCATTAGGTACATTCTAAGGGGTTAATTGTCACCTTTTTAGCTTAATTGTTCTCTCTCACACACATTTAATTTCATTTTTTCATATTTTTCTTAGTGACAATGGTTAATTAAGGGTTTTCATGATTCGAGGCCTAATGTGGTTTAAATGGAGGAAAATCAGGGGAATAATGCCATTTTTGAGGAAGAATGCACAATTAGGGCTCGAAGTAGACAAAAAGGAGTGATTGTAGGAGGGTTTACCACCTCCTTAACTCTTAAAGGTAGCCAATGTATCCTCAATATTCTCCTCCAATAGCTCGAAATCAGATGGAGAAAAGAAAGTGAAAGATCCAGGGGAGCCAAGCTCCACTTCTCTCGAGTTGCAAGGGAACACATACCTACTTTTTAGGGATATTTTGGTAGCTACCATTGAGCATAAATATGCCATAAAAAGAGCACAATAGGACTTGAATTTTGGATGTATCTAGAGCACTCTTGGCTTTTGTATTAGAAATGTATCACGTTTATATATTATGTACAAGACTAGTTATGAAATAAAATGATAATTTGGTTTCTTCTCCACTGAGTTATTTTCAGGGCCCTGAGCTTGTGGGTTAGGCCCCAATCCATTGGCCTAAGTCTCTCTTGTGTACTTGTGTTTTCTTTCATGTTTCAATAGTTAGTTTCCTTCATTTCATGTTGGGTAGCATATAAAACCTCAAAATTGTGTGCTAAGCCTCTCTCTCTCACCTCTTCCATTAGAGCTTGAGGATGAAGGACTTCCACCATAGATTAAATTTCCCTTTTAGTTTATGATTTCTTGGAAAATATAGATAGTTTACTTTGATTATCATGAACATGTTGTAGATGCAGAGGTAGAATTTTTTTTTAGTTGCATGGGTAGATTTATGTAAATTGAACTCATATTTTCCACCATTTTATGATAATTTTTTCAATGGTGAATGCATGAACATGAAGTTTGATTACAGGTTTGAGTAGAACATCAAAGGAGGACTGCTTTGGCATCATCACCTTTAGTATTCACCCTTCATCAACAACCTTCCATCCAGGTTACCTACATCCCTGTTTTTTGGAGATCACCACCACATCACCGAGAGCCACCTTGAGGGTGAAAGACATGCTTTGTGAAGAGTTTTGAGCTTTTCCAAGGGGTTATATACCCTTCATCTATCTAGATCCACCTTCACCCCACCTCTCCCAACATTTTCCTCACTATTTCTAGCCTCAAACTCCACACGAGTTGTATCTTGTAGCTTTTCAGGACATTCTGTAGCACTATAGGGAATCATATAGCAGTTTGCTATAGAAACTTGTTGTACAATGCAAAACACTCTCTCCTTCAACCCAAAACCAATCCATAACCTCATTTAATACTAGATAAGCCACCAATAGACCTTCAGACTTGAACCTTTGGTCCAGGGTCCCTCTTAGACCACTTCAACGCCTCCTTCTTTTGCTCCAAAATAGAGTTTTTTGGAGTGTGATTAGTTCATTACTAGATGCATCATTAAACATAGTATTTAAGCATAAGTATATAGGACTTAGTTAGTCATTTTATTCAGTATGTGTTCTCTAAATTAGTTTCCTTTTATGCAATTCAATTCAACAATCTAGCTTATGAATTCCACTTAGTGTAATTTATCTTCTTGCATTAGCATAAGTGTGAATTTATCTTTCTTGCAAATAGCTAGATGAATCGGTGTGATCTAGCATAGTTTCTTTCCTTGTTGATAGAGTAATGGTCGTGATTTATTTCCAGTATTAGAATACATTTACAAGTGTGACAAACTTCCTTTACTAGAACTAACCCTAATAGTATCATCTCATTGTACAACTTAAATGAGGATGGCATGAGTAGAACTCATCTGTTGTGAATATAGCAATGTCACCTCCAATTTTGTACGAACCCTGGGTTGATAAAGTAAAGTTGAGTAGCATTTCGGAGTTGCAACACTCTTGGTGCAATACCAAGGCTCACCACTAAGTGCATGCATGTGAATGGAAATTATGCAGAAAAGTAGATAACGATAAAATAATCTCACACACACATAAGACACAAGATATTTTGTACCGGAAACCCTTTCGGGAGAAAACCTAGTTGGAAGTTGAGGTCGCTTCGCTCTCCTTCTCTGTCTAGAAAAATGGCTACAGGTACAAAGAAGTAATGCATATGACCCGTGGGCTACGATTGTGCACAGATCCTCCATGTGTGCTCTACCTCCTATCTCTCCTGGCTATATTTTCTCATCTATGAACACTGTTACCGATGAAATAGGTAACCTGACCTCAAAACGGGAACTCTAGCCCAAAAAGTCTCAAAAAACATGAAAAAACACCCTAAAAGAAAAAAGTGTGTCTTCTAGAACACACTTGGTTTTTTTTTAAGGTCAAATGTCAACATTTTATAAAATTATGCTAAAAACAAAATTGTTTGTTGAAAAAAGGATTGAAAAAACACCCTCAAAACAAAACCAGCTGATGCTGGAATAACAAAAAAAAAATTGTGTCATAATTTTGACACTTGTAACAATGGAATTAAAGACAACATATTAGGAAATTTTTTAAAATCGTAAATTTCTAACATTTTTGATAGATAATGTTAAAGATAAACAAATACATGTCTTAAGGGCTTATCATTTCGATCAATTTTCATCCATGTTGTTAAACATAAAATATCTTGACTCTAAACAACCCCAAAATTGTAATTATTGTCAACCATAACATTAAAGATAAAATTTGGTAGCACATAAAAACCTTAATGACAAGTTGTAAATATAAAGTTTTTCAATCTTAAGTTTTCAACATACTTGAACAATGAAATTATGGAGAAATTATAAGACTTAAACAATTTTAAAAAATGAACAAGTAAATGAAAAAATTATCATTGAACAGAAACAAGTAAGAGTAATTTTAATTTTAAAGGATAGAAACTTATCTTTTTTCAAATCTTAGCATAAGACAAATTTAAATCTAATTTCAACCAAAACCTAAAAATCAAGCATCAAAACAAAGTGTTCCCTTTCAATGACGCATATAATTATTAAAAATTTTAAAAGTATCTTATACCAAATGGTAACGATACATAATATCATGGTAATATCACTGCATAATCTAAAAATTCAACATTAGTTTCTATTTTCTATTTTACTTATAATTAAAATATCAACATTGGTACATTGAATATAACATAAATTATTTTTGTAATTCATTATTGCATTGTCGATATTCTAAAGAGATGAATTATTCATAATTAAAACATATAATCCAACAAACATAGAAATGTCTCATAACTTCATGAAAAATGAGATGGAAGTCAAAATTTTTATTTCAAGTTACCATGCAAACATCAATTACATAAAAGTGTCTTAGATAGTTATTCAAAATCAACCATAGGTTTTGGCACACCATCATAATCTACATCTTCAGATGAATGGCTCGATGCAGATGAAGATGATCCATATTCTTCTCTTTCATCAACCAGTGCTCCATCTGAGTCAACATGCATGCCCACCATTTCAGAGTTCAAAAGTCTTGTAGATCTACGTCTACATTCTGCAGAGTCCCATTTCAATAGTAATTGTTCTGGTAGCAATTTATTCAAAATATTTATGGTCTGCAACCGAAGAGTTCCTCTCTTTGTCAAATTGAAGGCATACACAAGTATGTCAACATCCTCCAATTTTAAGACATCTGTGCGGCGACGATTTATATTTGTGCCCTTTCTTTTTCTCTTTCTGCCAATTCTTTTTTCCACTACCATCTCTAGCTTGTACACACCATTGAAAGGGTGGGTACTTGTGGCATACCAATGTACATCAACAACTGTAATCTCTTCATTTTCATTAATGACCTTTATAACCTTGGCAATCCAGAATGGATAGCCAAGTGGATCTTCATCTGCTAACACTGCTATCATGCAACCCTCCTTAAGATCCTGCACAGAACCCCTGTAAAGGTCTTCCATGGTTTCACGTTGTGCACGTGATCTTCTAGAACCAATATAGATTTCTCTTTCCTCTACCTGTGGGGAATTAATAATAGCTTGAGGCTGTTGTTGTTCAACATTGTGTGTTTCCTGATGTTCATGTTCATTTGACATATTTTGTGGCCAAAAAAAAGGAGTCTTCAAAAGTGTATCCTCATTTATTGATCTTGAAATCATATCACTTTGATTACTGAAAAAAGACTCCCACCAAACTGAATTAGCAACATCGAAGTACTCATATGTATCTCTAATACATATTTTAATTTCCTCTAGACATTCAGAATAATTTATGTCTCTCTTCTGCCTTCGTGCATTATGGAGTTCAACAACTGACTGTAATAACAATATCTTTGATGAAAATATTGGACGCTCTGGAATGAACTTCAAAAATGCTAAACCTGATGATGGTCCCCATTCTTCAATAGTTGAATACTTCTTGCCCCATATAAGTGTTATCCCATCAACTTTTTTGATACGAACTTGATGCTAGAAGAAAATGTCGTTAAGTTATTTAATGCATTTCTCCTCAGCATGTGATCCCAAAATAAACCTTCGCATGTCAATAGTTTCTTCCAACACATGAAAAATAGGCTCTGGAATGTACGATTTCTTAATACATTCAATTAATGATGGTAGGCTCCCAACACCTTTCCTCCTCAATGTTACTGAAAAACGACTGAACATTTGATCAATATGATCATGAGTATGCCCAACAAGAAGGAAACCAACCTTTATCTTTTTAAAAATCTCCAATTCAACAAGCATGTTTAGATACCCAAAAAGAACTTGATTTTTGTTCTCACGACTTGTGTTGTCTAATTGTAAATACAAAACTTCAGGAAGAATCCCAGACCAATGAGTAACCACATCATGGATTATAGTTATGGTCAGATTTTCATCATTGTGAATATTTGGAGTTGTGAAGAAAACTCTTGAAAACATCTTCTCATTAAATACCATACAACCAACCAAGTGAAACTGAATGAAATTTTCCTCCTGTAATTTTTTTGGCGTGCGGACAAAATGTGGAAGAAGTGTTTTCTTTTGGTCCATACCATCAATTATCAATCCTAGATATTTATTTGGATGATCATAACACTTCTTTCGATGTTTATAAAACTTTTTCCTTTCACTTGTTTGCTGATTGCGATGGTCTTGAAGTTCTTTGACAACGGAATCTATACATAAAATAAAAGAAACATATGAATAAATATATTTTCATAGTTGATAAGTATCAAATTTTAAAAAACAATGTTTTGAACACATACCTCTTTTCGCCCCTTGACATTTATCTCTTTTTGCTTTAAGAGAAGCACATGTGCTGCAAATCCCCATCCTTGTCTTCTTAGGAATACGAATATTGTTGAATTCAGTTTTCCATATCCTTGTAAAATAAGAATATGTAATAAAATTACCAATTCCTTCAACAAATTCTGCATAATCTTTGTATAACATGAATATTTCTCGTCTCGAGAAATTATCTGGAATATGTATTGTGTCTTTATTTAGCATACACTCTCCATGATTTGAAAAGAAGTCTTTCATCCATGTCTTAGCAGTATTTGCAAACGGCCCCACCTCCCGTTTATAACGTGCTTCTGAATAATATGTGGGATCCCTTTCCAATCTATCCTAGATTCTTGACAAACGACAATTACCAATTGAATGCAACATTTTGAACGCCTTTCTGCAAAGCAATACATTCGCAATATGATAATCATAACCTGCTAGTGTAGATTGCATGAAACCCGCTAAATATTAATTTTGCATGCTTTTATTCATCGACATATATGTTTTCATTTTCTCCAAAACAAAGTTGAAATCCATATTTTTCAAGCAATCCCTTCAACAACATTCACTTGAAACCAAATGAATGAAAGAACTTCTTTTTGTGAATTATTTTGTCCTCACCCTTGTATAACTGGAATGCTTTGGATTGATATGAAAAGGTCTACTCCTACTCCTAGTTGCAATATTTTCTTGCAACGGCTTCATCATTCCATCATCCTTTGTAAAAGTAGTTTCATCACCATTAGGAGGAATATTATCCCCATTATCATCATCCTCAACATAGTTAAGAAATTCATCAACATCATTGCCTGAAAAATTTTCTTTACCATCATCATTTGAAGAAAACATTTCACAAGAATCATCGGCACTTTTGTAACCCCGACTCAAAAGAAATTCTTCACCATCTTGACCCATGCTTTCAAATTCTTCCCTGGGAGGATTCAATTCTTCATCACCATGAGTGTCTTTGAAATGGTCACTTGGAGAAAATGCAATATTCAGATTTGTGCCTCTAAAATTATCATTTGCAAGAAACTCTTCATCCTCCCCTTCCTTAGTGGTGCTCTCATAATCCTTGGGATTAAGCATAAGTGGAAGCTTTGAATTTCTATTCACTAGAATTTTTTCATCCTGCCCCTCCCCTTCCTCACTAAAGCTCTCATAATCCTTAGGATTAGGAATAAGTGAATGCCTTGAATCTATATTTATTGGAAATTATTCATCCCCCCCTTCATCAGTGGTTAAATTATAATCGTTATGATTAGGATGAAGTGAAAATTTTAGCTTTGGAAATTCATCCCCATCTTCATCAGTGGTGCTGGCATAATCCTTAGGATTAAGACGAAGTGGATATTTTGATGCTGCAAATTCTTCATTCCCCTCTTCCTCAGTGGTGCTGACATAATCCTTAGGATTAGGACGAAGTGCATATTTTGACTTTGCAAATTCTTCATTCCCCTCTTCATCTGTGGTGCTGACATAATCCTTAGGATTAAGACGAAGTGGAAATTTTGACTCCGGAATTTTTTCGTCCCCCTCTTCATCAGTGGTGCTTGCATAATCCTTAGGATTAGGACGGAGTGGAAATTTTGACGCTGTAAATTTTTCATTTCCCTCTTCATCAGTGGTGCTAGCATAATCCTTAGGATTGGGACAAAGTGGATGTTTTGACTCTGAAACATTATCATTCCCCTCTTCATCAATGGTGCTCGCATAATCCTTACGATTAGGACGAATTTGATATTTTGACTCTGGAAATTTTACATCCCCCTTTTCATCAGTGGTGCTGGCATACTCCTCAAGATTAGGACAGAGTGGATATTTTGACTCTGCAGATTCTTCATTCCCCTCTTCATTTGTTGTTCTCGCATAATCCTTAGGATTAAGCTGAAGTGGATATTCTTCATCTCCCTCTTCATCAATGGTGTCCTCATAATCCTTGGGATTAGGACGAAGAGAAACTTTTGACTCTGGAGATTCTTTATCATGCCCTTCATCACTGTTGCTTTCATAATCCTTAGGATTAAGAGTAAGTGGTATAACTGGCGCTCAATTTACAAAAATTTCATTTTGTTGCGTCTCATCAATTTTGTTCTCATCATCTTTAGGATTACGACCAAGTCAATTTTTTGACTCTCTATTCATGGTGAATAGAGTTGTTGCGTGACGAAGATGTTGATGTTCTAGAAAGAAAAACTTCGCTATCAGAAGAAACCATGGCTTTCAACAAGAATAGGTTGAATGATACAAATTCCTCTCCCACTTACAATATATAGCTTAAAGACTGAAAATTTCCCTCCAAAAAAATTCGCGAAAAAATTTCCCTCCAAAATTTCCCTCCAAAAAATTTCGCGAAAAACTTTCCCTCCAAAATTTTCATTTCAAATATTTGGTACAAATATTAGTCAAAAAATGTATTTAACATTTTTTTAATAAATTGTTTGTGTTGAAATATTTTACCGATATTTATATTCAAAATATCCACAAAATATTTCTATCATGGATGCCTTCCAAACTAAAATAATGTTTTTATTTCAATGATTTAACATTCACTAGATGTAAGTATTAAGTATAATATTACTATAATACCTACATGCAAATATTAACTATTTTAACTATAATGACTACATGTAAATATTTTAAATTTTAAATTTTAAACTTACGTTATATTCATCTAAAATATATTTCAAAATTTATTAATAAACTGTTGGTCTTCAAATATTTCACCATACTTTCTATTCAAAATATCCACAAAATATTCCTTTCATGCATGTCTTCAAAACTAAAATAATTTTCTTATTTGAATGGTTTAAGATTGACTACATGTAAATATTTACAAAAATAACATGTAAATATTAACTATTTAAACTATAATATTAACTATAATTAACTACATGTAAATATTTTAGATTTTAAAATTTAATCCCATGATTTTAAACATTGATTACATGTAAATATTAACTATGATAACTAAATTCAAATATTAACTATTTTATCTATAATATTAACTATAATTAACTACATGTAAGTATTTCATATTTTAATTTTTAATCTGAGATTATATTTGAATTATTCAACATTCAGTACATGTAAATATTAAATAAAATATTAACTATGATAACTACATGCAAATAATAAGTATTTTAACTATAGTATGAACTATAATAAACTAATTGTAAATATTTTAAATTTGAAATTTTAATCCTACATTCATTAAACAGTAAACCAATCAGCTATATAATAGGAATGATTGTTTCTATTCATCACATCACATCAAGTTTTCTGGTATTTGTTAGGGAAAATTTCTAGAGGTGTTGCGTTGGCATTGGTAACTCCGTGGAGGCATTGCATTGGCATTGGAGGCGTTGTGTCGCTATTGGTAATTTTGTGGAGGTGTTGCATTAGCATTGGTAACTTCGTGAAGACATTGCATTGGCATTGGAGGCATTGTGTTGCTATTCGTAATTTTGTGGAGGCGTTGTGTTGGCATTGGTGACAGCAGTTTTTTGCATTTCAAAGGTTAATTTTCCTTCTATTCTGTCAATTTAAAGACGATTTTGGGGAAAATCTATTTTTCTATAGTTTTTTGTGTCAAAAAACTACTTTTTAAAGGTTTTTAGGTTCAAAAACCTTAATTTTTTTATATTTTTTTAGTGAAGAAAATGCAAAAAGAACTAATTTTTTTAGGGTTTTAAGGACAAATTTAGAAATCTTTTTCTTTTTTAAGACTTATAGGTTCATCTAGACAGAAAAATCCATAAAACGACCATGCAGATAAAAAAAAATAGTAATATTATAACATTTTTTATTTGTTTTTTTTTTATAATAAATATATCAATGGTTTCATTATTTATTTATTTTATTTTTTTTGAGAATTTTTTGTTTTATATTCTATTTTATTTTTTATTTTTAATTTTAAATCTTAGTTTTATTCTTTTTAATTTTAAATCTTCAATTTTTTTTTTCTTTATTGTTTTGTTATATCTCATATTTTTTTTTTTTTAATTCTATTGTTATGTAGTTTTTTTTTTTAATTTGTTGTATTGTTATATTAAAACAAATGTTTTTTTTTTCATTTATTATATTGTATTGTTTTTTTCTTTTAATTATATAATGTTTAGAAACAAGACATAATTGTTATTTAATAATTTTTTTTAATATATTAATATTTTGATATTTTTAACAAAAAAAAAATTTTAATCAGCCCCCTGCCCAACGGGGGCCCTAAGGCCAGCTGGGTCGCCCCCGTGGCACCGCTCGGCCGGCCAACGGTGCCCCGCGGGCACAGTCAACGACAGCTCATGATTTTTTATTTTTATTTATTTTTTTGTATTTGTTTTAATAAAACACCTTTTTTTTAATTTGTTTTTTTTTTTAATTTTGTTTTTATAATTTGTTTTAATAAAACAATTAAAAATTAATAAAAACATTGTTATATATAAAAATAATAAAAATTTGTTATATAATATAATAAAAACATTGTTATATAATATTTATTAAAAATATCAAAATATAACAAAAATATATATATATATATATATATATATATATATATATATATATATATTAAAAAAAAATATTAAATAAAAATTATGTTTTGTTTTTAAACATTATATAATTAAAGAAAAAACAATACAATATAATAAATAAATAAATAAAAACATTTGTTTTAATATAACAATATAATAAATTAATAAAAAAAACTATATAACAATACAATTAAAAAAAATAAAAATATATATAATATTATAACATTTGTTTTTAACATTTAAATATTTAAATTTCTTTTTTAATTTTACTTTTTAATTTAAGTATTAAAACAACATTATAAAAAATTTAATTTTTTCTTTTATTTTGTTTAATTGCTTTTCTTTTATTTTGTTTATTTTTATTTAATTACTATGTAATGTGAAATAGAAATTTGTAATTTTCAAATATATTAAAAGATTATATAAATTTATAAACTTTTATATTAATTTTTTATAATTTTAAGTTTATAATTTTTTATTTAATTGCTATGTAAAGTAAAATAAATTTTTATTTTATTTTATTTTGTTTATTTTTATTCAATTGCTATGTAATGTAAAATTAAATTTTAAAATTTTAAAATATATTAAAAGATTAAAAGTTTTTTTAATAAAATCATTGCCTTAAAAAAAATAAAATTTAATTTTAACATTTGTTATAAATAGTTAGTAATTTTTTTTTGTTTTTTTTTTAAATATTAAACAAAAACTGAAGTTTGAAAATAATAGTTTATTTTTTTAAAATTGTTTTATACAATTTAAACACATTTTTAATTTTTTTATAAAATGTATTCAAAACATATTATATAGATATATATACATATGATTTATAATATTTTGTTTTTAAATGAAAATTTTTATAGTTAATTTTATTGCTTTAATTTCAAGCTATTTAGTTTTAGAAATAAATTTTGTTTATTAAATTTATTTTATCCGCATTATTTTTCCATTAACTAATATATATATATATATATATATCAGGAAAATGACATCAAAAAAGATTTCTGTGAATGTTTCTGCACATAGGGCAGCAGCTCCCAAATCTACAGCTGCAGCTCGACGCACTTTGGATACAACTCCCAAATCTAAAGTTGCAGCTGGACGCACTATGGACACTGTTGGACATAATAAAGACATTGTTGCACACACTAATAAAAGTCAAGCAAGTGGGCACCAGGTTCATTAAAGCTTATTTCTGATTGGAAGAACACCGAGGAAATAGATAAAACTGATTTCTCATGGTATCTTGAAGATAGTGAAACAGAGGCTGATATACACATCTATCTGATTTGTGGTATGATTGACTTAAATGAGCCATATGATGTGATGGGCAGAGTACGAGACATATGTATGGTCCCGAATACAAACACTATTTATGTTCTTACAAGGAAGGCTCAGAAACGTGAGAAGATTAGATATCGTCTATAAATCATCAAGTATGACACAGATGAAATATCTTCAAAAATTTCTGAAGAAATATCAAGCAACATTGCAAATAACATTGTAAGTATGCTTATTTTTATTTCCTCTATGCATTATTGTAAGGATGATTCAATTTTTTATAAATTATTGATCATTAACATGTTTTATTTTGTTTCATAGGATTTTGTTCCGAGTCTTTCAAACATGTTTGAAGGTATTTATATGTTGGTGCCAAATGTTATGGATGTGATCAACACTTTCCACAAAGACAAAGCAGAGGAAAGGAGATTGAAGCAAAGAGCAATAGCTCGTGACACTGCAACAGTACAAAGAGGGGATCAACCAAGAGTTACTAAGGTGGGTCAATCTAGTAAACTTAAACATGTTTCTTTTGAAGGTGTCGAACATGAAACAGAAAATTATGATAGAATTAGTGAGGAGGAGATTAGAACTGTTGTGCAAAAGGAGAAAACAGATCAGACACCAAAAAGAAAAATCACCAAAGATGTCTCTCTTTTACCTCATGAAGGAGAGCTTGTTTATAAAAAAACTGATATGTTATCCAATAAGACTAGGAAATCAAATATTGGTGAACCTATAAAGGTCGTGAGCAGCAGTGAAGAAAAAATTGAAAGCTCTCACGGAAGCAGAGAAATCATAACACCAGGTGCTGAGTTAGAGGATGGCATTATTAAAACAAAACAAAATGCTATTCGACAAGAGTTGAGGAAGAATAAATTAATTCTTGGTGGCCAAACATTTGAGCTTAATGTTAACCAATTTTATAGCCCAAATGAAGGACAATCTCAATATCAAATTAGAAAGGCCCATCACCTACATGTACATAATCTGAAAACATTGTTCAAGTTCAATCCATATGCGCATGTGGTGGATTATGTGGTTCTTGTCGATCCATGTCAGGTTCCCAACAAACAAGAATTTGACAAGACAAAATGTTTTGATTATAAATATTATGTAATTGGAGGGAACCATTCGATAGAGGCTAAGAGACAATTGATTGCAGAATATCCCAATAACTATATTTTTCAAACAGTGAAATGCATCATTTACGCTGGCTTAACAGAAATATAATCAAAGTTATTGGCATGGGATCATAATGCAGATAATGAGTACAGAATGAAAATTACTTTCATCCAAAGGGTCAGATTTATTCATAATGAATTCATAGAAAAATGTGGTGGGGATAAGACACAAGTTAGTGTAGCATTTCGAAAGGAATTTTTAATGGAAACAGGTTATTAAATTGATGAAAAAAAAGAAAAAGATGGAAAATTGAATACAAATTTCTTCAGAGGCACAGATAACATTTTTCAGTTGGCATTTAGAACTAGGGAGGTATGGGATTTGATTGATGAGATTTTTGATCGGTGGGAGAATATTTCCATAAAAAATCAGAAGGTTAGAAAGAATAAACCCATAATATGTACCAACAGTAAGGGGGGTCCTAAAATGAAGCAGCTTCCAGAGGATATGACTATCACACCTTGGAGAACAATGCAAGGTGTGAAGGATGATAAATTAGTCAAATCAGTATTAGCCCGTGTGAAGTTGGGTGAATTATCAATGGAAGAAATGTGTGCAGAATTTCAAAAGTAAGTTTCTTGAATTATTTCTTATTTTTCTTTCATTATAATTTTATTTTAAATAAAACATAATGATGTTGGTAGAATTTTTTATACATGTCAGTATATTAACGCTTTTAACTTGATTTATTCAGCCAATTTTTTTTTATGAAAATACAAGAACACATGGTTAAAATGTTGAATGAAAACAGTTGGGATGATGTTGTACGCAACTACCCAGAAGCAAGTTCTACATCAACACTAAAAGAGTTTTATATTGCATTCAATAAGGTATGTTGATTTATAAATTCATTTTATTCATATTTAAACTATTTTTATTTTATTACTTATATGTGTGTGTGTGTGTGTGTGTGTGTGTGTGTGTCATTAAAGATGTCGAAGAAGGATGGAAATGGAGTACCAGATACTTTCAAAAGCTTTATTGAAAAAATTAAGATGGAGAACATGAGAAGGAAGCGTCTTATGAATGTTGAACTAGATCCTACTCTTAATAATTACATTTGGAATGGGCTCGACAGTGTCCAATATCAAATAATACAAGGTGATTGTGAAGACATTGCATCACTAATACCTAAAAGGGAATATGGCCTAGTTATTGCAGATATTCCTCATGGTTTCAATTTCCCAGACATTGAATATGATAGAGAACTATATACTTATCAAGCTTTTAGTAAAGTGGTTACGGGTTTTCAAGAAGTGACAACATCACCACTTTGGCGATTTGTGACATTTCATTCAGACACACAGTTTCAAATGTTATTAACAAGCTTCAAGGGTAAAGCAAACTCAAGGATGCAACTTACATGGTAAGACTTTGAAATTGTATGTTTGATTCCTCCTAAAAAATTTTATTCATGTAAAATTTAATTGAACTTTTACTATGTTATGTTACAGGCAAAAGTCAAATATTGTTTCTTCCAAAGATCAGCCTATTATAAATGATTGTGAGTTCATCCATGTTGAATGTTGGACAAAAGACGATAGCTATAAGCATATTATTATGAATCGAGTAGATGGGAGGAGTCATAGTCAAGTATTGGTTTATGATGCAGTTGTAAGAAAACTAACATATGAGGATAAAGATGCAAAAGGAGATATAGTTAACATTTATCAAAAACCACAAGCATTGATTAACTATATTATAGATCTATGTTCAAATGAAGGAGAATGGGTTTTGGATTTATTCTCAGGTTCAGGTAAGTTTTAATATACAAATTTAAATTTAAATATTGTCTTTTTACTTTTTATGTCTCTATACTAATTTTCTTACTTATTTTTTATGTGCTTGATGATTAGGTACAACACTAGCATGTTGCCTACTAAAAGGAAGAAATTGCATTTCCATTGAGAAAGATCCAGTTCAATGCAAATTTATTCAACAAAGAATTAACGCACTTAAATTCCTTCCAGATGCGAAGCAAGAAGTTGGTTTGAGGAAAGGAGATTTTAATGAATCACGTGTGGCAAAAAAAGCAAAGGAACCTCAACCACCATTATATGGAATGATTGGAAAGGGACACTTTGGAAGATTTTCTGACATGAAAGATCCATTAGAAGACGACAATGATCAAAATGAAGAAGAAAATGCTGCGGAAGAAGCCATCAATGCTGTTCTAGATGATGTTGAAGATGTATTAGTTGATATTGTTGATGATATTTAAGTTATGCTTGCAAACAAAGCTTATTTTTGAGAACTAGTAATCAGTTTTACTTTTAATGTTTAGACTTTGATATTTTATGAGAACAACCCTTTTTTTTTTGCAAAAAACATGTGATTGCTATTATTTTTTGACATAAAATTCAATAAAAATGTTATTTTCTTAAGTTTTTTTGTTAAGATTCTCCCAAAAAATTAGTTTATTTAACATGTTTTTTTCAACAAAAACTCTGTAAAAGTGTATTTTTTGCATTGTATTTATATTGAAAAATTGTATTTTTTGTCATATGGTTCAAAATATTGGTTTTTTAGCGACAATTTTTTGATGTGCATTGAAAAATTATTTAACAATACATAAACATGTAGAAAATATAAACTTTAGAATATTGACCCTTTTTCCATCTTTTATGTATGTGAAAAAGTGAAAATATCATTACAAGTTTTTATTTTAAAAAAAAATATTTTTTTTATTTTTAAAACACAAGTACATAAATGCACTTAAAAATAAACATCTCACAGAAGAAGAAGACATTAGAAAATCTATAGTGTCAAAATAAATCCTATAAAAAAACATTGGTGATGATACACCACCACTATTCAAAATCGACAAAAAAAACATCACTTAAAAAAATATATATATATTAATTAGAAAAAAAAAAAACAAAATGAAAAAAACTTAAAGTGCCAAAAACATGCTCAAAATTTTTTTTCTTGATTCTGCATCGCCAATTTCTCAAAATCAGGTGTTTTTCTTGATACTTCAAAAAGTAGGTAACAATGAGGTTACCTATTTCATCGGTAACATTGTTTATGGAAAAAAATTCTCTTGAAAGAATGGAATGCCTCTTCCTCCTACTGGCCCGGTTGTAACACAACCTTCTAGCCTACTAGTGGTTAAGTTTGACTACATCAACTCTTAACTAGAGTTACAATATAGACTCTTCTAGAGTATTTTACATAAAAAAAAACAAGGCTATCCCATTTTCCATAAATAATGGGGGTTGACAAGGCATCCTCCTGAACTATAGGTGTGAAAATAGGAAGGTCAAATTATGAGTGGCATAACTTTCTGCATACAGACTCTGATTGACACACTTCTTTCACTGTTGGAAATATATTTATGTGTATAATAACATAAGAAGTTGTGGTGCTAAAGCGGCAAAGGTTTAACCCCAAAAACCATCATTTGATGCCTCAAAATACTCTTGGAAGGTTTCAAACCCTGTTTCGCAAAACTGGGTCCCGCTAGTAAAAACAGTCCCATGAGATGATTCCTCCACTTTTTCCACTATGAATGCATCAAGATGGATGAAAAAAAATATAATGATTCAATCTTGATCAATCACAT
This sequence comes from Pinus albicaulis, assembly GCA_034641835.2. Classification (NCBI taxonomy): domain Eukaryota; kingdom Viridiplantae; phylum Streptophyta; class Pinopsida; order Pinales; family Pinaceae; genus Pinus; species Pinus albicaulis. The sequence goes on from CM076574.1 coordinate 1,072,110,236, forward strand.
TATTATCCAAGGGTTATGATGCATTATGATGTTGATAAAGGGTTACATAACATTGCAGCATTCATCAATTGTTATGTAATATAAAAAATAAAAAAATAAAAAAATAAAAAATAAAAAAAATCTCTTTTTGGCCTACTTATATCAAACTATTAAATACATCAATGGTTATTTTACATTTTCATGTTAATTAAATTTTAGGTTACATTCATTTTTGTTGGCCATGGTTGGATCTAATCAACTATTGCTTACTATAGTTCATCATCTGTGATTGTGGATAAATTTGGTTTATCATGAAAATCAAGGTTACCCATGTTTAATGACAATTAACTATGGTTAAACATGTTTTCAAATGACCCTTATCTTGATTGTGCATTTTTACCATTGGATAGGTACGTAGAAAATTTAATGTTTGACATCATTGCTTGTCATAGAGTTAGCCATGTTTTATTATGATTGAGTATGGTTGACACTATTTTTACTATGGTTGACTATCATTTAATTTGTTTGAATATGGTTAATTATAGTTAACTTCAATCAAATTCAATTATACATAGTTAATTACAATTTTCTTTATTTTTCTACTATTAACTACAGTTTAGCATATTGTACCATATTCGAATATAGTTGACCAAAGTTGGGCATGATTGGCCATGGTTGAATAGATTTGACTTTGGTTAACTATGATCAACTATGATCCCACACTCCCTAACCTCTCTTCCCTCCCTCTCTCTCAATCTCCCCCACCCCCTAGTCTCTCTCTCTCTCTCTCCCCCCCCACTATATTCCCATGTCTCCTTTAATCCAACAGTCTCTCCCCACCTTTGTAGCCCTCTCTCTCCACTTTCCTCCCTCTCTCTTACTCACTTTATCTATCCGTGTCTCCCTCCATCAATGGCTCCTTCATAATAACTTTATATTTCTCTATCTACCTCCATCTATTAGAGAACTGTTGAGGTCTATAATGGTACTTCTAAGAAAAATGTATAACCAAAATAAACTTTATAAGAACCAATAGGATTCAAGATGATGATGTCAACCATGGGGGATTATTCACCATTTTGTGGTAAAAAGGTAAAAAGATTAAAAAATAATAAAATAATAACACTACATTTTCAACTTGTATTTTCAGCCGATCTCATTAATGTTTTACTCACATTTTTAGCGGGATTACTCGTTGGAGGAAAAATTTAATTCCTCATCCAAGGAGTACCTAGGTTACATACTTCCAATGGGCCCTGCTACACGAAAAATGAGAAATACATGAAAAAACATGATTGTAATCACGTTTTTTCATGTATTTCTCATTTTTAGTGTATAAGGGTCCAACAAAAGTATGTAACATGGGTATTCCTTGGATTAGGAATAAAATTATGCATCCAACAAGTGTTCCCGATTGAAATTTCAGTAAATAAATAGGGAGATAAGTTGAAAAAGTGTTTTTTCTTTTTTCCCTCTACAATTTGATGATGTAATCTAATATTATTTTATTATTTCCACTATTATTTTATAATTTCCTTAGGAGGCCCATTTTAGACCTCAAATTTCCCCTAATGTCTCTCCCACCTCTCTCTTTCCCATCCTCTATCTCCCTCCTTATGTATCTATCCCCTCACTCTTTTCCTTTCACTCACTCTTACTCTATCTAACTATCCTTTCCTACGCTCTCTCTGCTAGTCTCTTTACCCTCCCTTACTCACTCTCCAAACCCTCCACTCTCTTCCCCCCTTCCATCTCTCTTTTCTTCAATCCCTCTTTACCTCTTTATGCCCCTCTAGGTTTGTATCTATCTTCCTCCCTAACTCCTTCTCTTTTGATGTCACCTCCATCACTCCCTATCACTCACTATTTTTCTCCCTCTCCTCAAATCATCCCTATCCCTTCCTATTTTTCGCTATCCCTCCCTCCCTAATTTTATCCTCCATTTACAAAAACACCCACCCACCACCTCAATCTGTCTTTGACACCCTCTACCGTCTCTCTTTATATCTCTCTCACACTCCCTCCCTCCCTCTCTATTTCTCTTAAATCACATTAAATCACTCACTCTTCTTATCCCTTCACCCTCCTATCCATCCCTACCCCTTTTTATCTCTCCCTCCCTCTTTCCCTCTCCCTCCAACCTTCTCTATCTCTCTCCCTTACTCCCCATGTTTCTCCCACCCATCACACCATCTCTCACACACTCCCCTCTCTTCCCAATTTTTGCTCCCCTTCACTCTGTATTAAGGAATATTTTAGGGGCTAACATTCATATATGGGAAATTTTTCCATGCTTTTCCAAAAAATTGATTTTCCAATATCCATTTTTTGTAAAACATATTCACCCAAATTTTATAGGGTAAAATTATTTAACCTAAAAAATAGCCAAAAAATTTTAGAGGAATATATAAAATCATTATACATTTGAATATTTTTAGGAAAATATCACCAAATATGTTATAGTTTGCATATTAGGGACTAGTAATGTTTTCCAATGTCTCTAAAGTTTAAGATAAATTTCATCCTTAAATTTTAAGATAAATTTCATCCTTAGAATTTTCCTTTCTCTCTATCTCTATCTACCTCCGTCACTTTCATTCCAATATCTTCCTCCTCCTCTCTCTCTCTCCTTTCCTTCTCTCACTCTATTTCTCTCTCTACCACTCTTTCCCACTCCACCTCTATCACTCTCTCTTCCACTCTCTCTCCGTCACTCCCTCTCTCATTATATTTCTCTAGCCCGCTCTTTGTCCTTCCTCTTCTCTCTCCCCATCCCACAACTATTTCTCTCTCCCTCGCCCTCTCACTCACTCACTCTTTCTCTTTATCTCTCCATCTATGTATAAACATAACTATGTCCCTCTACTTCCATTATATCCATCCCTCTCTGCCTCTCTATATTTCTCACTCTATTTCTCATTCTCTATATATCCCTCCTTCCCTCCCCCATCCCCTCATTTATAACAACCCCCTTCCAACAATATATATGTCTTCCTCCCTCTCTCCTTTTCTCACCTTCTCTCCCCCTACCCCTCTTCCATTCTTCCTCACATATTCTCTCTCTAACCCTCTTATAGTGTATCTCTCTCCCTCATACTTCCTATCTCTCTCTTTATCTCCCCACCCCAACTCTCTCTCTCTCTTCCCTCTCTCCCCTCTCTATTTTTTTCTCTTTCTTTGTCCCTATCTCATTCTCTATCTATATCTCTCTCCCAATATATCCCTCTATCTCCCTCTCCTATCCATCTAACTCTATTCCACACACTCTCTCTCATCTACTATCCATATATCTTTTATTCCTTCTATATACACCCTCCAACTCTATCTCTATCTCCCTCCCTCTCTCCTTCTATATATTACCTCACTCCCTATATTTTTGGTAAACTCTCCTTCTTTATCTATTTATCCATACACCCATCATATCCTTCACTCCATATCTCTCTCTTCCCCACCTCTCTCCTCCTATTTATTATGCTTCCTCCTTCCTCCTTCCTCTCTCTCTATCCCTCCCTCCCTCCGTTAGTCCCTCCTAATCAACCCCTCTCCAACTCTATATATCCCTCTCTCTTTCTCTCTTTATCTCCCTCTCCCTCTTTTCCTTCCTCACCTCTATCTCTCTCTCTTTGACTCTTGTTCTTGCTCTTCTTCCTCCTCTCTCTAACTCTCTTTCCCCCTATATATCTATCTCTTTATATATTTCAATCTCCCTCCCTCTCTCCTTCTCTTATATCTCGTTTCTCTTTATCTCTATGGAAATCCACTTCTACCCATCCCCTCTATTACTAGACCTTTTTATCCATACCTTTGTATATTATTCCACCTCTATCCCTATCATTATTGTCCCCTTTCCCCCCTCTCTTCCCCTCCTCTCTCTCCCGTACTCTCAATCTCTCTCTTACTCCCTCCCTCCAACTCTCTCTCCTCTCTCTCCCTCATTCTCCCACATATCCCTTTCCCATCCTCTATCTCTATCTCTCCTTCCCACTCTCTCTCTCTTTTGCCCTCCTGTGCATGAAAACTCACCAGCACTGTGAAGGATTTCCCTAGCTGAGGAAGTGATATTTTTAGTGACGTTCTATTTCTTTCTCTATCCCCTCCTCTCCCTCTCTTTGCACCCCTTCCAAATCTCTTTATCTCTCTCTCTCTCTCTCTCTCTCTCTCACACACACACACACACACAAAGCATTTTTCCCTCTCTTCTTCCCTCTCTCTCCCATTCCCCCCCCCCCCCTCTCTCTCTCCCATTATCAACAATTTTTTAGATAAAAGAAAGTATAATATATAGCTTGAGTGGGCCTAATGGTTAAGAGAATGTGTTTCGTCCTAAGAGGTCACATGTTCAAAACCAGAGGGGGGTAGATTATGTATGCCTTCGTATAACTAGCAGTCAAATCACAGCGCGAAGGTGGGTCTCTTGTACCACAAACAAGGGCGTCTCATAAACCAGTTTGGTGTATGTCTTGGTTGTGACCAATTTGGATCATGATAGTAATAATAATAATTCCCTCCCCCCTCTCCACCTTCCAAATGTTTCTCTCTCTCTCTCTCTCCACCTTCCTCCCTCTCACCACATATATTTCTCTATCTCATCCCTCTATCTATCATTCCTCCATGAAAAAAATTCTCCTTATGCTCTATCTCTTTCTCCCTCCTCTCCTTCTCTCTCTCCCCATCATTGCCTCTCTCTCAATATCTTTCTCTCTCCACCTCAATGCTTCTATCTTTATCTCATTATTTACCCTATTTTGTCTCCCTCCCTCTATTACTCTATATATTTCCATCACTCTCCCTCTCTCTCCCTATCAATATTCACCTTGCTCTCTCTCTTCTTCCCCCTATCTCTCCCTCTCTCTTTGATTTCCTATATATTTATATATCCCTTCCTCTCTCCCTATCTCTCTCTTCCACACCTCTCTCCCATCCTATCTCCACCTTCATCCCCCTCCCTTCTCTATTTTTATGTTTTCTCCTCCGTCCCTCTCTCTCTAACTCCTCCTCTCTCCTCCATATATTTATATTTCTCTCTTTACTTGTATCTCCCTCTTCATCCCTCTATATCTCCAATTTTCTCTCCCCCTCTAAATCTGAAACTTTAACCTACTCTCCCACCCCCACTTCTCTCTCTACATGAAATAGGACCAACGAATATGAACATCAACAGTATTTGATACCAAAATGAGGGTTACCTTTAATGTAACTACAAATTCTCTTTGCATATTTTGAGTGGATTTCTTCTAGAGCCTCCATAAACCAAGAAACCACACTAACATTGAGTAAGATATTAGGCCAAAATTGAGTTAAATAAATTAGGCTACTGGTAAGTTATCAATACTCGGTAGCATAAATTTTATAGAGGGGCACTCTTTAATAAACTTAATACCTATCTCAAAATATGTAGTACATGGCTTATAATTTTCCATATTATATTGTTTGAAAAAGTATATAATATATATATATATATATATATATATATATATATACAGAGAGAGAGAGAGAGAGAGAGAGAGAGAGAGAGAGAGAGAGAAGCATGGAAAGGAAAGACTTGAAGACCAAAAACGAAATCCAGAAGGCTGAGGTCAGTTATCTCAAAGGTGTCACCAGGTTGAGTCTTTAATATAATAATGGAATATTTATTGGTGTACATTATGATTAAATCATCCACATAAACCATAAAATATCAATCACTCTTAGCATACCAAGGCCAAGAGGGCCTACTTCAAAACATACAATGACTTCTACGCTTGATAGGTGAGATTGGGATCTATCACAAAATCAAGGGGTTCGTTCGTTTAGATTTCTTCAGTTAATTCACCATGAAAGAAGGCACTCTTAACATCCATATGATGAATTTCAAGCTAAATTTAGTATTCAAAAAAATGATTAGTTGAACATAATTCATCTTTACAATAAAGGAATTCATCTTTGCAATAGAGGAAAAGGTTTCAATGTACTCTATTACTTCTTGCTATGAGAAGCCTTTCACAACCAAAAATGTCTTATGACATTTAAAAACACCTTTATAAGTGAATTTTATTGTACATACCCCTCAAAATTTCACAACATTTTCCCATTGTCATAGGGGAAATAACTACCAAGTGTGATTCTTCAAAGGAGAATCTATCTCAACCTATATTTCTTGTTCCCATTAAGATTGTCCTTATGCATCAATATGGGATTTTGAATCAGAAGTTTCATGAACATGAACCATCAACACAACACTGACATGCTATTTATAATTGTGAATTTTTCAACCTCAAGGATCATCACTGAAATATGATCTAGTAGCTTGTATATATTGACAAGCCCATTGAGTTAAAAAATATGTCAGTGAATGGATATGTGCATCAAAAATTTGACGAGGAGAGGTTACAATTTCAATAGGATATGATCAACTATTAGTTGACTTGGAAGTAACAATCAAAAAAATGATCAAAATAATAAATATGAGGAAAATCAGTCCATTGTCTTAAAGAATATCAAAAGGATCACTCATCAACATTGGGAAGGAATAATTCAATAACTTAATGCCAATCTCATAGAATATTACATTTATCGTAATAATGGCTTGATTTTATACAAGTTGAAATAAAAATTAGTATTTTTTCTCATCAAAGTAGCTAATCATGATGTAAGCATTACTCTTTTCATCCAACTAATTTTTACAATTATTGAAAATATGTGCCCAATCTATTGATCCAAAAAAATGAGGTGATAGGCTATGGCATTATTACCATACCAAATTTCAATTATAATAACAAAAATGATAGCTCTAGTGATAATAATATTTAAAAGATAATTGGCATAGTAGATATCTTCATCCCAAAACATTTTCGATATATATTTGGCATAAAATAGACATCAAGACATCTTGGCTAAGGTTCAATTCTTTCATTTTACATGCCATTTTGTTGAGGATGGGGAGCTAATATCTACTTGGATATGCCTAAATGAGTAAGGAAATCTTAAAATAGTTGAATTACATAATCTCCTCCATTATTTGATCTTAGGAATTTAATAGATAAACTACATTAATTTTCAATTGATGCTCCAAATTATTCTAATATTTCGAAGAATAGACTCAATTAAATACTTAAAAAAAAAAAAAATGGTTATATGTATTTCACACATGCCAATGAAGTCTTATTCATACATAAAAATTCACTATGAACAAGCTTTGGTGGTTTCTACATACACCATGATTTCCAAAATCCAAAGGGTTCATGATGATACTTCCCTATCATATATCTCGTATAGACTCCATTAGGTGGAAGAACCTTTGATAAATAGAAAATCATATTCTATGTTTCCATATATTCAAGATTTGAAAATTCAGATATCCAAGTCCTTCATGCTAGATTCAACTTCAAAAATTTATCTAAGGAATAAGAGAAGTCAATTCATTGTAAAGTCGAGAAAAGTAACAAAAGGCTTATAAATTCCATTAGTTAAGTCAAGGATTCCCACAACGATAATAATATTTTCTTTCTTTATATCTTTAACAATGAACCAATCTAGCCAAAATTCAATAATTTTACCAGTCATTATCAGTGGAGACGTCGACAATAGGTTTGCACTTAGATTAGGAATATGGTAAACCTTGAAAAATCATCAACAACGGTTATAATTTATTTCGCATATGCCAACAAAGTCTTATTCATACATAAAAAATCACTATGAATAAACTTTGGTGGGATATACAGACACCATGAATTCCAAAATCCAAAGGGTTTCTAATGATGCTTCCATAGCATACATCCTATATAGACTCCATTAGGTAGAAGAACCTTTGATAGACCAACATGGTATGTTGCCATTATATTCATACTTTGAAAATATATTTGTATAAGTTTTTCATGCTAGATTCAACTCCGAAAATTAATTTATGACACAAGAGAAGTAACAAAACTTATATAATCCATCAATTGAGTTGAGGATTCCTACAATGACAATCATCTTTTATTTCATCTTATACTTAAAATTGTATCGATCTAGCCAAAATTCAATAATTGTATGTGTTACACCATTTTTTGGTCATCTAACCTACTATCATTAGATGGACTCAAGTACACCACGTAAGACCAATTTTACCCTAAGTAAAATTGCTTTCACTATGTAAAATAACTTAATAAAACACATTTATTAGGTTGTTTATGGTCTAAACAGGAAACCCCCAAAGGAAATATTAAACAAACCTATATTTGTTTGATTTTCCTGGTCATGTTTAACCCAAAACAAAGAAATTAATTAGATAAATCTTTATTTATCTTATTATTTTCTAGGAATAATTATTTAAAACTTATTTAAATAATATTCCTTGTTAAATATGACTAAATCACCCATAAATAATTAAATAAATCATTATTTATTTGATTATCTTTCAACCACTTCCTTAAAATGATAAATAAATCATTTATTTATTTATTATTCACAAATAAAGGGATTTGACCCAAGTCAAATACTTTTTCCCTCCATCAAATATAATAAAATATTCCATAAAAGGTGGATCTAGATTTGGTTAATGTTATTTTAATCATGCACCAAGATCTAGAATGACCCAATATTTTGTTATAAATAGGAGGGTTTCTCCTACCATTCTTCACCTTTTGTTGCCTATTAGATCACTCTGGATCTATACTCTTGGTCCGACTTTGAGCCATTATCATTGTCAAATTTTCCATTATTTGTTGTGTGAGCTCCCTTTGAGTTCTATCTTTGTCTGGGTTTTCTACACCAACAGGAGAGAGAAATACTAGATCTGAAGTGCTGAGGACTTCCAAGAACCCATCCCATTGAGGATAATTGGAAACACCTTCTTGTTTTCCTCCCAGGTGCCCTTAATACAAAAATTCTTTCAAAAATATTGTTCTTGTCTTGTCTATTGGATGTATGGAGAAAAACCTTATTTTTACTGCTTAATGTCTCTCTATGCATAGATCTGGTTTTTTGCAGCACTTGTCTTGATCAACTAACTACAGATCTGAAGATATTGGCAGCCACATTTGATGTTAGGGCTATAAGTTATGCGTAGCTAAAGTGGTATTTTTTCATACACTTCGACAAAAGTTTCATACTAACAATTGGCGACTCCACATGGGTTTTCAATTACGACTGCTGTCGTTTTTCATATTCCTGCATATCTAGCTACTTCAGACCCTAGGGTTTCTTTTCAGCTTTTTTTTTTCCTATTTTTATGTTGTTTTTCACCTATAAAACTTTAAAACATTAAAATTTCTAACTTCCTCGTGTTTTTGGCCCTATTGCGCAGGTGACAGACATCAGCCGCACCTGAGACGGCAACTTTTTCGGAAATCTGCCGCTGGGACACCCGGAGCTTCAGGTCATGCTTTTCAGCCCAGAAACTGTGACCTGGACTCCAGGTCACACTTTTTGGCCCATTAACTGCGACCTGGGTAGCGGAAAACAGCCCAAAAACTGCAACTTGAGCAAAAAACAGGTCAAAAACTGCGACCTAGACTTTTTTCTGGAATTTTTCTGAAATTTTTCTGGGTTTTGCCTGAACCTCTGTCATGGTTTTCTGACCTCCATTTCCACCCATTTAGACCTATTATTTCTCTATTTTACTCAACTAAGTGGGAATCTAGCCCCCTAGGGCTTCAGTACCCTCCACTTTTTGTGGAAGAGTTTTAGCTGCTGTAAGTGTCTAAATTTTCAGAGTTTTCAGCCATTTCTTTTTCAGATCTGATACCTCGTTTTCAGATCCCTTTTAATCAGCTCTTATCCCTTTCAAATCACCTCCTGAATTTTTTTTTGGATCTACCTTGAGGGCCTCCTCCTTGTCCCTTCTGCCTTTTGCTGATTTCCTCCTTTTTTGCAGCCACCTTGCCTCTGCCTCTTGGCTGTGTTCTACACCTCTTTTCAGCAGATTTCCCCTTTAGATCCCTGTCCCTTTCGACCCTAGATCTATTGGCATCTTTGTCGTGTGTTTTGGCTAGATTTTTCCCTCTATTAGACTAGTTTTGAGAGCCCGCCTTTTTGGGTTAGATTGATGCATTGTTAGCTGTTAATTTTCTATTATTTCAGCATTATATACTGTTCTCTACAGATTTATTTTCAGTTACACAACACACTTTTTCTTTTGCTCTCAAAACGTCAGGGTTTAAAAATTAAAATTAACGCACGCCACACACTCACCCTAAGTGAAGAAGAGCCTGGTTAACACCGCCAGGCAAAGACTTTAAAACATTGTAAAATCAATTGACACTGCACCTTTCTGCCCTTGTTTCGACATTGTAATCACTTGATTCTGCACCTCCCTGCCTTTGTTGGTCGTTCTTCTTCCCCTTGTGCCGTGTTTGTGTTGTCACCATTGCGCCCCCAAGGCGCACATCCCAGAGACTTCTTGGCCTTCACCCTCAGTTTCCGTTCGGTCGACTTACTCCTTCCCGCCGTCGTCGAGTTAGTCCTCCTCCGAGTCCACACTCCGACTCCTCTTCTAGTTCATTGGGTTCTCCTTTTACTTCCGGTTCTCCCCCTGTCACCTTCACTATGTCTGGTCCAGGGCCTAACGCTAGCGGTACTCCCGGCCCTAATGCCGAGACTGCTACTAGCGGAACCGCCATAGGAACTACCTCGACTGCGCCCTTGCTCCCCTTCATGGCAGGCCTCAGCCTCCCCGATTTGGACCGGTTGACAAATGACCCTATACGCCATGACGCTAGTTGGCCTGCTATGCCGACAAAGCTCCCTTCTGACATCCCAAAGTTTGAAGGCCTTGCTGGAGAAGATCCTTCAAATCATGTTCGATATTTCCACATGTGGTGTTCATCTACCTCCATTACCGATGACTCTGTCCGTCTTCGGTTGTTCCAACGAACGCTTATAGGCGCGGCTTCTAAGTGGTATGTTGACCAGGCCCCTTCCTCTCATACCACCTTTGTGACTCTTGCCCGGGCTTTTTTATCTTACTTCCAGCTTCCCCTTCATTATGACACTGGTATCGAACTTTTGACTTTTTTCTATCAATCATCTGCGACCCGCCTATCCGATCATGTCCAGGAATGGCAGAGATGAAAGAGCCTATGTCAATCCCCTACCTTCAAAGACTGTGTCTACATGGACTGGTTCCTTAGATCTCTCTTGCCTCCTATCGGGAAAGACGTCGCATCGCATTTCCCCCAAACCGAAGAAGCCACCCTCCAACTGGCGTTAAAATATGACTTGATCTACGCCCAGACAGGTTATGTTTATACTGTTCTACCTGATCTCCCCAGACCCAGTGGTGTCAATGTACCGGGGGCACCTCATGTCGCTGACGGTATCGTTGGAACTCTCTCTCACCCATATGCCCAACCTCCCATGGGTTATGGTTTTCCTGGGGGAGGGGGCAGCACCTCCCACACTTGTTCCCCTCCTGGTAGCACGTATCCAGGATACAGCATGCCTCCTCTTTTGGCCCAACCCCCTGGTCACCATACTGTTACCCAACACCCTTATTATTCATATCCGCATTTTAGTGCTCCAGCTCCTCCAGCATCAGCACCTCCGCCTCCCTGGCCTTCTCAACCCCTGTAACAGCAGTTACCACCCCCTCAAGAGTAGGTGGATGCATAGCAGGGATTCATGGCTACCCAACCACCTGACAGATAGATGGCCACTCAACCTTCCCTTTCTGGTTCCTCCAATTACCAGATCCTCATGATGAACTCTGATCCACCTCTAACCGTCGACCTTAACCTTCAAACTCGGTCCCATCAGTACCCCAAGCCTCCCGCTCCGTCTGTCCCCGAGTCACCTTCTTCAGGGTCTACAGAGCCTCTTTCGACATCCAATGGTCCCTTGCATATCCCTCAACCCAAAGTTGAGGTTGATACCAAGATTCCTAAGGGACCATTACGCCGAAACGCTGCTTCTGGTCGAGCTGCTCATTCATATAGCATCGTAGATGATTTGGCACAATATCCTGCTGTCATTTCAACACTAGAACTCCTCCCGTCGTGCCCTTCCCAAAAGAAGGCTCTACTATCTGCCATGGGCATTGTAGATCCTGCTGATGACCAAATGATTGTTTTCGACGCCCATCAATCAGAACATCCTCCCTTCCTGCTTCCATAGCCTTCCAAATCCCAATCAAAATCTGGAACGCTAACGTTTCTCGGTGTATAATTGATGAGGGGGCATCCACCTGTGTGATGTCCGCTTCGGTTTGGAAGCAACTCGGATCTCCTGAGTTGGCCCCTTCCACGATCACCCTTCAAGCGTGGGATGGCCACGCCTCCCAGCCCATTGGCCTCTTCCGTAATTGTCCTATCACTCTTGCGGGCAAGACTGTTTGCGTTGACGTCGAAGTCATCAACGCCCCTCTATATTACAACATTCTCTTGGGGCGAAGCTACACCTATGCCCCTCAACCATAACCCTCCTTAAAATCGAATTTCTTCACTTGCAACACTCATATTAGGGGCACCATTTTGCCTCCATACTTATCCATGATCGTGTTGATGTTCATCGTGAGTTACCATCTCGTACTCATGTTTTCATGGTCCCCCATTGGACCTTTACTATGTGGCAGCACCATCAAGTCGCTCTTGTTTAGAGCATCCAAGTTGAGTCATCATCACATTCATGGAGTCTATCCCGAGTCCCTTTGTACCCCGCTATAGTCCTCCATCCTTCATTGCTTGGTCTGTCTCTTGTGTCGCACATTATGGCCTTCAGTCCCACTATCCCCTATCTCTTATGATACTATGTCAGTCGCTGCTATGTCATTCATGCCTTTTATGCTCTAGCAAGGGAAGTCGTCCATTTGCTACTCAGTCCCCTCCATTCCATCATCATCATTGGTACTAGTCTGTCAGTCGCTCTATTATTTTCTCTCGTGCCTTCGTTGAGGATCTCTCATTGCCTCACCTACGACGGACCTCCTTCTGTCGACATCAGCCCCTTCATTCCAGAAGACAAGTCTAGAGGGTGGTGTACCTTGGTTCCAGCTTCCACTCTTGTTCGGTGCCTCGGATCAGGAAAAGGGATCTCTCATTTCCCTTTGACTTGATTGTTTCTCCAGCTCCATTCAGCATGATCGATATCCGTATGCCCCAGATGGTCTAGTGATGCGGTAGCGGCTATTGGTGATGCCGGTGTGTGTGAGATGTCTCGGCCCTCTCATGAGGGTGGCCTGCGATTCTGTGATAATGGTTCCCGGATGACCTCTTCATTGCAGCCTTCGATGCAGCTCCATATATTTTATGATGTCGGCCTTAGCCGCTTGCAGCGCCTCTTTGATTTGCATGTATCAGTCAGATTTTGTGAGCCCTTCCCCGCTTGTAGGGGGCATTTGGGTTGTATTTGTATCTCATGTACTCAGATATTATTGTATAAGTCCTGGCTGTTATACCAGGCAAAGCATGTATATGGGATCCCTCATTGTATTTATATCTGGCTCATGTTTATGCCGGCTGTACTTTATGGTTCGATCCCTTGTTTACTGGACACACTATTCTTTTGTACTTTGTCTCGGAGGGCATAGGTATGCCTCCCCTGCCGCCTTTAGCACAGGTACCCTCTCATAAAAAGAGACTTGTTGCACCTGTAAGTCTCGTCTCCTCAGGGTCTAGTTCTTCAGCACATTAGTCTACCTCACATTTGTCTCTCTGAATTCCCTTTTGATGTATGGTGATTGAGTTCTTACAACGTACTTCAGTCATACGATTTTCTCCTAACACTCGCACGTTGGGGGGCAATCTGTTACACCATTTTTGGTCATCTAACCTACTATCATTAGATGGACCTAAGTACACCATGTAAGACCAATTTTACCCTAAGTAAAATTGCTTTCACTATGTAAAATAACTTAATAAAACACATTTATTAGGTTGTTTATGGTCTAAACAGGAAACCCCCAAAGGAAATATTAAACAAACCTATATTTGTTTGATTTTCCTGGTCATGTTTAACCCAAAACAAAGAAATTAATTAGATAAATCTTTATTTATCTTATTATTTTCGAGGAATAATTATTTAAATCTTATTTAAATAATATTCCTTGTGAAATATGACTAAATCACCCATAAATAATTAAATAAATCATTATTTATTTGATTATCCTTCAACCACTTCCTTAAAATGATAAATAAATCATTTATTTATTTATTATTCACAAATAAAGGGATTTTACCCAAGTCAAATACCTTTTCCCTCTAACAAATATAATAAAATATTCCATAAAAGGTGGATCTAGATTTGGTTAATGTTATTTTAATCATGCACCAAGATCTAGAATGACCCAATATTTTGTTATAAATAGGAGGGTTTTTCCTATCATTCTCCACCTTTTGTTGCCTATTAGATCACTCTGGATCTAAACTCTTGGTCTGAATTTGAGCCATTATCATTGTCATATTTTCCATTATTTGTTGTGTGAGCTCCCTTTGAGTTCTATCTTTGTCTGGGTTTCCTACACCAACCAGAGAGAGAAATGCTAGATCTGAAGTACTGAGGACTTCCAAGAACCCATCCCATTGAGGAGAATTGGAAATACCTTCTTGTTTTCCTCCCAAGTGCCCTTAATACAAAAATTCTTTCAAAAATATTGTTCTTGTCTTGTCTATTGGATGTATGGAGCAAAACCTTATTTTTACTGCTTAATGTCTTTCTATGCATAGATCTGGTTTTTTTTTGCAGCACTTGTCTTGATCAACTAACTGCAGATCTGAAGATATTGGCAGCCACATTTGATGTTAGGGCTATAAGTTATGCATAGCTAAAGTGGTCTTTTTTCGTACACTTCGACAAAAGATTCATACTAACAGTATGTGTTAGTGGAGACACCAAAAATAGGTTTTCACTTATATTATGCATATTATAAACATTCAATATTATGGCATGCTGATAAAGGAAATCACCACAACAAGCAAGTTTAAGAGAAAAATCATCCGCTAAGTAAATATTTTCTAAATACCCTTAGCTAGGGAGAAAAAAAAAGTCACTATGGAAATTTTGAGGTAAAAAATGGATCTCAAAATAATAAATGTACCAAAAAAATCAACTTAATAGTACCAATAGTATTCAAGATGATGATCCCATTCCCAAGGGTAAATATTTTTTGAGATGAAAGAAGAAAACTTTTTTTTAATTTTACATTTAACTTATCTCCTTATATCATCACTCAAATTTATAGTGTGGACACTCATTAGATGTGGAATTAGATTTCACATCGATGACTAACCACTCTCGACACTTTTAAGAATACTCACATTGATGAAATCCAAGCCACATGGAAAAAAAACTTGTCTCTTTCAAGCAACATGTTTTTTTCATGTTTTTTCATTTTTTCTCGATATGTGTCTACTCAAAATTATACAAAGTAGGTCTTTCTTGGACATGGAATCTAATTTCTCATCCAAAAATTGTACAAACTTGAAATTTTAGTAAACCTATAAGGAGATAAGTGAAAAATATGATGAAAAAACATTTTTCTTTTTTTCCCTTAAAAAATCATAACTCTTTTTTTATTATTTTATTATTTCCCAAATTGATCCGGATTTATGTAGGAATGCAACAGAATACACATATAACTATAAGAAAATGCTTCATTTTATTAATAAAAGAATG
Organism: Pinus albicaulis; assembly: GCA_034641835.2. NCBI lineage: Eukaryota > Viridiplantae > Streptophyta > Pinopsida > Pinales > Pinaceae > Pinus > Pinus albicaulis. The sequence goes on from CM076574.1 coordinate 1,072,125,782, forward strand.
ACCGAAATAGGCTTACAAACAGAATGGAAACAAGCTAGGGCATTGGTAGCATATCTCTGAGAAGAGATGTGGCATATGCAGGCCTCTAAACTGTGTTACATTGAGGCTCGAAGGCCTATTATAGACATAATGGAAATAGATGAGTTAGGGTACTGGCAGCGTATCCCTGAGAAGAGATTTGACAGCTACTAGCCCCTGAAATGTGTTACAATGAGGCTCGAAGGCCTATTTATTGTTGACAAACAATTTAAAACCCGAAACTTCCAAAAACCTATTCCTAGGAGATGAAGCACCAAAACTGTGGGCCCCTTTTGGGTAAATTTGTGTTTTAACTTCCCGAGGATGTAACTTTGGCATCTGATCTTCGTTTGACACACTTAATAGCTTGTTAGAAATATCTCTCCAAGGAATACCACTTTTGGTGTGAGCAACATCGGTCCATGGACCCATGTTGCTCTCGGTTTTCCCAAAAACCGTCATTTAGGGCCTCAAAATGGCTCTGGAAGTTCAAGACCCAAAAAAATACTAAAAATAGTAAGTTGTGCTGACACTTAAAAATGGAAAGAACTGATAGCGGGGGTTCAAATAGAATAGGTGGGTGGCCACCAATATCCACCTGGATCATTAATGCCCCAAAATGGCTCTGGGCATGCAGAACCCGAAAACCTAAAAAAAATAGTAAGTTTTTGGAAGTGAAAAGCTGCAAGAATTGATGTTGTGGGTCCAAATGGAATATGTGGGTAGCCACCGATATCCACCTGGATCATTCTCCCTCCTTAGGAAGCAATGGTCTCTATTGTGTTAAGTTCCTCCATGGGGGGGGGGGGGGGGGGGCGGATTCCTCTAAACTTGGTATTGGATTTTTCCAGGATGTCATGGACCTATTGGAGGATGTGCTAGATGTAGATGTGTCATTGGTGGGTAGCCATTGAAGGATCTGGGAAAAGTTTTCCATCATCCTGTTCCTCTATTTCTCGAGGGCCTCCCTGAACAAGACTTTGATAGGATCTTCTTCTCCCTCGTCTTCCTTTCCTTTCGCCATGGGGGGTCATCAGGGTTTGCGAGGCTAATCTTGGAAGGGTGAAATAGGATCTAGCCCTAAATCCTTATACCCTGACCGCATTGGGGACATGCAAAGAAAAACAGAGAAAGAGCAGACCCGCTCCATTTTTCACCTCAAAGTTCCTCTATTTCATAACATGTTTTTTTATATATTCCAATCCATGATGATAAAATTTCACAACCAATAGCAATTTTCATTCATGGCATCTCAAAAAATTCATTTCAAGGTATGTGATTTGTTAAAAATGATTATGGAATTAAGTGTTTTTACTAGGGTAGAACCGGTCATGTTGCTAGAGACTGTTAAAAAGAAGAATGATGAAAAAAAGCATAGACACAATAGGCATACATGGAATTTTGTTGGAAAATATATAAATCATGAAATTAAATTATTTGTGTCTGATGTTTCTCTTTCTGCAGATATCGATGAGGCTAGAATCGTTTGTGGATTTTGGAGCATCTACTCATATGACATGTAATAAACACTGGTATGAAAATTTTGATACCAACAATGGTGCTAAAATCTAACCTAGGAGATGACAAAGCATATCATATTAAAGGTTATGGAGATATTCCTATGATATTGGCTATGGTAATATCAGGCACATCCAAAATGTCATGTATGTTCTTGGTATTAAAAATAATTTGACTGATGTCTCCATGATTACAGATCAAAATTTAAAGGTAGATTTTTTCAAAACTTATTGTATTGTAAAGGATTTGCTAGATCATCAGAAGCAAGTTGCATCAAGAGTAAGAGTTTGAGGCCCATATAATTTGAATGTTACACGCATGCCACATCAAGCGTTAACTTCAACGACTATGAAAACAAAGAATATTTTGCATCAAATGTTTGGTCACATCAACCTTCATGATTTATTTTTGTTGCATAAATAAGGTATGTTTGATGGAATTCCTATTTTAAAGAATGAAGATTTATTGTGAAGGTTGTGCACTTGGAAAAATGGACAGGGATGAATTTCCCTCTATCTTAAAAATAGGATAAAGAAAGATATAATTGAAATTGTGCATAATGATATTTGTGGAACTATGTAGACAACATATTTAGGTGGAGTTTACCATTTATTGTTATTTATTTATTACTGCACAAGCTATACTTGTGTATAATTTGTTAGAAGGAAAAGTGATACTTTCAAGTACTTTAAGGAATTTAGAAATTTGGTTGAAAATAATACAGGGAAATTCATTAAAATTCTCCGTTCATATCAATGAGGAGAATACATGCTTGGGAACTTCATCAAATACTGCAGAGATCATGGAATAGCACAAAATTTTATAGTAGCCCACAATCCACAATGGAATGGTGTTACAAAAAGAAAGAACAGAACTATGGTGGAGTGTTTATCTAGGTTGGTCAGCTACTAGATCTACCCATGATATTTTACTTATGTGATGTTGTTATAATTTCATTTTAAAAGAGAATAAAAGAACATATACACATGCTTAAGCAAGCGGAAACAAGACAACCATCAACAACCTAAGAACACGAGACGTTGATAACAGAGTTCACCCAGTGTGGGCTATGTCTTTGGGCCCGATGTCAAAATGGGGTAGGCCACTTCATATAGTGTTGGAAATGGCGATGATGTACATGGACTATGTTTTCTGTCATACAACGATATACGCCCTCAACATGAGTGGCTTGTCTCTCCACGAGACGTTCAACTACAGGAACTCTCACTCACAATGGACCTCCTATCAGCATGACATAATCTCACATGAAGCAAAAAAAAGGATCCTGCAACGTGCATCAAGCAAGGATCTAGATAACATAATACATCACACATCAAATGATAAAAGAGGTACATGATCAAAACTACATATACTTCAAACACCTGAAGTTGGTTGAAGAAGAGGATGCTCACCAGTTGAAATCTGGCTGCACCATTGAATTCATGGCATCGAGAGGCATAAAATCGACAATCCACACTTGAGAATCTGACACCATCACTCCAATCCCAAAAATGGCCAAAACATGGGAAACTTTTATGTTGAAATGGACATCACCATGGGATTCCTATCGTCGAGAGGTGTAAAATTGACATAAATTTTGTCGAATTATGACTCCTGCAAATTCGGGACCCCAAGGAATATTTTGTATGCCCTCAAGATTCCCTAAGATTTTGCTATGTCAGGAATAAGCAAATCTACTACTCAAATGGCCATTATAACTTTACCATTGCATTCCCTGCAAAATTCTGGTTAAAATGACTGTAAACTTCATATCATTCTGACAAAATGGAAATTTACCTCCCTAATGAAATCTTTCGGGCATCAAGGAATAATATCTGCAAAATATTCTCTGCCTTGAAAAACATGCCCGCACATGTTTCTGCCTTGCTTCTCCATTGGTTTTCCTTGCTCCCATGCAAATGAATTTTTTGGGTTTAAATATAATTTTTTGGGCAGAGTTACCTTCACAAGGAAATTATGTCAGGGAAAGGAGGGCATCGGCGGGGGTTGAATCCGCCCAGTCCACGTGGCCAACCCCCGAGCGGGTGGTCCCAAAATACAACGTGCCAAAAAAAAACAACAAATATTATGTGAGGGGCAAGATTTGATCCCCCGACCCCTCTCCAACCAATTACCTTTTTTTTACTCAAGGAAATTATGTCAGGGAATTTTTGAAGAAATTCAAAATGGATCAATGTAAAGATGCTTTAGTACCTATGCAACATAATGTTAAATTTCAAAGTGATGATGGTTCTAAAGAGGTGGATGATACATTGTATAGAAAAATGGTTGGAAGATTTATTTGTTTGACTACAACCATACCTAACTTAGCATATTCAATCAGTGCGTTGAGTCACTTTATGAAAAAACTATTGAAAATCATTGGGTGCAAGCAAAAGGTATCTTCAAGGGACCATAAATATTGGCATTAAATATACTCATTCTTTTGATCTTAGGTTATTCAAATTCAGATTGGGCTGGAAATATGTACAATAAAAGATCTATAACATGGTATGCTTTCAATATTGGGTCTTGGGTCATTTATTGGAGAATAAAAAAGCAAAGTATTGTATCTTTATCATCGGTGGAAGGATAGTATCAAGTTGTGTGTGCAACCACTTGTGAAGTGATTTGGTTGAGAATACGTATTCATGATGCAGGAGAAGAACAAAAGGATGCTACAATGATTAAATGTGACAATCGAAGTTCAATCAAGCTAGCATATAATGTTGTTTTTCATAAATCCACAAAACATATAGATACTCAATTTCATTTTGTTAGAGGAAAGGTTCAGTCCAAATAAAATTTTCTTGAATGTTGTAACACTTGTGAAACTGAAGCTGATATCTTCACCAAGGCTCTTAGGAAGATAAAATTTGAAGTGTTTAGGGACAAGTTAGGTGTGCAAGTGAATCCTTTCTCCATTAAAGGGGAGAATTGAAATTAATGGAGAAATTTTGTTTCATAGTTGTGTGTGTGCCTTAGTTTAGACTTAGTTCTTATTTTCTAGGAGATAGTTTTTATCTCCCTAAATTGAATGTAAACTTATTTATTTCCTATTTTATGATCAATGGAATAGAGCGGTATTGCTTGGGTAGTATCCAGGTGTAGCTCATCTCACCTGTGAGCTGCTAGTTTCATATTGCAAGTTTTATTCTAATTTGACTTTCCATTTTTTATCTTGGTATCATAGCTCTATGTTAGCTAGGTTTGTGGTGTGGTGAGCCTTTGTGGAAGAGAGCCTTGGTGGCTAAGATCAAAGAGCGCTGGTGAAGCTGCTGGTGGAGGTGATAGAGGATCACAAGTGTAATTGTTGTTACAATTCAGAGGTATGCTGGTACATTACTTTTGTGTGACAGAGCGTTATTTTTTTTGAATAAACCTAACCAGCGCGCATCCAAAAAAGGGAGGTCACACTTACTAGCACTAGCAATATGTAGGGATATAGCGTTGTTCAACACTGATGGTGAGTATTGGTACCCACACTGATCGTGAAAACTTACAGGAATTTTCTTTAGCATGACCTACAACGAGGTGAACTCGCACTGGCATTTTTTTCCTGTTAAAGGCGGCCCGAGACCAGATGTACCTGTGTTGATGGTCCTATTCATCTTTCTAGAGTTAGATCCATAAATATACTATTGGTGGATCTGGAGTTTGATGCAAAGATCTATTGTTGGATGATCTGGTGTTAGATATGTAGATCGATTATTGGAGGATTTCGTATTGGATCCAGAGATCAGTTGCTAGATTAATGGATCTATCGACTGGAACCGTGGATATTTTATTGGAGTCATGGATATTTTGATCATACAAGCTCCAGGGGGTGCTCATGAATTAAAAGTTGAGAACTTTTGAGTTTCTTTTTTATGTCACAATGAATAATCAAATTTTAAATGCATACCTTAATGAAAGCAATAAGCTCAATGGGTCAAATTACGCTAATTGGAATTTCAAGTTGCGTACATTCCTCGAGGGTTCTGGAGCATGGAAAATTTCAACCGGAGATGAAGCAAAGTTGATTTTAACTGGTGGTGCCACAGCTGCATCAGTTCAAGATTGGGAAAAGAGGAAAAATAAATCGAAGGTGATGTTTAAGATGTCGGTAAAATACATCATAATCCCTCCTATCTGAGACTACAAAACCGCCAATGAGATTTGGGTGACCCTCGAGGATTTATATGAAACGAAAAATAAAAAATGTGTGTTTTTTATAAAGAGTGATATTTTCTCCATTTGAATGGAAGAGAATGAATTCGTTGTTGCATTCATCTCACGGATGAAAGAATTGAGAGACAATTTAGGTGACATATCGGAGAAAGTATCCAAGTTTGATCTCATCACAATTATCTTAAATGACATGATAAAGGATTATCATATGTTCATTACAAGTCCTGCAACAAGGGAGAAAGATCCCACCTTTGAAGAGTTGATAGGGATTTTTATGCAAGAAGAAGAGAGACGTAAGAATCTGAAGTATTAGAATGAAAATCAAGCGTTGGTGGGAAAGAAAAATTTCTTCAAAAGGAAACGAGGAGGAGGACATAAAAGAAGTGGTCCATCTTAGAAAAATCCATTTCAAGGTATGTCATCCGCTAAAAATAATTCTGGAATTAAGTGTTTTTTCTGTGGCACAATTGGTCATGTTTCTAGAGACTGTTATAAAAATAAGAATTGGTGAAAATAGACATAGACACAAGAGGCATACAGGACATTTTGCTGGTGAAGACTTAAATCATTATCTTAAATTATTTATGTATGATTCTCCTCTTTCTGTTGTGACCTATGAGGTTGGAAATTAGTTTTTGGATTCTTGAGCATCCACTCATATGACATGTAATAAACACTGGTATGAAAATTTTAAGGAGACCAACATCGGTGCTAATATCTACCTGGGAGATGACAGAGAATATCATATTAAAGGGTATGGAGATATTCCTATGATATTTCCTAGTGGTAATAGCAGGCTCATCTAGAATGTCGTGAATGTTCTTAGTATTAAAAATAATTAGATTTATGTCTCCACGATTACATATTATAATTTAAAGGTAGAATTTTTCAAAACTTACTGTATTATAAATAATTTGATGGATCATCAGAAAATGGTTGCATCGGGAGTAAGATTTGAAGGCCTATATAAGTTTAATGTTAAAAGCAAGCCACATCAAGATTTAACTTCAATGACTATGACAAAATAAAATATTTGGCATCAAAGGTTTGGTCACATCAACCTTCATGATTTATTTTTGCTGCAGAAACAAGGTATGGTTGATGGAATTCCTATTTTAAAGAATTAACATATTGATTTTGAAGTTTGTGCACTTGAAAAAATGCACAGGGATGTATTTTTGTCTAGCTTAAATAGGAGAAAGAAATATATACTTGAACTTATGCATACTGATGTTTGTGGACCTATAAAGACAAGGTATCTAGGTGGAGCTTACTATTTCTTGTTCTTTATTGATGACTGCACAAGGTATACTTGGGTATACTTTCTTAGAAGGAAAAGTGGTAATTTTGAGTACTTTAAGAAATTTAGAAATTTCGTTGAAAAGCGGATAGGCAAAGTCATTAAAATTCTCCTTTTAGATCAAGGAGGAGAATACAAGCTTGGGAACTTAATTAAATACAAAAAATATCATGGAATAGCACAACAATTTATAGTACCCCGCACTCCACAATAGAATTGGGTTGAAAAAGGAAAGAGCGTAACTCTGGTGGAGTGTGCACGTAGCATGATGAAAGGTAGGAACCTATCCAATGGTTTTTGTGCAGAAGAAATTAATATTGTAGTTTATTTAAAGAACAGAAGTCCAACTAGGTGTCTTGATCTCAAGATTCCATTTGAGGTTGTGTATGGTTTTAAAGTTGCAGTTCATCACTTGAGAGTATTTGGTTCTAAATATTTTGCACACATTCCTAAGGAAGATAGGAAGAAATTGGATGCTAAAGCTATAAAATGCATATTTCTAGGGTATTTTTCTGATTTTAAAGCATAAAATATGTTCAATCCATCCACTCATAAAGTATTTGAAGGTAGATATGTTATATTCCATGAACAGGATGATAAAGGTAATAATGAAAGAAGTTATGAGGAGTGGAACATGCCTTTAGTTATTTATGACAACAATGATGAAGCCAAAGACAGTCATTTACAACAAAAACAAAAACAAAAAGAGGAATCTAGTGATGTGGATACATTCAACAGTTGAAGTCCATTCAGAGGTCGGGACGAAATCACACAGGACAAAATTGATGCAAGTCCCTTACCAAGGAGATCAGGATTGCAGACTCACTTACCCGTAAGGTACAAATATTATGCTCTTGTGGATAGTATTTTTAATTTTTTTTTTCCCATGAATTATATTGAAGAAAATCTGTATGATGAATGGATGTAAGCTGTGAATGAGGAGTATGACTCCATAATTAAAAAGTGTAGACAAGTATAAAGCTAGGTTGGTGGCTAAAGGGTACTCACAGAAAGAAGGGATTGATTATGAGGATAATTTTTCTCCTATAGCTAAGTTAAATACTATTAGGATATTAATAGCTCTATCTACAAAGTACCATTGGAGCTTACACCAACTAGATGTAAAATATGCTTTTCTAAATGGAGAATTGAAGGAAGAAGTGCATTTGAAACAACCTGGAGGGTTCATTAAAAAGGGGTAGGAACACTTGGTATGTAAATTAAAGAAGGAATTGTATGAACTTAAACAAGCTCCCAAGTCTTGGTATGAGAAAATAGACTCTTTCTTCTTACATCATGGTTATAAGAGAAGTATAAATGATCCAAATATGTATACCAGATTTGATTAAAAGGGGAAGATTGTGTTGATTTCATTATATGTTGATTATTTAATTGTTACTGGAAATTTTGATTAATTGGTTGAAGAAATTAAAATGCATATGTCACGGGTATTTGAAATGAAGCACCTTGGAGAACTGCATTATTGTTTGGGTCTTGAAATCTGGAGGGAATCTAGACAAAAAAAATTTACTCAAGGAAAGCATCTCAGGGAATTGTTGAAGAAACTCATAATGGATCACTGTAAATATGCTTCAATACCAATACAACATAACGTTAAATTTAAAAGTGATGATGGTTCTAAAGTGGTGGATGCTACATTGTACAAAAACCTGGTTGGAATTTTGATTTATTTGACTACAACCAAACCTGACTTAGCATATTCAGTTAGTGTGTTGAGTCAATTTATGAAAAAACCTATTGAAAATCATTAGGTGGCATCAAAAGGTGTCCTAAGGTATCTTCAAGGAACCATAAATTGTTGCATTAAATATATTTATTCTTTTGATGTTAAACTGACACGTTATTCAGATTCAGATTGTGCTAGAAATCTGGACAATATAAGATCTATAACAGGGTATGATTTCAATATTGGGTTTGGGGTCATTTCTTGGAGCAGTAAAAATAAGAGCATTGTATCTTTATCATCAGCAGAAGCATAGTATCAAGTTGTAGGTGCATCCACTTGTGAAGAGATTTGGTTGAAAAGACTTATTCATGATGTAGGAGAAGAACAAAAGGATGCTACGATGATTAAATGTGAAAACCAAAGTTCAATCAAGTTGGAAAATAATCATGTTTTTCTTAAAAACACAAAACATATAGATACTCAATTTCATTTTTTAAAGAAAAGGTTTAGTCCAAAGAGATTTATCTTGAATATTGTGACACCTGTGAAAATGAAGTTGATATCTTCACCAAGGCTCTTGGGAAGATCAAATTTTAATTGTTTATGGAGATATTAGGTATACAAGTGAATCCTTTCTCCATTAAGGGGGAGACTTGAAAATAATGCAGAAATTTTGATTCATGGTTGTTTGTGTACCTTAGTTTAGACTTAGTTCCTATTTTCTAGGAGATAGTTTTGATCTCCCTAAATTGAATGTAAAACTATTTATTTCTTATTTTATGATCAATGGAATAGAGCGGTACTGCTTGGGAAGTCTCCATGTCTAGCTCGTCTTACCTTTGAGCTACTAGTTTCAGATTGCAATTTTTATCATAATTTGACTTTCAATTTTTTTTTATCTTGGTATCAGAGCTCTGTGTGAGCTGGGTCTGTGGTGAGGTGAGCCTTTGTGGCTAAGAGCCTTGGTGGATGAGATTAAAAAGCGCTATTGAAGCTACTGGTGGAGATGACAGAGGATCACAAGACGAATTGCTGGTACAATTCAAAGGTAAGCTGGTACATTTTTTTGTCATAGAGAGTTTTTATTTTATAATAAACCTGACCAGTGTGCATCCAAAAAAAAGAGGTTGCACTTACCATCACTAGCAGTACACTAGGACAGGGCATTCTTTATCACTAATGGTAAGTATTGGTACCCACGCTGATCGCAAATACTTATAGGATTTTTCTTCAACGCGACCTGCAGCAAGGTGAACTCGCATTAGTGTTCTTTTCCTGTTAAAGGTGGCCCGAGACTAGATGTACTTGTGTTTATGGTCATGGTCATCTTTCTAGAGTTATATTTGCAGATCTACTATTGGCGGTTCTAGAGTTAGATCCTTAGATCTATTGATGGAGGATCTGCTGTTAGATCTGCAAAATGATTGTTGGAGGATTTGGTGTTGGATCTGGAGATCAGAGGCTAGATTACCAGATCTATAGATTGGACCAGTGAATATGTTATTGGAGTCATGGATTTTTTGATCAGACAAGCTTCTGGTGGTGCTCGTGAATTAAAAGCTGGGAATTTTATTTTTCTGTCACAATAAATAATCACATTGTAGAGACATACCTTAATGAGAGAGATGAGATTGATGGGTCAAATTACACCAACTAGAAGTCAAAGCTGAAAACAATGCTCGAGGGTTCTAGTCCATGGAAACTTTCAACTGAAGATGAACTAAAGTCGATTACAACCGATGGTGCCACAATTGCATCAGTTCAATTTTGGGAAAAGAGGGGAAATAAAGCGAAGGTGTTGTTGGATATTTTGGTAAAAGACATCATAATCCATCATATCTGAGACTAAAAAACCACAAAGGAGATTGGGTGACCCTCAAGTATTTGTATGAAATGAAAATACAAATCATGTGTTGTTTCTAAAGAGTAATAATTTCTCCATTAGAATGGAAGAGAAAAAATCCATTGTAGCATTCATCTCACAGATTAAAGAACTAAGAGACACGTTAGGAGACATAGGGAAGAAAGTATCCAAATTTTATCTCGTCACAATTACCTCAAATGGCATGACAAAGGATTATCAAATGTTTGTTACAGGGCTTGCAGCAAGGGAGAAAGCTCCCAACTCTAAATATTTGACAAGGATTTTGATGCCGGAAGAAGAGAGACGTAAGAATCTGAAGCCTCGGAATGCAGATATGGTGTTGGTAGCAAAGAAAAATTTCTTTAAAGGGAAACCAGGAGAAGGACATAAAAGCGGTGATCCATCTCAAAAAAATCCATTTCAAGCTATGTCATCCACTAAAAATTATTCTGGAATTAAGTGTTTTTACTGTGACAGAACTGGTCATGTTGCTAGAGACTATTATAAAAATAATTATTGATGAAAATAGACATAGGCACAAGAGCCATACATCGAATTTTGTTGGAAAATATCTAAATCGTGATCTTAAATTAATTGTGTCTGATGTTACTCTTTCTATTGAGATTGATGAGGTTGGAACTTTGTTTTTGTATTATGGAGCATCCACTCATATGACATTTATTAAACACTAGTATGAAAATTTTAAGGAGACCAGCAATGGTGCTAACATCTACCTGGGAGATGAAAAATCATATCATATTAAAGGGTATGGATATATTCCTGTGATATTTCCTAGTGGTAATATCAGGAGCATCCATAATGTCATGTATTTTCCTAATATTAAAAAGAATTTGATTTCTGTCTCCATGATTACATATCAGAATTTGAAGGTAGAATGTCTCAAAACTTATTGTATTGTAAAGGATTTGTTGGATCATTAGAAGTCGGTTGCATCAAGAGTAAGATTTGGAGGCCTATACAAGTTGAAGGTTACAAGCATTCCACATCAAGATTTAAATTCAATGACAATGATAACAGAGAATCGTTGGCATCAAAGGTTTGGTCACGTCAACCTTCATGATTTATTGTTGATGAAAAAACAAGGTATGGTTGGTGGAATTCCTATTTTAAAGAATGAGCATATTTATTGCAAAGGCTATGCACTTGGAAAAATTCACAAGGGTGAGTTTACCTCTAGCTTAAATAGGAGAAAGAAAGATATAATTGAACTTATGCATACTTATATTTGTGGACATATGCAGACAAGGTCTTTAGCTGGAGCTTACTATTTATTGTTATTTATTGATGACTGCACAATGTATACTTGGGTATACTTTCGTAGAAGGAAAAGTGATAATTTCAAGTACTTTAAGGAATTTATAAATTTGGTTGAAAAAAAGACAAGGAAAGTCATTAAAATTCTCCATTCAGATCAAGGATGAGAATACAGACTTTGAAAATTCATGAAATACTGCAGAGATGATAAAATAACAAAATAATTTACAGTACCCCACACTCCATAACATAATGGGGTTTTGTAAAGAAAGAGCAGAACTCTGGTGGAGTGTGCATGTATCATGATGATATGTAAGAACCTATCCAATGGTTTTTGGGTAGAATAAATTAGTACTGCAATGTATTTAAAGAACAGAATTCCAACTAGGTGTCTTGATCTCAAGACTCCATTTGAGGCTTTGTATGGTTTTAAACCTGCGGTCCATCACTTGAGAGTATTTGGTTCTAGATATTTTGCACACAGTCCTAAGGAATATAGGAATAGATTGGATGCTAAAGCTATAAAATGCATATTAGTAGGGTATCGTTATGATTTCAAAGAATATAGGATGTTTAATCCATCTACTCACAAGGTATTTGCAAGTAGAGATGTTATATTCCATGAATAGGTTGATGAAGGGAATAGAGACCTAAGTTATGAGGAGTGTCACATGCCTTTAGTGATTGATAACATCAATGATGAAGCCAAAGATAATCATTTACAACACCAAAAACATAAAGAGGAATCTAGTGACGTGGATACATTCAACAGTCAAAGTTAATTCAAAGGTGATCAAGAAATCGCACAGGACATAATTGAGGCAAGTCCCCTACCAATGAGATCAATACAACAGACTCACTTATCTGCAAAGTACAAAGATTATGCTCTTATGAATAGTATTTTAAATGTTTTTGATCCCATGAATTATAATGAATAAAATTAATACGGTGAATGGATGTCAACTATGAATGAATAGTATGTGTCCATAATTAAAAATAAAACCTCAGAATTATTTGAATACCAAAAGGGAAAGGGCCCATATGTTTTAAATGGTTATATTAACCTAAGTGCAAAGCATGTGGTAGTGTAGACAAGTATAAAGCTAGGTTTGTGGCCAAAGGGCACTCACAAAAACTCGAAGGCATTTAATATGAGGAGATTTTTTAACCTGTAGCTAAGTTAAATACTATTAAGATGTTAATAGCTATAGCTACAAATTACCATTGGAGCTTACACCAGCTATATTTAAAATATTATTTTATAAATGGAGAATTGAAGGAAGAAGTTTATTTGACACAACCTGAAGGGTTCATTAAAAAGGGGTAGGAACAATTGGTCTATAAATTATAGAAGGTATTCTATGCATTAATTCAAAGGGATAGATTGTGTTGATATCATAATGTGTTGATGATGTAATTGTTACTGGAAATTTTGATGAATTGGTTGAATAAATTAAAATGCAGATGTCATAGGTATTTGTCCTTGGAGAATCACATTATTGTTTGGGTCTTGAAATACGGAGAGATACTTGACAGAATTTTTTTACTCAAGGAAATTATGTCATGGAATTGTTTAATAAATTTAGAATGAGTCAGTGTAAAGCTGCTTCAGTACCTATACAAACAAATGTTAAATTTCAAAGTGATTATGGTTCTAAAGAGGTGGATGCTACATTGTACAGACAACTAGTTGGAATTTTGATTTATTTGACTAAAACCAGACCTGAATTAACATATTTAGTCAGTGTTTTGACTCAATATATGACAAAATCTCTTGAAAATAATTGGGTAGAAGCAAATTTTGTCCTAAGGTATCTTCAAGGTGTTATCCTCCATAACATCCCAAGGCTGAGAAAGGAGACCGAAGGATGTAACCTCAAACCAACTTTGGATTTGGTAGCTAGCCCTACGAAATCATAGAGGGATATCTCTGCAATATCACAGCTAATGAAGTGACTAGAGAATAAAATAGATCTTAGGCTAGATATTCAACTCATTAGGGTTTGATTTTAGGGTTTTGACGGAGCAGGCTCAAAGGTCTATGGAAATAGGTCAGGGTTTCAAATGATCAGTTGTAGGGATACAATGGGGAAAGGTAGGTATGCTCAGTAACACATTTGAGTTTTCATTATGGTTTAGGGTTGAAATAGAGAGGGATCAAAATGAGCATAAGACTATGAATTCATTTATCAGAAGAAATGATACATAAACATGAAAACCTCATCAAAACAAATCATATAAACTATAAAGTTTTCTTAAGCACTCATGAGATAATCACATGAAATAATTCTAATGGTAATAAGGAGAAACAAATATTCAATATGATGATTAAACATAGAAAAACACTATCACTAAAGCATACCACAAGAATCCCAAGATAATAGCTACAACTGTATATTTCCTACAAAATATGATGTAAACTAGCTCCAAGCCTTTGTCTAACTAATGTCCAACCTTGAACCTGACTTCAAACAAGCTACATATAGATGAAAAATTAGATTCCCCCCTCTCAGGGGCCGAATCCATCATGAAAGGAACTTATTACACCAATCTCTCTAACCAAACCTAAAACTAGGGAGGTTAAGAATTAACCCCCCTGTTTAGCCTTTGATTGACTTTTAAAAGCATAAATTTCCATAAATTTATATGAACTTAACATTTATAAGCATAATTACATTCAATTACATCATGTAAGCTCATAAAAAGACAAATTACATCATGAGGGAATGACTCCAACTGATAAAACTCAAAAATTTGACCTTCTGACAGAAGCGCAACGAAATTTCTCATAAGTGCAGTGTGAGAGACAGAAGCAGAGCATGCTCTTTGAGGGAATTTTTGAGGGGTTTTCCTTGATAAATTTTGCTCAAATGAAGGCTGATGAAGATATCTTAGAATGTCTACTAGCCCTATTAAGATTTAAACCTACAAAAATCCTTCTCCAAGGCACCTAAAAATTGATTTCTCCAAGGCTTCTACAGAAGCACAACGAGGGGTCTTATTGACGGGAAAATATGTCCCGTCCAACAGCAGGGAATCTCCCCGGTAAAAGGTCCCAATTAGACCTTGAACCATTTGGAATAGGGATCTCGTCCGGGGTGTGGGTCCGGCTACCACTGATTTCTCCTTTCTTTGGGTCTCGCTTAACCTTCTATAAAACAGTGGGTACACGCCTAATCAACTGATACAAGACATATGATTGATGCATTAAATGTACATGCAGCACTATGAGTAGCAAGAGAGAATAATAAAGCATGAAGTCCGAAGGAAGTGTCATTAGCAACACTTCATTAGGGTCATGCTTGTAAACTGTTCTGATCGCAAAGGAAACAGTTCCTCATGGCAAGAACACCCTTCACTTCCTAAAAGTTTAAATGATAACACAAACGCAGATAAACAAAGTCATCAACATTCGCTAAGAAATTGAAATAAACTCAACCACCATTAACATACTCAGCAAACTGTTATGAAACTGTGATGTGAATTAAAGATGCAGTTCCCTTAATCTAAAGATGTTCAGAAACTGAAGATATAATACTCAAGAGTGCTCATACATAAAACAACAACAGATCCACAAAGGGATTTTTCAAAATGCTTGTATTCATCATTAAATGTATAATCTACTGGTAATACAATGTACTCTGCTCGAGTCCCAAATAAAATATCTTTTTACAAGCTCCTGAAGGAGTATTTATAATACAAAACCCGCCCTTTGGGCTTCCTTGACTTTTCATCTTCTTGACCGTTGGGCTACCTTGCGACCCAGTCTTTTCTGCGACCTGCGACCTAAGCTGTTATTGCGACCTGCGACTTGACTGGGTCGTGGGGTCGCAACTTGTAAGAAAATAAGAGATTGCGACCTTGCAACTTTGTGACTGAGTCGCGGGGTCGCGGGGTCGCAAAATGAATAAAACCAAAGAGATGCGACCTTGCGACCTTCCGACTAGGTCGCTGGGTCACGGGGTCGCAAAAAGGAGGAAAACCGAAGAAATGCGACCTTGCGACCTTGCGACTAGGTCGCTGGGTCGCGGGGTCGAAAAAGGCGGAAAAATCTAAGAGATGTGACCTTGCAACCTTGCGACTAGGTCGCTGGGTCGCAGGGTCGCAAAAGGTGGAAAAACCGAAGGTATGCAACCTTGCGACCTGCAGATGTGCGACCTGCGACCTTGGCAGATGTGCGACCTAGGGTTTTATCCTTTCCACCTTTCTCTTGTTGAGATTGTTGTAGCTCCCGCCACATGAACCAGCACTTTCTGAGTGAGTGACAAACTTCCTTGTCTGGGTCGTCATCACAATCTCCTCATGCTACCTGCGTGTAAGCATATTAGATTAGCTATTAGCCTCATCCACATAAATATGTTTATGCATGTTGAAGAAAATAAAGATGCAATAAATATATAAACGTAGATGCATAAATGGTATATTGACACATAAAATCGGGAGCTTTTAAAGGTTAGCTTGGACCCCTGTATAGTCCTGTTCTGAAGGAAATATATGAACGATCGTGCATATATACTATGTATTCCTCCACTATCGCAAAAGAACGCTTGAAGGCACGTATAGCTAGTCTTTAACATTTTTCAATGGAGACTACCGAAGCCCGGGGAGCTCCCATGCACTGTTATGTGCTGAGACAGGCTATGATGCACGACCCCCTCAAAGTGTTTCGAGGCTGCGACATGCCTCGCCATAGCTAATTGCTGTCATCCCTTGCCTTCATCAGATGGGCATCGATTCACCGGTTTAACTGATTTCTTTCACAATGAGGTGTTAAAGATGCATTGTTCTTCATATGTAGAGATGCTAGTTTTGCTGCCAAACACCCTATGATGTAGTTATTTCGCCTAACCTTGAATCACACGAAGGTGCTGAAACAAAGCATTATAACCTTTTATACGCAGACATCTCTGCCATGCGCTGTGCTCCCATGCCTCACGATATGCAATCCTTCGGTGGCCAGTAAGGAGCGCGATCTGTTGGAGAGGGCATTGTGCCAATGCACTGTATTGAACCTTCTTTCACCTCCCAGGATGATCGACTGCCAGAATGTTCATTACATTCCAATGCAAATGACTCTGGCCTTCAGCAGGTGACTGTCTTCATCGAGGCATCGGAATTACTAGTCGAAATACTTTGAATTTAGGAGGCGTATAGATTGAACTCAGCACAACGTATTGCAGGGGGCAAAAATTAACTCAGAGGTTTTGTTTGTTGTGCTAACACAACCAGCATCAAAGGGATTCGATTTCTTTCCTGCACTAAAAATCGACCATGCCGAACGTTACTATTGCATACCAGACTTGAGCGGCTCAGAAAGGCATCAGATCCTTGCATGACGGGCTTTATTGCTAATGCAAAGCGAACGATCCCTGAAAAGTTGTGTATCAGCGCCCTTTTCGATCAGAAACATCCGTTTGAGTGTAGCAGCATAATTTACGTTCATGCATGGCAGCACGCATGGGAAACCTGTGTCCATGTAACACGGCATGAAGCACAAAGACTCGTTCTGTCCAGCTCACCGTGGATGCGTGGAAAATCGTTGTGGCATTGATTATGGCATTTTCTGATTTTTCAATCATGCGTATTGTAACTTACTCCAACGAAACGTAACACTTCCGCCTTTCACGCGATAGTTATTCTAACATGCCATCGTAGATCTGCTACAATATTTGACTCTGTGTTTTAAACACACATTTTGATTATATATCTGCTCCACAGAATAAAACTTCGCCATAGAAACGTTTGCGCTCATTTGTAATGTTTTTCTCATATAATTTTGTTTATATGATATCTCTCCTCCAATCTTATATTGTTGGAAAACCATATGGTTCATGCACCATTTGAAACATGGTTGTATATTATCATATATCGAATCACGACTTTGGATCACCGAATATATATGTTTGCTCAAAACCTTTACCGTCGAACCTTGAGTTTTTGAATACGTAATTTCTGGACTGCTATTGCCAAAAGCAGTACCAGTACCAATACCAGAGTGAAAATTACCAAAATCATTGAATAGAAACTAAGAGCCAGCCAGTGCCTTATAAGCCATGGTAGATCTATTCGAGAGAGCAGTGTTGCCTAGTTTCTCCAACTGTCAGATTTGTTTTCTTTATCAAACCAGTTTGTAACTCTGAAAGTAAAATGTGTTTATCTATTACAAGTTCTCTGTGTACATCCCTCACTTCCATTTTGATAACTACTGGATTTTCATCCCAGTCGATTTCAATGGCTCCAAAGTTTGGCTTTCCGTATACGCATGATTTATATCAACAATGTTTCCCAAACACTCTCATAGTACTGGGAGTCAACCTTGCTGCAAATCTTACCAAAAACTAAAAGAAACGGAAGATGGCACAGCATATTCTACTGCCTGAGTAAGCCCACTTGAAGTTATATCATAGAGTGGATAACTGACACCACAATCATATCTTGTAATTTCACCACAATGGACATCTCCACTTATAAAAATAACTCCACTTCGATTGCTATCTGCAATAAGTTTGAAAAGGTGATCTCGTTCCTTTGGAAAGTGTGCCCAAGATTCTACGTAAAACAAAGGTTGAACTACATTAGAAAAATTGGACATAACCTGAATGGCTTTCCAGCATTATTAAGTCCATAATCATGGTCATCCCATATTCCTATGACCTGAGCTCTCCTCCGTAACTATGAATAACCGGGATTACTCTTGGAAAGATTATACCTAAACTCTATTTCTTTCTCCGAGTTGGGAGAAAACCTTTCCACGTTTTTCCAGGGACCAACTGTCCTCTCTTTTCCAAAAATTCTCAATTTCTGTTTGCTGTCTGCATAGATATTGTCTCCCATCCAATATCGAACCTTTTGCGCCCGCTCCATGTTTTAAAAATAACCTTTGACTATTTTATACGCTATGGAAATATTAAGCTCATTCGTAATGTTTTCTATATAGTCTTGACTCACCATTTTATATGTTTTGGAACCTACATGGTCTTGCGCCTTGCATTAATATATACAACATCACCTTGGTCCATTGAATGTGCACCCTTTATAATGTTATCACTTAGTTTTGCTCCAGGATACCTTATGGTCTTGAAACCATATGCTTTCAAGCCTTGTTTTAATTTGATCACTTGCTTTACCTCATAATACGAAGGCTTCTTGTTTTGGAAGATCGAGAGTCGAAATATGCTTCTCAAGCCACATTGATGGCCCTTTTAATATTAACCCTTTCTATCTCGTGGTTCCGGAGGCTCTCTTTGCGTATGCATCAATGTGCCTGGCTACCAAAATTGTATGCATTAAACATAAGCTTCTAGGTTCAATTTGAAATTCTCCATCTCTAATAGTTTCGTATAGACAATCTTTATGGACATGTAGGAGCAAAGGAGACTAGGGTTTTAAGGCCCTTTCGTTCCTCCACATGTACTCCTTGCAACCTAAATAATGCCACAGTATGTATCTCAAGATTAACAGATGTTGCTTCTCAAAGGTGTGTTGCCATATTTGAAACTCTGCCGTCGACTTACCACACCCATATGAGATTGTCATTCTCTAGGGAGATCTTCTGAGTCGGCTTTGTTCACCGGGCTATACTTTAGGCTAGATTCATCGAAGTGGCGAAATATGTTCCTTTGCGTGCACCCATCGACATTTAGATGATATGGTGCAGGATCTAGACATTTCCAAACGGAGCGTTTTTAAGCATCTGGTGCACACTAGTGAAGAAAGCTCTTTTATCAATAACATAGAAGGTTCTCTCTGATCAACATGTATCACACCATCCTCCTTTTAACAGTACTGGTCGCTTGCTCCTCCTCCTCCCCTGTTCCGCAACCTTGGCTTTGTTACTCAGATCACTCACATTGCTCCTCGGTATCCTCCAAGAGGGAGTCACTACCTATGGCTCCACTCCGTGAATATTACAAATACCGCAATTACCTTCAATAATGATAACCACAGATAAAACACATGAAACTAACAAGCTTAAGAGAAGCATTCAAACAATATGCTTAATGACCCACAGCAGGAGGGATTTTACTCGTCAATACACACAAGGTTCTCGTTCAAACATATGCATGGCGACCTCATTACACATGGCGCGACTGCGGTAAGAATGTTCGAGCGTACACTAGATGATCCCTCCCACATATGGCGTGATTGCAATGATTAAGATCAATTCATACATGAGATACCTCATGAGTGTTGGTGATAGGCTCATGATTTCAACACTACAAATCAAAGAAAATATTTTAATTTTAGGCGAGTAGAGGGGAACCTGAAATGCAAAGGAGCTCCGTAAAATTTTGGGTGATGTTGTAGTTGCTATAGTTAAAGTCCCACCAAAAAGGAGGCAGAAACACCTTTTTTTAGGTAGTTTTTGAGGTTTTCCTTGCAACCAGGGAAGTGACATAGAAAACTAGGTGTATACCTGATATGTACTAACCAATATCTATCCATCCATGAAAAAATTTCTCATTTGGAAGCTCTAATAAGAAGCGCAGGGTGAGCTCACAGTGCTTATGTGCATCATGAAATTGTCAAATTCCCAAAAACTCAAAATTTACCAAATTTTCTCAAAATTGTCAAAAATTCTTTCCTCTACATTCTTCAATGATGGCTTAGACAACGAATGATGCATCAACAAGTAAATAAATATTATCTCTATTTTTTAGCTTTATTATGGTTTTCTTTAGCTTCCTTCTCATATTCCTAACCCTAATTTTTCAAATTTGATTCCCAGTGAAGTATTGCCATTCCATGTGTCTCTAAATATTGGTGTCTCTATTAGCCTTCTTCAGGAACATCTCCAGGTGTTCATTAACCCTACCCAGCCAAAACTCTTTGTCTTGTTAAATCTTAGCTTCAATGATGTCATCAAAGTCTTGTTGAACTAGAGGAGGAGATGACTCACTTCCCTGTAGTTTCTACCTTGCTAGTCCTCTTGTCTTTCACCTCCTTGGCTTCATCTGAATATCCTTGTCCTCTAACTACTCCACATCTATTAAAACCTTACCTTTATCTTCCTCTTCCACCAACTATGCCTTAAGTTTACCGAGCAAAAGTTGATTTACCTTAAGCTTCCCATTCTCTTACTGTAAAAAAGCTATCATGAAGTTTTCTTTCTAAATATTTTCCTTGAGCTCTCTTATTTATGCTTCTTTTTCATTGATTATCTCTTCAGCTAAATTTTTTTTCTCATTCTCAAGTATTTCATCCATGAAAAAATCAAAGGGTACATGTTGTTCCTCCTGGAAGGGTGCATTATGCTGGTGTCCCGATGTTCCTTCTCTAACAATACTAGGTTGAACTCTTTCCACACTGTCAGGAGAAAACACTAGTATTTTACCTCTATTATGGGTTTTTTTCATTGATGCTTTACTGGAAGAGCCAGCCTCTTGTGGCCTTGGTGGTGCCAATGGAGTACTTTAACTTCTAGGTTGACTAGTAGCAGGAAAAAGAGAATTTGATTGCATAAATGCCTCCCAAGGTAGGTTTATATGTGAAAGCAGATGAAAAACAATGACTTTGACCAAGCCTTGGTGAAATAGGTTTCTTGGTGATATTTCCTTTTTATTTTTACCTTCTTTGTCATCTTGACAAGGCTTTTGTATAAGTAGTGAGGTAGTTTTAGAGGTTTTATTGTTGTGAAATGCATCAGTAGCCTTATGTGATACTGATATAGTCTTGAAAAGCTACCTTCAAAAGTAAATTACTAAATGATCATCTTCATTAAAGTAGCATACATGGCAAGAAATTTTCTGAAGGTAAATATGTGTTTAGGATCACCATTGTAGTGTGGCTTTAGGAAAAATTTGTAATTCTCAATGTCCAAAGCCATCACTTTAAACTAGATTTCTCCATGGTTATGGATACTTGTGCCTGAGGCTATGGCATCTACTGAGATGGTGAAGTCAACCCCTGTTATGTTGGCCTTATCCCTCCTAAAATTGGTGGCAAAGAGGCTTGTCAATTTGGCATGGAAACCTGCCCCTTGAATCCTTTCACAAAACTTAGACAACCCACATCTTCAAAGTATTTCTTGATGAAACATGAGGCCATGATTTCTTTTATATGATTTGGCTCATATCTGGAAACTTTCCCTCCTTTTTTGTACTTTTCCTTCTCACTGTCCATGGTTTCAGTCTGCACGATAAAACCCTAGCTATGTAGGAAGGAAGGGGAGGGTGTGATGGGAAAACAGAGGAAAAAGGGACTGTTGTATTGAGGGAATGGAATGGAGTGGTTAGGGATTAGGTAAATTTTTGGGAAAATTCTAGGGGGTATGGATATATGTTAGGGAGTGTAGGATGGTGTAATATTTTTAAAAGAGTGAGGGAAAGGGTGAAAATGTCCAAAACACAGTCCTAGCCTAGGAATTTTCCAAAAGTGCAGCATAGGCTATGGTTTGTAGGGAAAATTAGGGATATGAAGGGAAAGGGTGTGGGAAATGTTTAGGGGAGGTATGTGAGGCGTGAGTGGGGTTGGTAGGGTAGAAATATAGGTGTTTTATCACTGCAATGAAGCAGAAACATGTAGAAACAAAAAGCACATCGAAACCCTAGGAGAGGGATTTTCACTGAGTTTTTCTAAGAAGAATGATGCATAAGAAATGTAAAAAATGTCTACTTAATTTCCAAGGAGATGTTAGAACCCGTGAAATGTTGAAAGGAACCCCTTTTATTCTTGCTTGGCCTCCAAATTCAAAAGCGTAGCATAGGAGCCAGAAGTGCAGCGTAGGAGGCAAAAGTGCAACGTGGGAGGTAAGCAAATGTTTTGAGGAGAAATTTTGATGCCCTAGTGGCTTGGATGAAGCTAGATGGTAGAGAGGTGATCAATGAGGGTGAAATGATCAATTATAATTCTTGGATGGTCTTCTTATAGGCTGGAATTTGACTTTTTTCTTTGGGTCATGAAGTGACATCACTTGTCTTTTTGAAAAATTGAATGATAGGATAGTTTAAAAAAAAATTATCACTTTATTATGAAAAGTTACATCTTCATGAGGAGTAAAATGTACCTTACAAATCATTTAGAACACTTTTTTCCTAATTAATAACTCCCATGATGATGATCTAGGTGATGACATGACTTTCTGATTTCTTGATGACCTCAAATGCATTTATAAAACTTATGATTTGGACCTTTAAACCTTGCAGTATGCATTATCACGATTTGATGACCAAAATGATGACCAAGACACTTTACTGATGACCTATCACAAGGAGTGGTGACATGACCAGGATGGCATTTTTTCACCTTGAATATGGTGGGAGCAATAGTATACCTAGACACACCAACCAATGATCAAATTTTATTTGAAAAATTATTTGAAACTATAAAATTTGACCTAGGACCCTATCAACTGACATTTAAAGAGTACATTTGATCACTAGTGACCCGTAAAAACTAACACTAGATCCATCTGGGGATGGAATCTACTTTAGGAGGTGTCAAGAACACCATAGACCAGGTAGTCTCATCCATTGGGAAATGGAGTCAAAAATAAAAACCAAACTCAACACTGAAATAACTGACTAAAAAAGTGAAACTAACTTGACTAAAAAAAATGACTTAAATTTTTAAAACAACAGCTTATCAAAGAAACCTTAAGGCCATCTCGTCGGGCTTCAAGCTTCCATGACAACTCCTTCACATTTTTGGTAGGAAAATAGATTTTTATGTACAATGAAAATGAGAAATTTCTGAAAAAAATAAAGTGAGGTAATGCTTGAGGAGTCTACCATTGACTAGTCCTCTTGGAAAATATTTTCCAACAATTTATTCTAACAAAAAGGCATTCTTCCCTTTGAAAGCCAAAATTATGTATGGTCATTTCCATAAGTTTTCAAACTTGCCATGCTTTCCTTTTTCCTCGTTCCAAGAATCCCATCAGAGAAATACATCTCCCACACTGAAACCATATACTTTGGTTTTTCTATCATATATATTCTTGATATTTTCCTGAAGCTTTGAAGTATTCTGAAATAGTTCCTCTCAAGATTGCTGCAAATGAATCAAATGATTTGTTCTTTGCTTAATATCATTGGGCTCACTGTCAACTTCCTGCAAAATTTTCATGACCGGGACAACAAGAGAAGTTGGAAAAATAATTTCCACTCCATATAACAATTGAAAAGTTAACATACCTCTGGATTTCTTAGTGCCCACTCTATCCACGCATAGAGCATTGATCAATGTTTTGTGCCAATTCTTTTTATTTTCTTCCAGCAACTTCTTGATGATGTTCACCAATGATTTATTGGATGATTCGGCCAACACATTACCTTGCACGTAACATGTTGTTGAATTCCTAAGCCTTATTTGGTATTTGTCACACAAATCAATAATATTCTTAGATTTAAAGGTAGTTGCATTATCAATGATTATTTTCTATGGACAACCAAATCGAGACAAAATATTAGACTCAATAAACTGAATTATTACCACATTTGTAGCTTGTCTATTGGGGATAGCCTCGATCCACTTCATGAAATAGGATCCACTTGTGCTGAGCTGAAGATGAAGGGTGAATCTCACCAATAAAATCAAGACTCCATTGTTGAAAGGGTGCTTGAACTAAAATGGGATGCAAGGGCAGCGGTAACAACTTCCTCTTTCCCTGAAAAATCCGAAACTTATGGAAACTCATGACAGTTTGTATACAACATAAAACAAAATTGGCCAATAAAATCCAGCCCTCAATATATTGTTTATTTTATTCTTTTAGAAGAGATTATCGCCATAATCACCCTTTTGAAAATCATTCATTAATTCTTTTGCCTCGCTTTCCACAAAAGAATTCAGTACAACTCCTCCTCGATCTTTCCAAAATAATTCATTATCAAGAATACAATATTTCAAATATTTCAACTTCAATGATGTAATCTTGCTCTTAAACACATCTGGTGGAGGATTCAAATGTTGAAGCATATATATACAATGTCTAAAAACCAAGGAGATGAGATAAAAATTTATGATACCTAAGCTAATCAATCATCTACTTCTTCCTTGGAAAGTGGAGCAATGAGATTGATGTCTTGAACATGAAAATTGGAATCTGCCATAAGCTTTTCCAAAACTTATCCTTTGTTCACATTCATTGGTTGAATTTCGAGGTCACACTCAAGAATTTCAGCCATCAATTTTCCACGCTACCTTCAGGATCAGTTTGCTTGAAAACATCCTTGACTGCGGCATTTGGAACATAGGTAAAAATATGCAAATGAAGAATGTACACCTGGAAATATTTCAAAGCCTTCACAAGTGCCAGAGCCTGTTTCTCAATGATATTATACCTCAATGTTGCATCCCTTATGGTTCTACTAAAAAATGAAATTGGATGTTATGTTTTTTGGTATTTCTTCTACATTAGGACAACAACCAATGTGTGCTCAGAAGCAAATGAAAAAATGATAAAATCCATAGTGTAATCATGGCTAATTAAGATAGGAGCACAAGAAAATGAAAACTTGACTTGTTTGAAATATTTATTTGCATCCTTGGACCATTTGACCTCGCTTTCCTTGTTCATCATGTTAGACATCTCCCACAAATGTTTAGAAAGGTTAGGAATGAACCATCTCAAAAACTTGATCTTACCATTAAAAGACTGAATTTCCTTCTTGTTTCTAGAGAAATCCCATTGCTGTATTTCTTAAATTCTTGAGGGATCTATGTGGATGCCATCCTTTTATATAATATGCCCAAGTAATTTTCCCTCTTCCATGGAAAACAAACTCTTTTTCGGATTCAATGAAATGTCAAATTTCCTGCACCTCTGGAAAAAAATCCTCAAAGGATGCAAGCGATATTCATCTATTTGAGATAAAACTATTATATCATCAAGGTAAATAACCAAAAATACATCGTTCTCATTAGAAAAAGGGAGATCCATCGCTCGCTGAAATGTTTCTCCTGCATTTTTCAACCCAAAAGGAATCTTGGTGTACATGAAAGTACCCCAAGGTGTCGTAAAAGTTGTCTTTTCTCGGTCATTTGGATGCATTAATATTTTATTATACCCTGAGTACCCATCAATCAATGACATTCTAGAAGAAAAAACTACTTTCTTTAATATTTGATCCATCTTTCGGAGAGGATATTTGTCCGTCAAGGACACTTTGTTCAAATTACGGAAATCAATGTACAAACGAATTTCACCTGTCTTTTTTCTAACTAGGCCAAGATTTGACATCCAATTAGAAAAGCGAAGAGGGAAAATGATACCATCCTTATATAAATTTTTAACCTCTTTCTCAATAGATGGAAACAACTTGGATTGATCCTTCTGAGATTTTGATGATAAGGTTGTTGATCGGCCTTGATAGGAATAGTGTGTTGAATTAAAATTTTGTCCTAAACTTTCAAATATGAATAATCCCATGAAAACACATCTGAAAACTCAGCCATAAGTGTTGCATATTTACCTTTCATTTCTGGAGTTAAGGACTGGGAAAACTTCTCCATCTTTGGCTTCTCGTCTGTGCCAATATTTATGCCTTCAACTGTTGCTTCAGTGGGGACCATTGTCTGCTTCTGTGCGACATCATATTGATCAAAGAGCTCTTCCAAGGGTAAAATATTTGATGGAATGGAATTGAATTTAAGATGTAATACCTCCATTTCTATTGCATGAATTTCTTGATCATCTCCATAAAATATATCATCAATTTGAGAAGTGGAAAATTCCTCTTCCATTTACAGAAAATTATTTATTTGCTTTTCATCCTGTAACACTTTCCAATACCGAAGGTTATCCAGAAAAAATGGGCGAATTTTGACATTGATTTCAAACTTCTTGTTGGAATGTACTGGAATTTTAAACATGCTTGCTGCAGTGGCAAGAGAATCAAGTATGAAATTCTGATTTCTTGGGATCACGGATAAAGTATACTCAGAAAAATTCTTAAGAATATCTGATGCAACATTGTGATATGCTGGCATCCTTGAATTTTTGGCCTTTTATTCCCCTTTAACTTATTTGATTATAATTTCGGATTCACCATAAACTGAAATATTTTTAGCCCCTATCTTCTTAAGAATATTAAGCCTAGTTATCAAAACTTCATATTCCACTTCATTATTAGAAAATCAAAACCAAGTTTGTATGAACATAACCTAACATTAGTAGGAATATTGTGTGTCTTATTCATAGGACCATGAATCCAAATTCTAATTCCAACTCCATCCTTTCCTAAGGCACCATCAAAATCCATGGTCCATAAACCATTTTCTTCATTGAGAAGCTCAAATTTTGATGACTGGTATTTATTATCTGTTTGGAGATGATATGATGTCTCAACATGCTATATTTCTTTGACTCATTATACTGTATTTTCAACTGAGGTACTTGGTTGCAAGCCATTCAGTTTTTGTTCATTTTTTTCTGCATTGAAAACTTCTTGAACACTACCTGAAACATTTGAAATTTCTACATTTTCTTCTATTTGACTTTCTAATTCAACTAGAAAATCATCGTTAAACAAAATAAAATATTCCAAGTTTGTATGTACAATTTGTATTGGATGATTATCTAGCTTCTCCTTGCTGCTAATCAGATATTTCATCTTGGTTTCTCGGTACAATTTTCAAAGTTGATAGAACACTGGTATAGTAGCATAGGAGAAGCCAAGCTGCAAAGTGCCTTTCAGTTTTACTCCCCGTGATCACGAGAGAAACATCCCAGTCCTTGGAGGAATATCAACTACAACCACATCCATCATAACTTTATTTTCTAGAATGTGATCTAGAGATACTACCAAATATTTGATGAGACCGAGACACCTAACCATTCTCGAGTCAAAGGAGTATAGGTCGTAATATGGGCAGGTAATATCCAATCCTAATTTTCCATTATGTCTTTTGGAATGATATTGTGAGAGGCCATAGAGTCTAGAATAGCATTGTGAAGGATGAAGTCATGGATCCTAAGATTGAGGTATAAAGGTGGAACTTTGTTGTCTATTATGTTTCCATCTACGGCTTGGCCAAACAAAAGCTCAAGGTGGTCATCGCCAACATTCAACATATCAAATGTTTGGTTGAATTTGAGAATTTTAGCTACATGAAACTTATATTGATCATTCTTAACCAATTCAGTCAAAGGAATGGAAACTTTCAATTTGGAAATCTCACTCTCTAGAATGATCAAATTAGGATATTTTTCTACCTATTTGGATGTGATATCCTTCCTTTCATGATGTTATTTGGTGGGAATCTCCTTTCTTTGTCCTGCAGTTTTCTTTTCCTTAAATTTCTTTGAATTGTTGGCAGATGCCTCTTTATTATTTCTCTAATTAGTGGTGGCAGGTTCCTTTTCTTTGTGTATATTTTTCTACTGATTTTTAGAGCTCAGTTCTTTGGGCTGAGTAGCCTTTTGAGAAGTTGGCCTCTTCTGATTTGAAGTGATAGGAATGTTTTTGTTCCCCAAACTATATTTCCTTTTCATTGAGCTAAGGGGATTTTGGTAACCTCTTTGATAATCTTTTGTCTCTGCTGCTAACATATTTTTATTTGAAATAAAAAATTGTTGATCATCAAGTTTATCAACATAAGGTTCTTGAGAATATTATTCATCTTCGGTTAAGAAAATAGGTTTTTGTTCTTCATCAAAAAGATGATTTTCTTCTAAAATCTCTTCTTCTTCAAGTCCCTGTGCATAATTCTGCTGGAGTGGAGTAAAAATATGCTACTATGCGTGTTGGTCCTGACCTCTTTGCTCTTTTTTCTTGATTCTAAATTGAGGTTGTTGTTGTTGTTGACCTCTGAAATTCAGATTCCTGATTTTATTTTCTGATTGTCTATCTGATACTATCATCCTATCCATCATCTTCTCCATGGTTCTGATTAAAGTGTCTAGCTTACCATTTGATGAAGTAGATGGCTCCTCTTTTATTGTGACCTTTTTTTTGTTTTCTTCTTTGATTTCTTAATCAACAAGTTTTCTTCTACACTTACGGCATTACTTTTCATTTCTTAAAAAGTTGTAGGACTCCTCTCCCTTAACTGATAGGCCATGTTGGGATCAAAGGCATCAGGATAATGAAGCAATGCCAAGCCAGGAGGATTTTGATGTCATTTGGAATGGATTTGTACACCTTGTTGAATCTGAAAATGAAATCTTGTACAAATTCATTTGGATTTATTTTCAAAGAATTATATTCCGCCAGAATTTGAAGAGTGTTCTTCTTTTCTTCCCACTTGGCTAAGAAAATATCGATCAAATGTCATGGGTTAGCTACTAAATGTGTTGTTAGAGTACGAAACCACTTCTTAACATCTCCTAAGAACATTTGGGCTATCACACACATCTTGGCATCATCATTATCAATCTCTTCGAGATCAATAAAATATGTTACTTTGACTACATATTGTTGATTTTTGACCTCTGTTGTCCCATCAAACAGAGGGAGTCTTTGACCATAACATTGAGGAAAATCAGTGAGTGTAGTAGGCAACACTAAAGGTGAAAATCTTGCCATGAGTACTGCAAAAGGTTGTGTGGATATAACAATAAGGGGTGTTAATGAAGGAGATGATTTTGGAGGAAGTAGTGGATGATAATGGAGCATCTGAATGAGGAGATGTAGGTGTAAATATAGCAGCAGAAAAAATTTCTTGTTGATATTGAATATAATCTTTTTCAGAGGTAAATTGTAGGTGATTGACCAATTTTTGAAGGTTATGAAACTAAGACCAAACTTTCCTATCAAATTAAGCAGATGAAGACTCTAACGATGGCACACTTAATTAAAATTTAACAGGATCAAAGACTATTTAAGAAAGGGAAGATTCTGATTTATACATAAATAAAGAAAGCTCAAATTTTATATCAAAGGGTAAGTATTCAAGCGCAGTCAAATCTGTAGGCGGGGATATATATCTTACCAATGAAGAGGTGCTTGTTTTGACTTGCTCAAACTGAGATCTTTGCTTCCTCAATATCCTTTCAGGGTCTTAAAATGGTGATTGAGGATTCAGATCAGTATTGGAACTTGTGAACTTTCAAGGAGCCATTGTTCTTTTGAATATGCACTTTGGCTCTGAAAAAATGAATCATCCTTGTTTGAAAGCTAGGACCTGTCACCCACAGGCCTAAACCTCAACGAACTTGTAAGAAAAATCCCAGGGAAGATTTGAAATTCGTTTTCCCAATAATTGTGCCAAAAATGTTACCATTAGGGGAATTTTGAGGTCTAAAATGGGCCTCCTAAGGAAATAATAAAATAATAGCTAAACCAATAAATTAATATTTATGAATTTTCAATTCACCTTTTGCACCACAATCCATGTAACCATAGTTAAATTCAATTCAAAAGTTGTACCAAAATAAAATTAATAAAAAAATTGTATTGATGTGACAATAAATAAGAATGAGCTTTTCAAGAAAAAATCATTATCATTTTGCATTTGTCCTTTGTACTTATATAGCTTAAAATAAAATATAAATATAAATTTATAAATTCTTAATTATATTATATGTTATTAATTAAAATTTATATTATTCAAATTGTATAATAACATGTAATTAATATACTATATAAATATAATATAATATAATAAATGTATAGGGATATGCATTGTTTCTTTCAAGAAATATGAAATGACAATAATATATTTTTATTCAAAAAGTGTGAAATGACATTTATTATGAGTACTTTACTTTGACTTTAAAAGCACTTAGAGCACTACCATGGTTAACCATGAGTTTTTAACCACCATTGAGAATGTGACAAGTAGGTACCTTTAACTCAAGCAATGTCACCTCAACCATTATGGATGATGTCATCCCCTAAAATGTGATTGGTTCTCATAAAGTGAATTTTGATTGTACATTTTCCTTAGGAGGCCCATTTTAGATCTCAAAATTCCCCTAATGCCTCCACAGTGTCCCAAGGCTGAGAAAGGAGGCCGAAGGAGGTAACCTCAAACCAACTTTGGATTTGGTAGCTAGCCCTACCAAATCAGATAGGGATATATCCACAATATCATAACCAATGAAGTGAATGGAGAAGAAAATAGATCTTAAGCTAGATATTCAGCTCACTAGGTCTTGATTTTTAGGGTTTTGTTGGATCGGGCTCAAAGGTCTAGAGAACTAGGTCAGGGTTTCAAATGATCAGTTACAGGGATACAATGGGGCAAGGTAGGTATGCTCAGTAACACATTTGAGTTGTAATTGTGGTATAGGGTTGACATATCATTAGGGGAATTTTGAGGTCTACAATGGGCATCCTAAGAAAAATGTACAGCCAAATTAAAATTTATAGGAACCAATAGGATTCAAGATGATGATGTTAGCCATGGGGGATGATTCACCATTTTTTAATTACAAGGATAAAAATATTAAAAAAAAATAAAATATTAAAACTACTTTTTCAACTCGTATTTTCAACTTATCTCCCAAATTGTTTACTCAAATTTTGAGCAGGAGTACTTGTTGGATGCAAAATTTAATTCCTCATACAAGGAGTACCCATGTTTCATACTTCTAATGGACCTTGCTACACGAAAAATTATAAATTCCTCATCCAAGGAGTACCCATGTTTCATACTTCTGATGGTGATTGCAATCACGCTTTTATTGTATTTATCATTTTTCATGTAGCAGGATCCATCGAAAGTATGCAACATGGGTACTCCTTGGATGAGGAATTGAATTTTTCATCCAACGAGTATTCCCGCTTGAAATTGGAGTAAAACATTTGGGAGATAAGTTGAAAATACAAGTTGAAAAAGTAGTTTTTTCTTTTTTCCCTCTAAAATTTGATGATGTAATCAAATCTTATTTTATTATTTCTACTATTATTTTATAATTTCATTAGGAGGCCCATTTTAGACCTGAAAATTCCCCTAATGAGAGGGATCAAAATGAGCATAAGGCTATGAATTCATTTATCAGAAGAAATGAGACATAAACATCAAAACCTCATCAAAACAAAGCATATAAACTATGAAGTTTACTTAAACACTCATGAGATAATCACATGAAAGCATGCTAATGGTAATAAGGAGAAAGAAATATTCAATATGATGATAAAACAAAGGAAAAACACTGTCACTAAAGCATACCACAAGAATCCCAAGATAATAGTTTCAATTATGTATTTCCTTCAAAATATGATGTACACTAGCTCCAAGCCTTTGTTTAATTGATTTCCAACCTTGTATATGACTTCAAACAAGCTAAATATAGATCAAAAACTACATTCCATGCTCTCAGGGGCTGAATCCATCATGATAGGAACTTATTACACCAATCTCTCTAACCAAACCTAAAACTAGGGAGGTTAAGCACTAACTCCCTATTTTTCCTTTGACCAATTTTTACAAACATAAATGACCATGAGTTTACATGAAATTAACCTTTACAAGAATAATTACATTCATTTATATCATATCAACTCATAAAAGGAAAAATTACATCATGAGGGAATGACTCTTACTCATAAAACTTGAAAATTTGACCTTCTGACAAAAGTGCAACAAAATATCTCAAAAGCATAGCATGAGTGACAGAAGCATGATATGCTCTTTGAGGGCATTGTTGAGGGGTTTTCCTTGATCTTTTTGCTGAACTGAACGCTGATGAAGATAGCTTAGAATTTCTACTAGCCCTATGAAGCTCTAAACCTACAAAAATCCTTCTCCAAGGGACCTAAAAATTGATTTTCCCAAGGCTACTCCAGAAGCGCAGCGAGGGGTCCAAAAAGGTGGCAAAAACATGTTTTTTAGGTAATTTTTGAGATTTTCCTTGCAGCCTGTGAAGTGACTTGGCAAACTAAGTGGATACCTGAGATGTACTAGCCAATATATATCCATACATGCAAAATATTTATTATTTGGAGGCTCTGAGAAGAAGCGCAACGTGAACCCGTTGCACTTCTATACATCACGAAATTGTCAAATTGCTAAAAACTTAAAATTTACCAAAAGTTTCTCAAAATTTTCAAAACTTATTTCCTCTATATTCTTCAATGATGGCATAGACAACCAATGATGCATCAAAAATTAAATCAATATTATCTCTCTTTTTTAGCTTGATTAGGGTTCTCTTTAGCTTCCTTCTCATATTCCTAACCCTAACTTTGCAAATTTTATTCTCGATGAAGTAGTGCATCGCCATGTGTCTCTCAAGATTTTTGTCTCTGTTGGCCCTCTTCAGGAGCATCTCCGGGTGTTAATTAAGCCTTCCAAGACAAAACTCTTTGTCTTGTTCAATATCAGTTGCAATGATGTCATCAAAGTCTTGTTGACCTATAGAAGGAGATGGCTCACTTCCCTGTCTTTTCTACCTTGCTAGTCCTCTGGTCTTTAGCCTCCTTGGCTTCATCTAAACATCCTTGTTCTCTAACAGCTCCACATATATGAAAACTTTACCTTCATCTTCCTCTACCACCAAATATGTCTTCATCTAAACATCCTTGTCCTATAAATGCTCCACATCTATGACAGCCTTACCTTTATCATCTTGTGCCACCAAATATGCCTTAGGTTTACCAAGAAAAAGTTGATTTACCTTAAGCTTCCTGTTCTCTTGCTGTAAAAATTCTATCATGAAGTTTTCTTTTGAAATATTTTCCTTGAGCTCTCTTATTTCTGCTTATTTTTCCTTGATTATCTCTTCAACTGACTTGTTTTCCTCATGCTCAGTTAGGTCAGCCATGACAACTTCAAAAGGTACTTGTTCTTCCTCATGAAAGGGTGCATCATGCTGGTGTCCTGATATTCCTTCTCTAACAATACTACGTCGAAATCTTTCCACATTGTCAAGAGAAAACTCTATTATTTGACCTTTGCTATAGGTTTTTTTCACTGATGGTTTACATGAAGAGCCAACCTCTTGTGTCCTTGGTGGTGCCAATGGATTACTTTGACTGCTAGGTTGACTAGTAATAGGAAAAAGAGAATCTGATTGCATGAATGCCTCCCAAGGTAGGTTGATCTGTGAAAAATGATGAAGAAAAATGACTTTTACCAAGCCATTGTGAAATAGGTTTTCTTGGTGATCTTTCCCTTTTCTTTGTACCTTCTATGTCATCTTGACAAGGTTTTGTATAAGTAATAAGGTAGGTTTAGAGGTTTAATTGTTGTAAAATGCATCAGTAGCCTTATATGGTACTGATATAGTCTTGAAAACCTCCCTTCACAAGTAAAAAACTTCATCATCATCTTCATTAAAGGAGCATACTTGTCAAGAAATTTTCTGAAGGGAAAGATGTGTGTAGGAGCATCTTTGTAGTGTGACTTTAGGAAAACTTTGTAATTCTCAATGTCCAAATCCATCCCTTTAAACCAGATTTATCCATGGTTAGGGATACTTGTAGCCGAGGCTATGGAACCTGTTGAGATGGGGAATTCAACCCCTGCTATGTTGGCCTTATCCCTTCTAAAAGTGGTGGCAAAGAGGGTTGTCAATTTGGCATGGAAACCTGACTCTTGAATCCTTTCACAAAAAATTAGGCAACCCACATCTTCAAAGGATTTCTTGATGAACTATGAGACCATGATTTATTGGATATGAGTTGTCTCATATCTACAAACTTTCCCTCCTTTGTTTTAATTTTTATTCTCAATGTCCATGGTTTCAATCTACACGATAAAACCCTAGCTAGGTAAGAAGGAAGGGGAGGGTATGATGGGAAAACAGGGGGAAAAGGGACTATTGTATTAAGGGAAGGGAATGGACGGGTTAGGTATTATGTAAGTTTCTGGGAAAATTATAGGGGGTCGGGATATATTTTAGGGAGCGTAGGGAGGTGTAATTGTTTGAAAAATGTGAGGGAAAGATGTGAAAAGGTCCAAAACACAGTCCTAGCCTAGGAATTTGCAAAAAGTGTAGCATAGGCTAGGGTTTGTAGGGAAAATGAGGGAGATGAAGGGAAAGGGTATGGGAAATGTTTCAAGGAGGTATGTGAGGTGTGAGTGAGGGTGATAGGGTAGAAAATATAGGTGTTTTACCACAGTAATGAAGAAAAAACATGTAGAAACCAAAAGTGTAGTGAAACCCTAGGAGAGGGATTTTCACTCACTTTTTCAAGAAGAATGATGGATAAGAAAGGTGAAAAATGTATACTTACTTTTAAAGGAGATGCTAGAACCTATGAAATGTTGAAAGGAACCCCATTGATTCTTTCTTGGCCTCCAAATTCAAAAGTGCAACATAAGAGGCAGAAGTGCAGTGTAGGAGGTAGAAACGTAGCATGGGAGATAAAACAATGTTTTGAGGAGGAATTTCGATGCCCTAGTGGCTAGGATGAAGCTTGATGATAGAGAGGTGCTCAATGAAGGTGAAATGAGAAATTATAATGCTTGGATGGTCTTCTTATAGGCTGGAAGTCAACTTTTTTCTTTGGGTCATGAAGTGACATCACTTATATTTTTGAAAACCTAAATGATAGGATAGTGTACAACAACTTTATCACTTTATTATGAAAATTTACATCTTCATAAGGAGTGAAATGTACCTTATAAATAATTTAGAACACATTTTCCCTAATTACTAACTCCCATGATGATGACATAGGTGATGACATGACTCTTTATGACTTTTTCATGACCTAACCTAATGATGACATCAAATGCATTTATAAAACTTATGATTTGGACCTTTGAACCTTGCAATATGTATAATCATGATTTGATGACCAAAATGATGACCAAGAAAATTTATTGATGACCTATCACAAGGAGTGATGACATGACCAGGACGGAATTTGTTGACTTCAAATATTGTGGGAGTAGTAATATAGCTAGACACACCAACCAATGATCAAATTTTATTTGAAAATTTATTTGAAACTATAAAATTTGACCTAGGACCCTATCAAATGACATTGAAAGAGTAAATTTTATCATTGGTGACTCATACACACTAACACAAGGAACCATAAATTTTTTCATTAAATATACTAATTCTTTTGATGTTAAACTGACAATTTATTCATATTTAGTTTGGGATGGAAATATGCACGATAGAAGATCTATAATAGGATATGCTTTCAATAGTGGGTCTAGGGTCATTTCTTGGAGTAGTAAAAATATGAGTAATGTACCTTTATTAGCAAAAGTAGAGTATCAATGAGAAGGTGCTCAAAAATATGCTAAAAAATGAAATTTGTCGAAATGTTGTAGAACCTAAATGACCGGGTAGATCTAGTCATTAGAAATCCGATGCAACTTGTTTCGCAGAAAACCAACACCGTATGCTCCCAGAAACAAGTTCTGTTCATTTTCCCAAACAGACAAATTTTTCAAAAATGACAGTTGACTTGGACAAATTTTGGGCCAGTGGCAGGCTGCGACGTGGCCTCTTTTGATTGGTCAAAATTTAATTTTTTTGGGGCCTACCACAACCTGACACGTGGCAAGCCCTGAATGGTTCTGGTTTGCCATTTTTTGGTTGGTTGGTTGGTGGCCAACCATATGTTTCCACGTGGCCCAACCGAAGTCTACCACGTGGCATTATAGGGGCATCCAAAAATTGGTTAAGGTTCGAGTTAACACTCTACAGGTTTCAATACCTTGACCTCTCTTTAAACAATGCCAAGTCTTAACCGGTCGAGCTACCATATTCTTTATTTAAACAAATGCCGAAAACCATATATGAAATTTATGTGTGGCAAAGGTTGGGGTAAGGGACCGGGGCTTAGCCCCTAGCCCCCCATAATAAAACGATATGACCATGGCTAGGGAACTGTGGGTGCAGAGGCCCCACAAAGTTTTTAATTAAAAATTTTTAATTTGACCATAAACCATATG
Source organism: Pinus albicaulis (assembly GCA_034641835.2). Classification (NCBI taxonomy): domain Eukaryota; kingdom Viridiplantae; phylum Streptophyta; class Pinopsida; order Pinales; family Pinaceae; genus Pinus; species Pinus albicaulis. Next base: position 1,072,162,361 of record CM076574.1, read on the forward strand.
GTTAAAAATTCATCCTTTAGGCCTTGGCGTGCAAATTAACTAACCCGCAATTTCCACGAAAATTCCACAAATTTGTTGCTCGGTTAGCTAAAATCAGGGCGAATTTGTAGTACAGTTCCAGATTTTGGGGAATTTGTGGTGCAATTAGAAGCCAAGCTAGGGACGCTCATAACTTCTTCATTTTTTGACCAATTTTGAAGCAGAAAGAGACTAGAAAACCATTTTTTACAGTTTTGGAGCTAATGGAATAGGTTTTGAAGCCATTTGAGCACTGTAAATGTATTTGATCACCATTCCGAGCATAATGATATAGGACCAAGCCAGGACCAAGCCAGGACCAAGCCATTGGAAGCTCGACCAAGGAGACATAGCTCAAGGGCGGGGGGGGGTGTGAAATACTTCATCACTTATTTTGTTTTGGTTATTTTTATGGTGTATTTGTCTGCTATTTTTGTATTTTCAGAGTTTAAATTCATGCTTTATGTGTTTAAAAATTTAACAAAAACGCCCAAAAAAATTCAGTTTTTAACACTTGCAATTTAGACATCCTCAAGAACATTTACATTAAGATCTAATACATATCAAGTTTGGTATAAGAGATTTGGTTTTATTGTTGTTGTGAGGGTTTAATTATTTGCAATTGTATGTGATTCTTACAAGGTTGAAGCTTAAGAGAGGAGAGAAAGTTAGCCACAATCGCCACCATAGTTTCTTCCTAAAATTGCAATTGAAGCTTCAACAAGTATGCCACATGAAGGAGAGCCTGAAAATATGTTAGAGTATGAAAAATCCTTCAAGAAATCATTCTTTGATATGATAAGAATGGTGAAAGTTCTCTATGAGGAGAGAAGCACAAGGATGTAGTGTGAGAGCTCCAATTCTCCAAAGGGAGATAAGTCTTGAAAAGGAGAAGGAAGAGATGGAGACAAGCCTCCAAAAGGAAATGGGAATGGTGAGAAACCACATTTGACACCACCATTCTCCTCACCACAATCCTCACCACCATATTCACCATCATTTTATTTCCACAACAAGCCCTTCACAAACACCTCCACATTCTCCAAACGGTCCTGGTAAAAATCCATGTTAAAGCTTGACATTAAGTTTAATTTTCCTATGTATGATGGAGAGGTAGACACTGAAATATTAGACAATTGGTTAAGTTAGCTTGAAGTCTATTATAGGATATAATTAATCAAATATGATGACAAAAATATTCAGCTTGCTTCTTTGAGATTGGAAAGTGTAGTACTTATTTGGTGGGAAGCCAAAACTTAAGAGGACATGAATAAACATTGTGAGGCCTTAACCTCTTGGAATGATTTTTTTGTTGCCTTAATGAGACAATTTTATCCATTAAAATTCATGAAAAATTATATAATATACTGGAAAAACTTTAGGCAATGTAAAGGACAAAGTGTGGAAAGCTATACTCAAGAGTTAGGGAGAAGAGCACTAATTTTGGGTGTAGATTTGACAACTCAAGAAACTTTGTTAAACTACATTGGAGGTTTTCATAGTTACCTAAGACATACTATTTTAATTTTTAATCCTTGAAATTTAGATGAAGTATGTGTACAGGCCACACATCTAGAGGCAAGAGGGAACGTGTTTCAGAGGAGACAAGGGAGGATACCTTTGAGTCTGAAGAGAAAGGAAAGGGCAAGTTGAAGGGTAAATGTAAGAAGAATGATTCCATAAATATGGAGAAAGAAAAAATTACATTCAAAAACTGTTCAAAACATGGGCATGATGAATATCATTGTTGGAAAGCTCATCCAGAGATGAGACCCAACAAGCTTAAAAACAAGGAGAAGGAGAAGACGGCTGCAACAATAACACATGATTTTGGTTCTAGTTCTGGAGATGAAGCAAATATCACCACAATGGGTTTCAAAGATAAGGACATTGCAATTACTAGTTCTTCAAGCTGTCAAAATAGTACTCAAGATGATGAAACAAGAATTGAAATTTTCCATGTTAGATTTATTTCAAAGCATACCAAGATTGACACCCTATTTAATAGTGGTTCTCAAGAAAACCTTATTTTTGAAGACTTAGTCAACAAGTTTAATTTAGAGACCATTCCTCATCAAAGACCTTATCCTTATATTGGATATGTAAGAATGAAAATTTGCAGGTGACAAGGAAGTGCATACTTAGATTTGCAACCATTGCAAACTTTCTTGATGAAGTTGAACTTGATGTTGTTCCAGTTGATATTCCTAGTATTGTTTTGGGTAGCCCATATCTTTATGATAGGAGATAAATATTTCATCGCCATGAGAATAAGTATCACTTGTTCAAGAATGGGATTGAGTACATTGTTAGAGTACATAGTAAGAAGATTATTTTTTCTCTTATGCATGTTGGAAAAATGAAGAGAATTGTGAATGCTTGTCAAAAAATTTCTTTGTTAATGTTCAAGCATCAAGATGTTGTTAATGAGGCCTTTCAAGGTGATACATCAAATGAAAATTCTGATTTCATTGAGATTAATAACGGTTTTGATAATATGTTTTAGGATTCTAAAATGTTGTCTTTCAAAATAGGTAAACAAGATGTGGTAAAATTGCAGCAGCATGCATCATTGTTGAGAAGGGATGTGAACAAGATTCCATTGCAAGAGAGTGCAAAGGTCAAAGAGAAAGTGCCAAAGAAATTTCAAAAAGAGGGAATTGGGTTCAAAGTTTCTTCTTGTGGGTTTCACATGTATTTTCTTTGAAATGGTATATTGCATGGTGATGGCGATCACATTTTGTCAAGATTCGAGCTAAGCAGAAGGCAAGACTTTCTAAACATCGTCATGTTGACAGTGTTCAAGGTCAAAATAATTTCAATTTGTTTAAGTTTCCTTTGATTTACGACCGAGGAGGGAACATGTTTGTTTCTTCAAGGAAATTTTGATTTTCTTTAAAATTTTGGGAAATTGCAACAAAATGGTATCTACAACAGCAAGACAGGATCTCCAGAATCAAGGGAAAATATCAATTTTCATGAAGAGCTCAAATTGTTGAATTTAGGAAAAATCTAATGGATTGAGACTGGAAGGGTGAGGGGATTGTACCCTCATCCAAATATTTAGTAATAAAGGATATTTTTGGGTCCAAAAGCTTCCAGTGGGGAGGAGTGATTGGGTGCTTAAAAGAATGCTCAAAAATGAAAGTTGTCATAATGGTGTGAAACCTGAACAAACGAGTATATATCGTCATTCTCAAACTGACGCAATTTTTTTCACAGAAAATTGACACTCTATGCTCTCAGAAACGAGTTATGTTCATTTTTCCAAACAGGCAAAATTTTCAAAAATGACAATTGACTGGGAAAATTTTTGGGCCAGTGACGGGCTACCACATGGCCTCTTCTGATTTGTCAAAATTTAATTTGTTTTAGGCCTACCACAGGCTGACACATGGCAGGCCCCAAATGGTGTTGGTTTGGCATTATTTGGTTGGTTAGTTGGTGCCCAACTAGAGGCCACCACATGGCCCAACCAGAGGCTTCTATGTGGTAGAATAGGGGCCACCAAAAAAATTTTAAGGTCTAAGTTAACACTCCATATGTTTAGATACTATGACCTCTCCTTAAACAACTCCAAGTTTTAATCGATCGAACTACCATATGCCTTGTTTAAACATATGTCTGAAACCTTATATGAAGTTTATGTGTGGTGGAGGTTTGGGTAAGGGGCGGAGTCTAACCCCATATATAATACGATATGACCATGGTGAGGAAACCATGGGCACGGAGGCCCCACAAAATTTTTAATTAAAAAAATGTAAACTAACCATAAACCATATGGTTAAAAATTCGGCATTTAGGCCTTAGCGCAAAAATTAACTAACCCACAACCCACAATTTTCGCTGAAATTTTGTAAATTTGTTTCTCGGTTAGTTGAAATCAGGACAAATTTGTAGGACAGTTCCGAAATTTGGGGAATTTGTGGTGTGATTAGTAGCAAAGTTAGGGAGGCTTATAACTTCTTCACTTCTTGACCAATTTTGGAGTAGAAAGAGGCTAGACAGACATTTTTGACATTTTTGGAGCTAATTGAATAGATTTTGAAGCTATTTGGGCATTGTAAATGTATGTAATCACCATTTTGAGCATAATGATATAGGGCAAGCCATTGGAGGCTAGACCAAGGAGACATAGCCCAAAAGGGGTGAATTCCTTCATCACTTGTAGTGTTGTGGTTATTTTTATGGTGTATTTGTATATTGTTTCTACATTTTTAGAGTTTAAATTCATGCTTTATGTGTTTCAAAATTTAACAAAAAGGTCCACAAAATTTGTTTCTTTAACACTTGAAATCTATACTTCCTCAAGAACACTTACATTAAGATCTCATACAGGTTATTTTTATGGTGTATTTGTCTGCTCTTTCTACATTTTCAGAGTTTAAATTCATGATTTTATGTGTTTTAAAATTTAACAAAAAGGCCCACAAAAACTCAGTTTTTAACACTTGCAATTTAGACATCCTCAAGCACGTTTACATTAAGATCTCATACAGATCAATCAAGTTGTATGTGTAGCCACTTGTGAAGCGATTTGGTTGGGAAGAATTCCTCGTGATGTAAGAGAATAAGAAAAGGATTCTATGATGATTAAATGCAGCAACCAAAGTTCAATCAAGTTAGAAAATAATCATGTTTTTCATAAAAACACAAAACATATAGATACTCAATTTCATTTTGTTAGAGAAAAGGTGAAGCCCAAAGAGATTTTAGTTGAACATTGTAATACCTGTGAAAATGCATTTGATATCTTCACCAAGCCTCTTGGGAAGATCAAATTTTAATTATTTAGGGAGATGTTAGGTGTGCAAGCGAATAATTTCTCCATTAAGGGGGAGACTTGAAATTAATGAAGAAAGTTTGTTTCATGGTTTTGTGTGTGCCTTAGTTTAGACATAGTTCCTATCTTCTAGGAGATAGTTTTGTTATCTCTAAATTGGATGTAAAATTATTTATTTCTAATTGTATCATCAATGGAATAGAACAGTACTGCCTGGGCAGTCTTCAGGTGTAGCTCATCTCACCTCTGAGCTGCTATTTTTAGATTGCAAGTTATATTCTAATTTGACTTTCCATTTTTTATCTAGTTGTACAAAATTTATTGATATTATGTGCAAACTTTTCTTGAGAGCTTTAATTCAAGATTCCAAAATATTATCTCCTTAATATAGAAAGGTTTTTTAGTCCTTGCCATTATATATTGAATATTTATGTGATAGAAAATAATGCAAAACATTGGATTGAAAGACTTTTTTTGTGTTTGAGACATAACACATTTAAGGAAGGTGAAATGCATGAAATGTGCCAATGCTTGATATTCTATCTTGTAAAAGAGATTTATATGAATTTATTGATGTATGGATGATTTGTTCTCAAACAAATATTGACATTTGACTTATCTAGATATGTTAAAATAATGGTAGGATATGCATGTGAATTACCATTTCATGTAAGCGGTCATTTTTTGTAATCATTAAGGGAATTTTGAGGTCTAAAACAGGCCTCCTAAGAAAAAGGTGCAACTAAAATAAACTTTATAAGAACCAATAGTATTGAAGATGATGATGTCAACCATGGGGGATGATTCACCATTTTTGGAGTAAAAAAGTAAAAAGATTAAAAACTAATAAAATAATAAAACTACTTTTTCAACTCATATTTGAACTTATCTACCTAGGGGTTTACTCAAATTTCAAGAGGGAATACTCATTGGATGAAAAATTTGATTCCTCCTCAAAGGAATACCCATGTTGCATACTTTTGATGGACCCTGCTACATGAAAAATGAGAAATACATAAAAAAAACGTGATTGCAATCACATTTTTTATGTATTTCTAATTTTTCATGTATATAAGTCCATCAAAAGATGCAACATGGGTACTCCTTAAATGAGGAATTAAATTTTTCATCCAAAGATTATTCCCACTCAAAATTTGAGTAAACCCTTAGGCAGATAAGTTCAAAATACGAGTTGAAAATGTAAATTTTTCTTTTTTCCCTCTAAAATTTGATGATGTAATCAAAACATATTTTATTATTTCCACTATTATTTTATAATTTCCTTAGAAGTCCCATTTTAGACCTCAAAATTCCCTTAATGGTCCCTTTAGGAATATTTTACGTATTTTTCCATAAAACTAATTCAACCATAATTTCCGCATAAACTTACCATTCAATTTCATAGAAGATTTCCATGTGAAAAATAACAAGAGAACACTTGTAATTTGAGCATACAACATGCAGAAATAACCTCAGATTTATTATATTAAATATATACTGGGGTTTACATGTTAAAATGACAAATAGTTGAAATAGTTGAGAAACAGCTGACCTCAAGGATCTGTTGTAATGCTGCATAGGCCCTCTACAAAAACTGAGGCAAACTACCACAACTAAGCTCTCCTTTGAATTATGGATGAATTCACCAAGAGGAGATGGGTGCTCGCCCAATCTCACAAAATCACCTGAGGTTTTTTGTCCTGGAGCTATCAATCCAGTAGAGAACCAGGTCCTCAACCTCACATACATGAAGTACTACCAAATCCAAGATGATATCTAATGGCCCTTACTCCTCTTTCTATAGTTTTTATGGAATCCTCTATAAGATCATATTTTATTTTTACTTTAATTATTGAGCACATTTCCCTTAATTAAAATATTCTTTTTAATCTGGGAAAATGGTCAATTGGCCACCATACCTCCTTGGGTCACTAAAAATCACTCCTAGTCATCCCATCCTGTAGATATTCTCGTTCTGGTTCCAGCGAGATATTACACTAAGGTGTTCTTCCAATCATTCCTCCTGAAATGCCACCTTAGGCATAATTAATTGAGTTAGGCCAATTAACAACTCAATTTTCTGAAAGTTGTCGGTATTCAACGTAATGAAAGGAAAACTATGTGGATGGTGGAATATACCAAGTGAATGCCATCAAACCTCATAATAACTCCTCAAAACCCCTTCAAAAGCCCCAGGGTCTGCCGATGACGCCAACCTGCACCTATGACCTGTCTGCCCAAAACTTTGAAACTCCATCCTAACCATAGCATAAGGAATCCCATAAAAAGGAACATTACAAGTCCTCAACCCCAATATTTCTTGCCCTCAAGTAATCCAAATCTGTGGACCAGTCTATTGGCCTGATGCAACTAAGATCCAAGGCTCGGATCACATACAAATAAACGGGTGATGCTATGTCTCTACATCAACCCACCTGGAACATATCCCCCAATTCCCGGATCCCATACTAACCTCTAACTAAGCTATCATCAAAAATTCCTCTTGGATCCCAATGCCACAAATAACAATAATTAGTGCTCCACGACTCCCAATGCGCTATAAATCTGGTTGAGGATGCTTACCCAATGCCTGCATGCCAACTCATCACCTCTCTCCAATCCAACCCCTGACTCAATCCAATTCTAATCCTTCTCTCCTGATGTCAGGACGAAATGCTAAAGAGCTGTCGACTTGTATCCCACCGACAACTGAAGCCTGTAGGACTCATCATATCTAAAGGTCCCCGCTCCACTATTCCCCTGACTAAGAATATTGTACCATCAATAGGGTAGAAAATCATAATCTCCTGCCAATCTAATGAAACTTGTTCGAGGAATACATCTACTAGGTTGATATTTTCCCATGCTCAAATCCTGATGCTCTTCCCATTCTACCAGAAGAATCGATCCAATATATCCTACCCCTCTCCCTATAATGAACCAAAGTGGGAAAGTTGTGTTGAAAGCTCTGTCTATGTACTCCTAGAGAGGGTTTCTTACTGAAAATGCTGCAACTCTCGTAGCCACCACTAAACCTTCTTTCACCTCATCCATGGGTAGAAAAAAATATGAATGCACTGATGTATCCCTCTCAAGATAGGAAAATCCATCCTCCTCTAGCCAACCAATATCCTGCAAAATTGTCCTGCCAGACTCCAACACCTCCCGAGGACAAATGTCTGTAGATACTGCCACCTTGCTAGCTTCCTGTACACCTACCTGCCCCTCACCAATGGATGACCTCAAGGTTGGCCGCTCATCCCCCTCCATCACGAGTTGAATATGCTCTGCCAACTAGCTCTCTACAAAAGTCTCATCATGCATTATGTGCATATCCTCTTCCTCAGTAGACCCATGCTCCACTATATGTTGCTCACGCTGAATCATCATGGGTGACTCATCATCCTGAATGTATCCCATAGGGTCCCCTGACAGCTTAGCATACACACCAGAATATAAATATGGCCAACTATCAGTGACTCCACATGAATGCTCATGCTCCCCAGAGGCATCCTCTTATGACCCCATGGACTCATCCAAAGAAGATCCCTCATCCTGACATACAAAAGGAATATCCTCATGCTCCACATATGCCAACTCCTCTGCATCTCCCAAGCATGAGTGGTTAGGTCCCCAAGGTTCCTTGTGGATGAAGCAATGACCATTCCACCTCAGCTAATTCTTGTTGGTAACCATAAATCCGCTACAACTCCTCCCGAGTCAACTGCCTCCTCAATAGTCTAATATTCTTCTCAACTAAACTTTCTTCTAGTTCATAAGAATCAGGTGAAACCAATTGTTACTCCCTCCAAATGGCTAACAACTCAAACTGTAATCTCCTGCAAATGGCATCATGGCCTCCCATACATGATGAAAAAATAGACTACATGTGCGCTATGACTGTGTCAGGATGATGTTTCCTAATGTTGAAGAATCATTGGAACATCTGTAGGATCAAATCTTCACACTCCAAATCAAACATGAGGTCATAATATTTAACCAAGACCATGAATTCTACAATCTCTAGCCCTCTTCCAAAAGTTAGGGCCCTCACTATTATCCAAATATTGAAAGGTCTTCACTATAAATATTAAGACTCTCCTCATTATTTCATAACTATAACGAGGTATAGGTGCAGTCAACATCATGATACTACTGAGACAAGAAGCAAGAGGAAGTTTGACCCCTACAAAAGGGTTCTCCAAATACTTCTGTTGTACAAAGGAAAGCATGGTTGGTTTTAGAGCCTAGATTAAGCTCTTCCCATCTGACTCATGCACCTTGGAAAGGAGTGAAGCAAGTTCTTCTAATTTGAGAAGGGATGTTACTGAAAACCCCATAAATATCAATTTTGTCCCAAGTGAATATATTTTTTATCTAAACTTGTGCTCTTATTTTGGCTTCTCTTGTTTTAGCAATGTAAGTATTCCCTTGGACAATGTATGGAGGTTTCATCCATGTTTTAGCTGAATAATGACAAGTACATCAAGAAGTACACAATAGTGACAAGTTGACTCAATACATAAACCTCTCAAATAAAGACATACTCATCCCTCACAATACACACTCAACAATTACATAGAGGTCCAAATGTAATATGAACACCTCACGTAGACTCACCACATTCTCTCATTAATTAAACAAATATTGAAAAATTTCTTTGAGATAGTTTTAACAACTTTCGTCAAACATTTTTCAGATAAAGTGGAAACACTTGCAACATAAATAAGAATGAGAGGTGAATACTTGAGGGAATTATAATTCTCAAACGAATTCGATGCCACACTGCATGCATGTAAAACCCAAGTGAAATAAAGTAGACCCAAGTGTTTAAAATGACTTAAACATGTAGCATGCACTGCACAGGAAATACTATAGTTGTTTTTTAAGAAGAAATAAATTTTATACCCTAAAAACCAATCAAAACATTTTGAAATTTTAATCCAGAGCTCCTCATACCAAACCCATAAAAACCCAGAAATGGTTTGGCTTATCTGCAAGCCAAGATCAAGTTGACCAAGTGATGTGAATTACCTAGCTCACTAATAAAACGCACTAATGAAGGAATGTTTATTTCCATCTTTAATATTTCCCAAACAATTATGAAAATTTAACCATAGACTTCTCTAATAAAACCCAGAAAAATCTTGGGTAGATTCCAGAAGATACATGTAAAGCCCTAATTTAGTGCAAATCCCCCCCCTCTACCCAACTATACACACTGCTCCAAGTAATATAAATTTGTACCACAATGCTCCTACACTTCAGTCCAACAAATTCACTGCAAAATCACAGGCTCAAATGAGTTAAATCTCCTGCAAAGCCTCCTAAAATAAACTGGGTTATGACAGATCAACTTGGCCAAAAAAATAAACTCAACCCCAATAGATAACTCTGGTTCTAGCAAATAAACTAAGCTTGGGAAAATAAATTGGGCTCCAATAAATAATCTCAGCCCAACAAATAACTTTGGCCCATCAAGAGAAATTAAACATAGTAGAATAGTTTTGGCCCCACAAGATAAATTTGGCCTTGCAAAATAATATCGGTTCAGAAAGATAAATGCGACCCAGAAAAAATTATTTTGGCCCAGCAAGATGAATTCGGCCCAACCAAAATGATTTTGGCCTAGCAAAATAATTTTGATTTAACAGAAAAATGAGTGGCCCTTTCCAAAATAATAAACTAGGCTTTGATAAACTTTGGCCACCTTTCAATTTCAAAGGTGCATTGACATCATTCAATCTTTCTACAAAATTAATCTTTTTTGGCACATCCAAAATAAATCTCTGCAATTAAAATACTCCAACAATAATCGTTGCTATTGGAAACTAAAAAACATGGAGGTTGAGCCAAGACCAGGGCTTTGATACCACTATAATATCCCTTTCATAATATTTTACGTATTTTTCCAGAAAACTAATTCAACACTCAATTTCACAAAATATTACCCTGTAAAATAGAACAAGAGAACACATGAAATTTGAGCATAAAACATGTAGAAATAATTTCAACTTTATTATACATACATACATATATATATATATATATATATATATATATGTATGTATGTATGTATGTATGTATGTATGTATGTATGTATGTATGTATGTATGTATATGTATGTATGTATGTATGTATGTATGTATGTATGTATATGTACTGGGGTTTACATGCTGAAATGAAAAATAATTGAAATAGCTAAGATAGAATTGGTCTCGATGATCTTCTGCAATGTTGCATGGGCCCTCCACCAAAACTGAACCAAACTTCCACTGTTAAGCTCTGTTGAAAGTTGTAACAAGGTCGGTCTTCATATTGACTATGTAATTATGTATTTTATGAAGAAGACAAAGATAATAAAATGCATATTGGTCATACTTGCTTCATGTGTTTCATGAGCAAGATTTCTATCTTAGGTTAATAGACTTCTTATTCATGTCTATCTAGGGTTGTCTTCTGGTCATAAATATAATTAAGTTTCTAGAATAAAGAAAATTCTCCAAGACCCTTGTCATGAAACCATGAAGAAATTTCTCATGTATGATGCTCAAAGCTACACTCATAACACTGGATTACAAATCCTTCATGTTGGCCTATGAACATAAGTAAAAGTTGGCCTTCCAAAAGTTTGAAGGGTCAACCTAAATCATGGTCATAATGTCTATATATACATGAACATCTACGGTCATTTAAGTAAGAAAAATTTGGCAATGAATCTGACATGTTCGGACCATAGAAGGGAGAATGAATAAGTCTGGAATATAAGACGAATTAACCTGAAGTAAACTGAAAGAATTAATCTACGTTTGAATGTGGAATACAAGGAAAAAGTACGGGCTGAAGACATAATGAAGTGTTGGTAGAATGAATCTATGTTTGAATGCAGATGACATGGAAACATTGTGAGATGAAGACAAAAAGAAGTGTTGTCCTCTCTACGGAAAAAAAATATTAAAGTTTAGGAAGAAAATTCTTTTTTTCCTCAGGGTATAAAAAATTATTGTATGTGGATTGTTCTATGCCAGCAAGTGCAGATCTCTGAAGATACGATAACAGTGTGGATTTCTGGGATAATATCATAGTGCAAACATTTATGCATTTTCAGAAAGGATACAACTTCAAGTGTGGATATGTCTGTCAGATAAAGTCTGGTTTAAATATGAAGTTTAAGTAAAGTTGAATTATACCTACATGAGGATCTATTTAAATTAATGTGGATGGATCTGATATATGGTGAAGTCTGATATAAAATAAATGTAAATCATTATGATGTCTATGATGCGGATCACTAATGGTGGAATTAGTTCTATAATATGAAGGCCTTAGATGGATGTGAAAGTTAAGAATCATTGCTAGATAAGAAAATAGAGGAAGGTAAATCTGATTTACCTTCTCTCTCATAATTCATAGAAGAAAGTTCAGTACAGGATAATGAAGGAAAAGAAGGATCAACGACAGTATCAAGGTCTTGAAGGCCTTACTAGGTCTAGGGTCTTTGTCTGGGTCATGGTACTAGTCATTTGAAGATCTATAAGAAGAATTCTTTGCGGGTTTTCCTCTCCAAGAGGGAGAGGTGTTTCCCTGGCTCTAGGAGCCTAATTTTGTGTCTTGTGCATTTTGATAAATGACTTCATGAAATAATAACTAAGCTAAAGAAAAGAATACATAAGTAACTCATGTAAGCTCACAAGTAATTATCAAGAAGAGAATTTGTATTAATCTCTAGCCCTCCAAATTATCAACATGGTATCAGAGCTAAGGTGCTAAATACAAAGGGCTATTTGACAAGAAGACACTCAAGGATCAAAATTCAGTTTTATAGAAAGTATCAAGGAAAAAGTCAAAGTCTACATTGTAAGGTCAAATAAATTTGCAAGGAAATCCTCAAGCCATATCAAGAAGACTCTCACCCTTATTCAAGGAATTCACACATCAAGGAGGTATTCTTTAACGTCAAATATTATTGATATTGAAGATTTTGTTGGAAGACGCATCATTAAGCATCACTCAACATTATTGAAGACGTCCTCATTATAAATTAATCCTTGACCAGCAAGGATCCAAGATCACCTACTTTGAAATCAATATAAGAGGGATTTCTTGCAATCATCTTCAACAAGGAACCTGATAGAAGAAGAAAAACATCTACTCAAGTAAGTATCTTTATGACTTCATATGAATCTATCAAAAAAAATTTCTTTGCAAAGAAAGAAACAAAGTGGTTAGGGTTTCAGGGTTTCCTAGAAGACAAGGACAATGAAGTCATGCCAAATACATGAAGATAGATATAATAGCCCAAAGGATTCTTACACAATCCATAAAAGACTATCTTATCTCTGGTGTACCAAATCTAGAATCATCAAAAGGAATATATGAGAAATTGGTGGAGCTATTCTTTGTGAGTACTACAGGAGAAGCAATCTCTTTGAGATCATCTGCAGGAAGTGGGAGAAGTAATGTCTGACACTAAGATGACTGAAGTGGTGCTGGAAGCTCTGCCAGATGAATGGGGAAACTTCACTTCAGGTTTATATGGGAAGAAGGAAGCCACACCATTCCATTATTTAGATTCTCTCTGTAAAATAGAGGAAACAAGATTGAAAGCCAAAGGTGTTATAGGATCAAGTGAAGGGAATCAAGCCTTGGTAGCCACGTCAATGAAGAAACGAAGATTCGGTAAGTTTGGTCCTCAACATAGTATGGACAAAGCACGACGCTTTGGATGTGATGAACTTGGGAATTATAAAAAAGATTGTCCTACAGCTGAAAAAGACAAGAGAAATAAGGGAAGAAGCCCATATCTCATAAATGAGAGAAGAAACTGATGCAAATAAATCTAAGAAAGAGGAAGCGAGGTATTTCCACTATGATTGAGATCATCTTCTCCTTTAAGTGATTTATGTTGGTTGTATGATAGGAAGAAGTGTAGCATTCCGATCAAATAATGGTAGGAGCTCTTGGTAAATGAGCTCTTAGAAAACCTCTCTGATAACAATACTGATGGAAGGCAGTTATCAAGATCAAGGGTCATCATGAAACACATAATTATGGGATGTGAAGACATATTGATGGATCAAACCAAGGGAATGAAGCTCTTCATTCTAGTAAAACTGTTGAAGGATGACTTATATGCTAAGGTATGAGGTATGAGGTATGTATACATTTATATGCTTACAATGGATTTTGTGAAGTCATGTCACATGGCTGCAAGTAATAGACTTCTGGATTTAGAAGTATGATCTATGAAGGAGGATCTCTTAGAGCACTAACATATGAATTCAACATTATATATATATATATGGAATATGAGGTGGCTATATATGAATGAGGAGCTACAAAATGTGTAAATTTCTGAGAATGAAGAATGTGTTGAAAGGAAGAGATCATGAAATGCAACCATGTCAAGAGGCAGTTATCATCCGGAAGCCAAGAAGATGTGACTAGGAGATCTCCTGGGAGGATATGTAGACTCTGACAAAATTCTGGTAAAGAAGAAGACCCTTGAAAAAAGCATATCATTAGGAGATGTGTCAATCTGAATAAAGGATGTCGATGCCTACAAGAAGATGTCATGGTGAAAGATCGTCACTAAGGTAGTTTTTTTTTTTTAAGTTCATATGTATATGTTTATCTAGATGAATATGTGCAGGGTTGCTAATCATGAGAAAGGATGTATGATCCTTGGAGATGATTCGAAGGAAAGCAGCATGGCATAATAGTGAACCATATGAGAAAGATAGATGAATCATTTTCTGGTAGATGACATGACTCATGAATGAAAGTGATGGATGATTTGTGCCCTATGAAGCTAAAGTTGAAGATTCCTTAGTATCGAAATCCATGACATGAAAGGGAGGAATTCTTCATGAGCAGTTGGGTCCCTCACCATTGCTACTACAGGTCCATGATTGAGAGGGAGCCTGGTGCTCAGTTTCTTACTTGGAAGAAACTAGCTAATTCCTAAGAATGAGCTTAGGTACATTCCTTATATAGGAATGATTACATTCCCTTATGGAATAGGTCCTCCTTGGCTGAGAGGGAGAGATAAACACATCACTTTGGTCTTCACTTAGGAAGACAGAATGGAGGATTGAGTAATCATCTTGCATTTGATACTCTTTGAGAATGTGTTACGGAATTCAAGATAAGAGTAGTCAGGGACAAATATTCTTTGAGAGCTAGCTACCCAAGAGAAGAATAGTCCAAGAAGTTCATACTTTGGGAACACCCGGGTGGAGTATGTACCTTGGAGGGACAATGACTATGGTGTCTATAAGTCATGTATCTCACCAGCATTATAGCCCATTGTCTTGTTGAGAGATGGGGATGTTAGTCAAGGCCTTGCACTAGGAAAATGTTGGTTGGTATGATGCTATACAGATGCGATTACCAATCTGATTCTTCTTATGAGATTCTTGAGTTTGAAAGTGACCATGTACCTTTATGAATACCTCCCTAGTTAAGAGGGAGTGTTGAAAATTGTAACAAGGTCGATCTTCATATTGACTATGTAATTATGTATTTTATGAAGAAGACAAAGATAATAAAATGTATATTGTTTGTACTTGCTTCATGGGTTTCATGAGCAAGATTTCTATCTTAGGTTAATATACTTCTTCTTGATGTCTATCTAGGGTTGTCTTCTGGTCATAAATATAATTAAGTGTCTAGACTAAAGAAAAATCTCCAAGACCCTTGTCATGAAACCGTGAAAAAATGTCTCATGTATGATGCTCAAAGCTACACTCATAACGTTGGATTACAAGTCCTTCATGTCGGCCTATGAAAAGAAGTAAAAGTTGGCCTTCCTGCAATTTGAAGGGTCCGCATAAATCATGGTCATAATGTCTATATATACATGAACATTTTCAGTCATTTAAGTAAGAAAAACTCGGAAATGAATCCGAGGTGTTCGGACCATAGAAGGGAGAATGAATAAATCTATAATATAAGACAAATTAACCTGAAGTAAACCAAAAGAATTAATCTACGTTTGAATGTGGATTCTAGGGAAAAGTGCAGGATTGAAAACATAATGAAGTGTGAGTAGAATAAATCTACGTTTGAATGTATAATATAGGGAAACAGTGTGGGCTGAAGGCAGAAAGAAGTGTGGTCCTCTCTGCAAAAAAAAAAAATATTAAAGTTTAGGAAGAAAATGTGGTTTTTCCTCAGAGTATAAAAAATGATTGTATGCGGATTTTTCAATGCCAGCAAGTGCGGATCTCTGAAGATAAGATAACAGTGTGTATTTCTGGGATAAGATCATAGTATGGAAATTTGTGTGTTCTCAAAAAGGATATGACTTTAAGTGTGGATATGTCTGTCAGATAAAGTCTAGTTTAAATATGAAGTTCAGGTAACGTTGAAGTATATATACATGAAGATATATTTAAAGTAATGTAGATGGATCTGAGATCTGGTGAAGTCTGATATAAAAGATAATCATTATGATGTCTATGATGTGGATCATTAATGAAAGAATAAGGTCTATAATATGAAGGCCTTAGATGGATGTGAAAGTTAAGAATCATTGTTGGATAAGAAAAGAGAGGAAGTTAAATCTATTATTTACCTTCTCTATCATAATTCATAGAAGAAAGGTCAATACAGGATAATGAAGGAAAAGAAGGATCAATAGCAGTATCAAGGTCTTCGAGGCATTCCTAGGTCTAGGGTCTAAGTCTAGGTCATGGGACTTGTCATTTGAAGATCTATAAGAAGAATTCTTTGTAGGTTTTCCTCTCCAATAGGGAGAGGTTTTTCCCTGGATCTAGGAGCCTAATTTTGTGTCCCATGCCTTTTGATAAATGACTTGATGAAAGACTAAATAAGCTAAATAAAAGAAGACATAGGTAACTCATGTAATCTCATAAGTAATTATCAAGAAGAGAATTTGTATTAATATCCAACCCTCCAAATTCTCAACAAGCACTCCTGTGAATTCTGGATGAATTCACCAAGGGGAGATGGGTTCTCGCCCAATCTCTCTAAATCACCTGAGGGTTTCCATCCCGGGGCTACCAATGGAGTAGAGAACCGGGTCCTAAACCTCACATACATGAAACAATACTAAATCCAAGATGATTTCTAATGGATCTTCCTCCTCTTTTTATAGATTTGATGGAATCCTCTAGAAGGTCATATTTTATTCTTATTTTAGTCATCGAGCACATTTCCCTTAGTTAAAATATATATTTTTTTAATGTGGGAAAATGGTCAATTGGCCACCATGCCTCCACAGGTCACTAAAAATCACTCCTAGCCATTCCATCATGTATATATTCTCATTGCGGTTCTAATGAGCTATTACACTAAGGTGTTCTGCCAATAATTCCTCCCTAAATGCCACCTTTGGTGTAATTATTTGAGTTAGGCCCATTAATAACTCAATTTTCTGAAAGTTTTCATAATGCAACGTAACGAAAGGCAAATTGTGCGAATGGTGGAATATACCAAGAGAATGCCATCAGACCTCATAAGAACTCCTCAAAACCCCTCCAAAAGTGATTCAGGATCATTTGATCTAAGTCAAAGTCCATGTAGAAATCACACCTTAGGGTCTTGAAATTTGTCCAAGGAGGAACTATTGTAAAGAGACATTGTAAAACTCATATAAAAAGGATTTTATTTCTTAGTGAGCATTGATAGGGAATATTCTTAGTTGTTAGGTGTCAATCAGTGCTGAGTTAATGTAACAAATCCCCTTAAGAAATGGGATATTAGAGAGAATATTTGTTACTTATTCAAAGAAGATAAAAGAGTCATAAAGTAGGATTTTCTTAGAATAGAAGTGCTTACAAGTTTGTAGGATCGAATAAGCTCTGAATTATATTAAAAATTAAATTGTAAGCTTCGAAGGAGAGGAGGCCAAATTAAACAAAGAAGATTAGGCCAAGAGATAGAGAGAAAGGCGAGAGCCGAGAGATAGGGAGGCTCTTGTAGGAAGATAAGACCATGCAAAAAGTGTATCAGGTCAAAGACAAAATGTAAATATTTTTTCTTGTATCTGTACATTTTTTTATTAATAATAAATTGAATTCATGTTATTGTATTATGTCTTGTTACGAGCTGAGTGATTCGTAATGAGCTAATATGGTTTCTATGTAATAAAATAATGTTGTATGAATTCTGATGAATGCTCAATGAATGAATAAGTCTTACTGTGTGATCAAAGAATTAATGGCTGGGTAGAATCATGTGCGATTCCATTCTGGAGTGAGTGGATGTGTGTGCAGGCCGAGAACGAGAAGTAAATATGAATTTCGGATTCAGATAAGTAATATAGAATAGTGTTTTGTATTCGAAATGGAGACAATGTGAAAGATGTGCATCAAGCGAGGAAATTCTAAGTAAGAATGAGTGAAGGAACGAAGAATTTAAATCTCAGGAAGGATAGCGTGAAGGAAATGGAGATGCAGAGTGGCAACAGTCGAGAATAGAGAAAATATTAAGGAAATGAACATGGAGAATATTTCCAAAGGAAGAGAACAGAGAGCGAGGATTAAATCGCAAAGATCCGAGCAAAGATCAACGGTCCAAATTGAATTCGCAAGTTAAATTGGCGAAATTGCAAATTGGACACGTGTCGGGCGGAGTAGCCAAGTGCACATCGTAATCAGCGATGGTTATATATACTTGTTAATCCATCGCAAGTTAAATGGTATAAGTTGTGATGCTGTGAAGAGGAGCCACGTGTAGAGTAGAGGCCCAAGCGCATATCGCATAGCGCATGCGATATGGTATAATGGTTAAAGGGTGGATTTAAAAGGCGCGACATGCAAAATGTTATATTCATCGAGGTGCGAAGTGATAAAAGCTGCGATGCGATAAATATCGCACATCGCATGTGATAAGACCTTTCGGTGACTGTGAAATGTTTTGTTAAGTTGGGTGATATGCGAAGTGTTAAGTTTTCTGATGTGCGAAATCGGTAAAGATGTAATATTGCGCTATAGTTTGGGTATTTCACTATGAAAACAGAATATGCTAAAGGATATATGTAATATGTGAGTCTTGATGCGAAAATAAAGGATATGTGATGCCACGCATCAAAGAGTCTTTAGTGTGCAGAGCCACGTGAAAGAATAAAAGGGTAAGTTAAAAGTATTATATGTGTTCTGATGGTTGATAACTTAAGGTTATTTTGATTGCAATCGAGGTACCACAAAGCCTATGTAATAATGATGTATTGTGGGTAAGTTAACTACTTCCACTTAATAAATTCCTGGGAATGGGTAGACCTATTAAAGTTTCTGTGTAGGTGGGTATAAGCAGCCTTTTGGCTGCATAATTTGGTATCAGAGCGAGTAAATGAAAAAAGTTGTTATAAATGAATATTGTAGAGCTAAACTATGTAGAAGACATTTGGTAGCAGAACAGAATAATATTCAGAGTGAAATGGAAAGATAATGCAAGTGTGATTGCGAAAGAAAGAGGAGATCAGTAAAGAAACTGTGCTTTGCAGAAAATTGACAGAGATATTAGAAAGAGGAGATCAGGTTATTTTAATATGATAAGAAAAAATATGGTAGAAGATGGGAGTAAGTGATACTCTTAAGAAGAGATTGCAGAAGGATAAATAAAGCACAACGATGGTTATTTTATTGTGGAAAATGGAGATTCACTTGAATGTGAAGAGTGAATGGAGACTTCTTGAGAAATCATATAGGTATTGTTTTATTTCACTCTGATTTGAGTTTTGCAGGATAAAAGAAAGATTGAAGAATGATAGTTGCAGCTAATGAAGTATCTCAGCAAAAGAAGATCAAGCCTTAATAAGCAATGATGAAAGACGCTAGTAAGGATTTCTGAGTGAAAGAAGAGTGTGGCCAGAACCTAGTATTTCATTCTTAATTGAAATACAAGAGGGCAATTGTGTTCTCAAAAGTGCAGATGAGTTGAAGCCTAGAAAAAGCAGAGGAGTGCGCAAAGAAAGTTCCAGAAGGGACTAGTGGCCAAGTATAGAGGAAAGCTTGGTGAGGTAAATGTAGCAGGGAAGAATTGCTATTGTAGAGGCTTAAGTACAACTCATAGTGAGTGGGGAACTCATAGAGATAGAGGAGAAAATGACTACTGATAGTCATAGCAGAGGTTCTGAGAGAGACCACAATAGAAGGAAAGTGAAGAAAGATGTCAAAGCAAATGGCATGGATGAAGAGTATGAGAGATAAAAGGTTGAGATAAGAATAAAATTAAATTTATTAATGAAGTTTTTGAGAAGAGAAAATAAGACCAGAGATTTGGTTACAGAATGAGAAATAAAATGAAGTGGCGTAAGCTACAAGAGAAGAGATAACGATAGGTGAATATGAAGTTAATAGAGGAGCTGAGGAAGATTGAGTAGATTATGGATGTTCAATTAAGGACAAAGAAGCTCGAAGGAGTTGAGCTACAATAAGACAAAGTTGCTGGAGATGAACAAGTTTCTTTTGAACTTGAATATGGAGTAGTGATGTCTGAAACATCAGTTGAGGCAATTTAGCCTTATGATTTTGAAATTAATAATTTGTGTATGTTTGCAGGTGATGTCAAAGAAGACAAAGAAGAGAGATGAAATTTGAATTATGTTTTAAAGAAGGGGGATGAGACATTTATATCTCATATGGAAGATCATACACAGTTAAGAGGAGGTATTGCTTTTCATCATGTCGTAAGTATTGAAAGCAGAGGAAGTTTGACCCATGATGACAGTCAAAAGCAAGAAGAAGTGGAGAATGATATCAAGCAACCAAGTGAAGTGCTTAAGGAGGTTGATAAGAAGACCATTGAAGATTTTCTGAGTCATGTAGAGGACTTGGAACAACAAGAGGAAGATTTGGTAACTGGATCATCAAATGAGGCCATTGGGTCTTGTGATTTTGAGATTGATAATTTGACTATGTTTGCAGGTGTTGCAGAAGGCAATCCATCTCTTGGAATTTTCTTGAATGAAGTTGAGAATTTTCAAGCAAAGTATGATGATGATTGTCTTTCAGATGAAGATCAAGTTGAGTTATTGCGGGAGAAGGAGTTCATAAATTCCTTACTTAGTGAAGAAAGTATCTACAAGGAAGGTGAGACAGTTATGTCTCATATGAAGGAACATGTTATTGTTGAGGACAGGGAGGAATTGTCTTATCTGATTGACCAAGAGAAGACTGTTGGACTGATATCGAAAGCTATCACAGAGATAGAAGATCAGAATCATGCAGGATCACCTACTGTAAGTCAAAATTCCAAGTAGAAATCAGACCTTAGGGTCTTGACATTTGTCCAAGGAGCAACTATTGTAAAACTCATGTAAAAATTATTTTATTTCTTAGTGAGCATTGATAGGGAATATGCTTAGTTGTTAGGTGTCAATGAGTGTTAAGTTAATGTAACAAATTACCTTAAGAAATGGGATATTAGATGGAATTTTTGCTGTTTATGCTAAGAAGATAGAAGAGTCATAAATTAGGATTTGCTTAGAATAGAAGTGGTTACAAGTTTGTAGGAGTTCAGTGAGGGAAGATAAGCTCTGAATTGTATTATAAATTAAATTGTAAGCTTCAGAGGAGAGGAGGCCAAATTAAGAAAAGAATATTAGGCCAAGAGATAGAGAGAGAGAGGCGAGAGTCGAGAGATAGAGAGGGTTTTGTAGGAAGAGAAGACCATGCAAACAACGCCTCAGGTCAAAGACGGAATGTAAATAGGTTTTCTTGTATCTGTACATTTGTTTTATTAATGAGAAATTGAATTCATGCTTCTATATTGTATCTTGTTACGAGCTTAGTGATCCGTAATGAGCTAATCTGTTTTTTTGTGTAATAAACCACTGATATATGAATTCTGATGAATGCTCAATGAATGAATAATTATTATTTTGTGATTGAAGACTTAATGGCTGGGTGGAATCATGTGTGATTTGAGTCTGGAGTGAATGGATGTGTGTGCAGGCCAAGAACGAGAAGTAAATCCGAATTTCGGATTCGGATAAGTAATACAGAATAGTGTTCTATATTTGGAATGGAGACACCATGTAAGATGTGCAGCAAGCATGGAAATTCCAAGTAGGAATGAATGAAGGAATGAAGAAGTTAAAGCTCAGGAAGGACAGCGTGAAGGAAACGGAGATGCAGAGCGGCGACAGTCGAAAACAGAGAAAATATTAAGGTAGCGAATCCGTAGAATATTTCCAAAGGAAGAGAACGAATGGTGAGGATTAAATCACAAATATCCAAGTGAATATCGACGGTGCAGATTGATTCGCGAGTTAAATTGGGTAAATTGCGAAGTGGACACGTGTCGAGCAGAGTAGCCAAGTGCACATCACAATTGGTGAGGGTTATATATACTTGTTAAGCCATCACAAGTTAAATGGTATAAGTTTCGATGCGGTGAAGAGGAGCCACGTGTAGAGCGAAGGTCCAAGCGCATATCGCATAGCGCATGTGATATGGTATAATGGTTAAAGGGTGGAGTTAAAAGACACGACATGCAAAATGTTATAGTCGCCGAGATGCAAAGTGATAAAAGTTGTGATGCGATAAAGATCGCACATCGCATGCGATAAGACCTTTCCATGATTGTGAAATTTTATGTTAAGTAGGGTGATATGTGAAGTGTAAGTTTTCCAATGTGCGAAATCGATAAAGATGCAATATTGCGCTATAGTTCGTGTATTACGCTATGGAAATAGAATATGTTGAAGGATATATGCAATATGTGAGCCGCGATGCGAAAATAAAGGATATGTGATGCCACGCAGCAAAGAGTCTTGGTAAGTGTGCAGAGTCACGTGAAAGAACATAAGGGTAAGTTAAAAGTATTATATGTGCTTCGATGGTTAATAACTTAAGGTTATTTTGATTGCAACCGGGGTACCACAAAGCCTGTGTAATAATGATGTATTGCGGGAAAGTTAACTACTTCCACTTAATAAATTCCCAGGAATGGGAAGACTTATTAAAGTTTCTGCGTATGTGGGTATAAGCGGCCTTTTGGCTGCATAAAAAAGACCTAGGGCCAGCCGATGACACCAACTTGCACCTGTGACCTATCTACCCCCAACTTTGAAACTCCATCCTAACCATGACATAAGGAATACCAGAAAAAGGAACATTACAAAAAATCAAAAATCGAAGATGATCTCTAATGACCCTTCCTCCTCTTTTTATAGATTTGATGGACTCCTCTAGAAGCTCCTATATTATCATTAGTTTAATCATTGAGCACATTTCCCTTAATTAAAGTATTCTCTTTAATGTGGGAAAATGGTGAATTTACCACCATGCCTCCTTAGGTCACTGAAAAACACTCCTAATTATCCCATCTTGTAGATATTCTTGTTTTGTTTCCAGTGAGATATTACACTAAGGTTTTCTACCAAGAATTCCTCTGGGAATTCCACCTTAGGCGTAATTAATTGAGTTAGGCCCATTAATAACTCAGTTTTCTGAAAGTTGTCAGAATGCAATAGAACGAAAGGAAAAATGTGTGAATGGTGTAATATACCAAGAAAATTCCATCAAACCTCATAAGAACTTCTCAAACCCCTCCAAAAGCCCCAAGGCCCGCTGATGACGCCAAACTACACCTATGACCTATCTGCCCCCAACTTTAAAAATCCATCCTAACTATGACATAAGGAAGACTAATAAAAAGAACATTACATTTTTTAAACAAATCTAACTAAAATTATAAAGTGAAAAATTCTATCATTTAATGTATTAATACATGTATTATTAATATATATTATTATATCACATGGAATGGCAGTGATTTTATAATATTTGACACAATGCAAAAGAAATACAACTTTTTGAAATGTGAGAAATATCAAATTATATACCTTCTATTTTATATAGATTTTATAAATATATGTAATTTTCTAATTTTTATTATTTTCTACTAAAAATTTCAATTTTAAATATATATGCTTGCACTCTAATGCCTTTTGTATATTGTTAAAATGAAAATACAACTTTTATTAATCAAGCGGCCGCAACAAGAAGGATTGTCTTCTTGCAACTTAAACCAAAGAATCAAATGTATCATTTGAAAGGGTTTTGATATGTGATACGCTACAACTTTATGGAAGTTCACTATGATTTTGGATTCTTATTTCAATTTCTATGTACTTAGTTTATTGATCTACAATTTTCTTTTAAAATATTGATATATTTTTATAATAATTTTGATTATTTATTTCAAATTTTAAAAAGTTAGGTCAAAATTGGATGCTTACACCTTTATTCATTGACATGATATTACATCATCAATAATAACAATTTCTTCTATTTGATTAAAATTATATAACAATTTTGATATATTACATCTTTATTCATTAACATGATATTACATCATCAATAATAACAATTTCTTCTATTAGATTAAAATTATATAACAATTTTAATATATAATATGGTATACAATTAACAATATATTTTGATATATATAATATAATATATTGTATACTATTTAATATAATTTTTTATATAAATATTCGTATTTTTAAAATTATTTTTCAATATAAACTTTTTCTTTTCCATTTTTTTTAATATTATTTGTGACCATGAATATGAAACATATATTTTTAATTTAAATATATATATATATATATATATATATATATATATATATATATATCATTTTTCTTCATACAATAATGCATGCATAGTGTTCACAAGTCACTCATAGTGGTATAACTATGTTTGAGTTGTTCATAAATCAGCTAGAGTGGTATAATGTTTTAGTAGTACAATACATTAGTAAAAAGTATTGTGTCTACTTTGCAATGTTTTAAGTCACTAGTGGTATATCTATGTTTGAGTGATTCATAATCACTCATAGTGATATAACCATGTTTGAATAGTAAAATACATTATTAACCAATATTGTGTTTACTTTGAAATGTTTTAATGAAGTGGTCATTTCTAGTTTGAATAACAATTTTATTATTGAATAATATTTTTTTAATCAAAATTTAAAAATTAAAAAATTATTTGAAAAATAAATACAAAATCCGTGGATTTATGTAGGATATTGAAACTAAATATGAACCAAAACCACATAACTCCATTAAATATAACTTTATCAATAATCATAATAATTATATCATAAATAATATTTATATGAAATCACCATTTAATCATGAAGTTAGACTAAACATATTTTTAAACCAAAACTCAAAAATACTTTAACAGAAATGAAAATATGGCCTGTGAATTATAAACAATTTATTTAAATCAAACGAATTATCTTGAATAACGTAATTTACCGCAAGATACAACACAAAACATCATAATATCCTTGTAATTTACAAAAACAGAAAACATCGTACCCTTGTCAATTATCAACAAGTTAAATCATCGACAAATGATTTTTGATAACCCAATTTACCAAAACACAGAACATCTTTTGATGGAAAATTTAATGAGAGTAAAATTTTCATTCGTAGATTAAATTCGCATATTGATCGCAGCAGGTGATTGGTTTTATCCTTCTGATCTCACCGTCGGCAGTAAAAAGGTATGGGGATATTTCTTGAGTCATCGACTCGACATCGGTCTTTAAAAACAGAATAGAACAAGAAACGTAAACACCACGGCCTCCTCGTGTGACCGCCCATCCATATGAAAAGGGAAAGAGCGATAAAAGTTAACAGCAGCGTTCCTCTTTCCGCGGCCGTTTTGTACGTGTGGCCCACCACGGAGGACCCTCAGAAGAAAGGAGCGAATTAGAAAAATAAACACCACGCCCTCCTTATCCGGCCGTACGTCTGGTCGACTATGAGGACCGTTAAAGCAGTTGAGCGTGACCGGTTCTAATCAATATGCTCTGCATTGGGAAATAAGTAAAAGCCTTACATTCTTATTTTATTCAAAATGTGTGCCTCCTAACTTTTTGACCGTATATATAATCTATAAACAAATCCTCCCAATTTCAAGCACAGATATCAAGAAGCACATGCGTGTCATTATCTACGCACAGTTTGAGAAAAGAAAAGAAATAAGTTTGAAGAATTTATTAGAAAACAAAATATGTGGGAGCGAAAACATAACGTGAAATAGCCCGGGCCTTTGAGGCCTTAACTTCTGGGAATCGTTTATAGTATGGACAGACCCGACGGAGCACCTTAATTATCGCAATATTTGGTAGATTTGAAACACCCCATGTGCAGATGGCCCCATCGCAAGAAACGAATACCGCCACCAATCGCTTGAAAATCCGTTGCATGTGCAGGCTATCATCTATATCGGCGAAAGTCTTATTAATGTCCACATATATACGGCCCCATGGAAATGGACATTTTTGGAAGCAATAATAAGCCTCCTCCACCTCCCGATTCTATATATTTGGAGATCTCTCCACACTCAAGTATCAATTCAGATATCAATTCTGATTTCTTTACTAATTAGTTTTCATGTTAAATACTAAATTCAGGTGAAGTCTACATATCCTTGAGCGACAATTGCTTTCGGTGCCCTTTCTTTATACACTTCGCTGTGAGACTAGGCTTATTATTCTTATAAAGTTGATGGGTCTGGTTGAGTTTTTAATTTTGAATGATGTGCAGTGAAATGGCGCTTGTACAACTGGCCTTAGTGTTTTGTTTCTGGTGGATAGCTGGTGCAGCTTATGCAATGGATGGCAGCTGGCAATCAGCGCATGCCACGTTTTACGGTGGCAGCGATGCTACGGGCACAATGGGTAAGTACAGAAACTCTAGTCGAGTGAAAGTCTAGGCGGGAATAGATAGAAAGACAAATTTTCCATTGAAGTTGCTGGTTTTGCAGTTTCAGAGTTAGAGACTTGTCTTAATGCCCTATGTATTCTAAGTAATTACATTCTATTTCACAGGAGGTGCATGCGGCTACGGTAATTTGTATAGCCAAGGTTACGGGACAAACACCGCTGCTCTGAGCACCGCGCTTTTCAACAATGGACTTACTTGCGGTGCCTGCTACGAAATGAAATGCAACGAGGAGACCGACCCTCAGTGGTGTTTACCTGGCCGCACTGTCACCGTTACGGCTACCAACTTTTGCCCACCGAACTATGATCTTCCGAATGATAATGGAGGATGGTGCAATCCACCTCTCCAACATTTCGACATGGCTCAACCTGCTTTTCAACAGATTGCCATTTACAAGGGTGGCATTGTTCCCATAATGTTCCGAAGGTAATTAATTATTACTCAAATTAATCCGTCAACTCTGTATTCATCTTCTTCAATCCTGAAAAGCTATTATTAGTTGGCAGTAATTTGGAATAAATCCTATTTAAAAGGCTTATATATATGCATGCAGAGTACCATGTGTGAGGAAGGGAGGAGTTCGATTCACAATCAATGGGCACTCCTACTTCAATTTGGTGCTCATTACCAACGTAGGAGGTGCAGGGGATGTGGACGCGGTTTCCATTAAAGGTTCCAACACTGGTTGGCAGGAAATGTCACGGAACTGGGGACAGAATTGGCAAAGCAACTCCTATTTGAATGGGCAGAGTCTTTCCTTCCGAGTCACCACCAGCGATGGAAGAACCATCACTTCCTATAATGTCGCTCCTGCAAATTGGCAATTCGGCCAGACATTTGAATGATTACAAATATAAGCTATGCTGACTAAAACGTCCATCTGAAACATAGTAGTAACGAAGCCGAGGAGATACAATAATGTTTAGTTGTTGCCACCCGCTTTTAAGCAGCTATTATTCCAAGGGTTTCTTACGGTTGAATTAGCGATCTGCAGGTTGTCGCCCGCTTCTTATCATTGCTGCTGAAAATAATTTATATATCAACTTCTCATTTAGGTGGAAGGTGGCCTGTAATTGTATTCTTAGTCTGTAAAGCGAAGTTAAAAGATCGGTCGTCTCATATAAGCTGCGTTAATCTGGGGCGATGATATATTGTATCAGAACATTCTTCCTTGCAAAAATGGGTTTTTCCTTCATGGTTAGATTATCATAATTGTTGGTCGCAGATTTTTGTGACTTCTAGAGAGATGCTTTTTCAGTAAAAATGATCAACCTCATGCTCATTGGTTTTGGTAGAAGCATTGTAATTAATTATCCTGCTGTCGCTGAAATTGTTGTATCGTTTTCTGCGTTAATCAACATCCAATCACTCTTCTTTTTGGTGTAAAACCAAAGCTGTAGTCTCATTAGATTGCTTTTTCACTTTGAAAATTATGGAAATTCTCGTAAAATTTTAAGAAAATTTGGTAGGAATTTTTGTAAATCTATTTTATAACTATTAAACTTTAATATTTTGGGTGTCTTAAAGGTTTTAGATGGTGCTCAATCTATTTCCACCATCAAAATCATGATTCAAACACTATTACTATAAGATTTCTTAAATTCTTTTGGCCCAAATTCTGGCCAATTTCAGCGGTCCGAGCAATTCTTCCCTCTCATTTGTTGGAAAAATTGATAAATGGGATGCTTCAATAACATGTTGGAAATTTCTGAATATTTCGAACAAAACAGAGGAAACAAAGTTCCTCAACTAAACACAAAGATTTAATGATAAAGATGTGGACAGAGAGAGAGATGGAGTAAAGCTCTATTTCATTAACCATAAAAATGACTATTACAAAACAAAAACTTTCATCAGAACTACAATTTTGGAATAAACAAAATACTCCTTACTGTGTTTTTCAATTTCTGCTTTTACATAGATTTCAGTTGCGGCAACACACAGTCTTCTGTTGCAGCAACCCACAGTCTCCTTTGCGGCAACACCCTAATCCAGTTGCGACAACACACATTCAATCAGTTGCAGCAACACACAGATCCAGTTGCGGCAACACACAGTCAGTTGCAACAAACAGAGTTGCTCTGCTGCTTCAAAACACAGCATTTCAGACTTCCTCTGTTTTCTGCTCTCTGTCTTCTTCCCTGCCTCAGTGTCTGATTCTCTATCTCTCTAACCTTAAAACCACTGTTGTCTATTACATATATATGTTGAAAACACATTATGACTTAAAACATTAAAATAATAAAAATATCTTTTGTTTTTAAGCCTTTAAATGCAGTAAGGCCGTGGGAGATAATGTGGTGTCATTTGGAAAAACAAAGTCAGCAGTTGCAAGGATTTCAACCGAGAAAATTTAATGCACAGTGAAGTGCAAAAATGAAACACGACTTTGCAGCATGTGTCCTTCTGAAATATCAACAGAAATCAGATTTTTGTCCACATGTTTCAGATTTCAGTTGGAATTAATGTCCAACATCATTAGACAACTCCAAAACGAAAACCTATCTCATAATGTAGCTCCACTTTACAAAGACTAATCTCTCTGATTGCTTTAGGAAGATGACGACGCCGTTCGTAAATGCATTTTAATAAACGTTGTCGTTTTGATATAAGGCAGCAAGATGCATATGCAAGTGACATTGATGAAGTCCAAAAGTTTCACATTGATTAGTAACAATTGAAGAGTTCACTTTCATTTCATTGCACATAATTTTTGAAACTCCAGTCAGTACAATTATTTCAAATGTGTTGGGCTCTTTACTAGCAACATTTGCAGTGTCAAATCGACCAGCAGAAAATCTTTATCGAGACATGTATGTACCGGATCCCTAGTTATATGCTTTAAACATGTGTACATAACACGTGTACCTATCGTTTCTAACAAAGCATAATATACGGTTTCGCTTTCTTCTTTGGAATGTGAGAAACTTCATGCTGAGCGCCAAAATTACAGCAAACAAAGTGCGTTTGCCACTCCAGCAAGCCCACACGGGCGCATAAGATCGTATATATCTCCAAAAAGCTCCATAAGCATTTCCTCACTTCTCGTTTCCCGGCATCGGCCATCAGCAATTCATGCGAAATATCCGCGAACTAGAACGCTATCCGAGCACGGAGAGGGTAAAGGCAGTCACACCATACCCATCACGCCGGAATCCGCCGCAACACTAAAACTACTCACCATCCAGCTGAATAAACGTAAGCGATTGGTTTTGGTCTATATCGACTTTGCATAGTTACCAAATTCGGCCGAATCTACTCGAAAAATTCAAAAATTCAAACAGTTAGATTCGATTCGGTCGTTCATTCGGGTACATACAATCTACTAATTGTTGACCAATGGTCTGACAGCTGTCTCTTTGATGATGTTGATGTCGGCGGAGTCCATTTCCTCAGGTGGGATCTCGTGACCCAGCTTTGTCGTGCCCTGGCAGGTAGGATCGTCCCGACTGGTTGTCCAGCTGCATCAGCCAATGACTCTAATGAAAACTGAAACTGCTGGTGCCTTTGTCTACAGATGAAATAGTGAAACATCAACCAGAACCATTATTTATGTATGTTTGCCATGGTTCATTGCGGTCAGAAGCATATAGTGTCATGGGAGAAGAGGACAGTAAGGTGACTGTGGAGACAGGAGCTTACTGCAAAAAATATGGGAGTGGATTTTTCTAATTTATTAAAATTTGCTGTGAAATAGTTTAGACAGTTGTCTTCCATTTTGCATTTAGGCACTGCAAAAAATATGGGAGTGGATTTTTCTAATTTATTAAAATTTGCTGTGAAATACTTTAGACAGTTGTCTTCCATTTTGCATTTAGGCATTTGCAAAAAATATGGGAGTGGATTTTTCTAATTTATTAAAATTTGCTGTGAAATACTTTAGACAGTTGTCTTCCATTTTGCATTTAGGCATTTGCAAATTTGAATAGTGGTTTTTTGATTTGTGCCTTGTGTTAGAGGAAGAAAAATGTTAAAAAAATTAATTAGTTTGTAAACCTAAGCGAGTACATTCTCGTGTGATTGCTCGTGTGATTGACATAGACCTCAGCTTTTCAAACCACAAATCACTTAACTCTCATGATGATTTAACATGGTTTAACCGAACAAATGTTATGTTTTTCTATAATTTTCAACCCAAATAACTTAAATCATCTTCATTTTGTGAATAATAATTCACTAACTTTCATCATGATTTATCATGGTTTAACCTAACAAATGTTAATCCCAAATAACTTAAATCATCTTCATTTTGTGAATAATAATTCACTAACTTTCATCATGATTTATCATGGTTTAACCTAACAAATGTTAATTACAAACAAATACACAGGCAGAATCACACAGAAACGTGAGACAAAGCTCACACAACTCAATGAATTTAATTACTCAATTACATCACCCTTATATAGGAAACTCACTCACCTAATCTTCCTGAAGAAGAGGAAACAAATCTGAATAGATGGAACTGATTTCTAAATGCACACTCCCGTTCAACAAACCAAAACTAAATCTATTTCTAGATTATTCTCACATCCTCCCTTAATGGAGAAATGGATTTTCTACAATACCTAACTGACTTCTAAAAAATTCAAATTTGATTTTACCAAGGGGCTTAGTAAATATATCAGCCACATTATCCTTGGTGTTACAAAATATCAATTCAATTTCATTCGACTCAATTTTCTCACGTACAAAGTGGTACTGTAACTCAACGTGTTTTGTTCTAGCATGGTAAACTGGATTATGTGCTAATTTGATAGCACTCTGATTATCACAATTGATACATGTTGAACCACTTTGCGCCTCTTCAAGATCTGCAAGAATTCTCCGCAACCAAATAGCTTCACAGGTGGCATTGGTCAAAGCTTTGTACTCTGATTCTGTTGATGATAAAGAAACAGTTGGCTATTTCTTACTACTCCAAGATACGACCCCCGATCCAATATGAAATGCATAGCCAGAGGTAGATCATCTGTCATCTGGATTTCCTGCCCAATCTGAATCAGAAAAACCTGTCAGTGCAACATCAGATTCATCAGTATACATAATACCTAAATTCACTGTTCCCTTTAAGTATCGGAGAACTTTCTTTGCAGCATTCTAGTGATTTCCTGAAGGCTTAGCCATGAATTGACTAAGAATACTGACTGAGTATGCAATGTCTGGTCTGGTAGTGGTGAGATAGTTCAAACTTCCCACTAACTGACGATATAATGTTCCATCTGCCTCTTTCGATCCATCTTCTTTGTACAACTTTGCATTCTGTTCTAAAGGAGTTGACATAGCTTTGCAATCTGTCATATTGAACTTTTTAAGAATCTCCTTTGTATATTTGCTTTGAGTGATCAAAGTTTTACCAGGCTCTCTCCATACCTCAATTCCTAAACAGTAATGCAATTCACCCAAATCTTTCATTTCAAATTCCTGTGACAACTGAACTTTAATTTCTTCAATTAACTTGTGAGCACCGCCTGTTATAATGAGATCATCCACATACAAAGATATTAAAGCAACATTTCCTTTTTCATCTTTCTTAACATACAAGTTAGGATCATTTTTGCTTTTCACAAATCCATTCTGAAGAAAGAAGGTATCAATCTTTACATACCATGATCTCGGCGCCTGTTTCAAACCATATAATGCCTTTCTTAACTTGCAGACTAGATGCTCCTGTACCTGTTTGACAAACCCTTCAGGTTGAACCAAATAAACTTCTTCCTTTAAATCACCATTTAGAAAAGCAGATTTGACATCCAATTGATGTATATTCCAATTATGTTTTGTGGCTAAGGCAATCAGTAATCTAATTGTATTCAACTTAGCTACTGGTGCAAAAGTGTCTTCATAATCAATTCCCTCCTTTTGAGCATATCCTTTTGCTACTAATCTTGCCTTAAACTTATCAATTGTACCATCTGCTTTAAATTTCGATTTGTACAACCATTTACTTCCAATTGGAACTTTATTTGCAGGAAGTTCCACTAATTCCCATGTTTGATTTTTTATTAGAGAAGCATACTCATCATTCATAGCATTAATCCATGGTTCATGTTGTTTAGCTTGCTCATAATCAATTGGTTCAACAACATTCATTATGTTAGACATTAAGGCATAATCTCTATACCTTGCAGGAAGCTGAGTTTGTCGGGACGACCTTCTTGGTGCTTCAATGCCTGTGGGTGTTCCATCCATGATTCGTCGGCTTTGAGGTGAATCACCCCCTTGTGATGACTCACTGCTGCTAGATGTGCTCATACTGCTCTCATCCTGATCCTGTACCTGTACCTGTACCTGTTCTTGTTCCTGCTTAATCAAAGTATCAAGTTTGACATGAGCATCATTAGATATATGCCATGCATCATTCTTTGTATTACTTTTATCAGCCTGCTCATGAAACAGCACATCACGACTTGCAAATAGTTTATGGGAACTTGGATCAAACAATTTATAGGCTTTCTGATCCGTACAATACCCAATGAAAACACACTTGATTGACTTGGCATCAAGTTTTCTTCTGTTAGCCTTAGGAATATGAGCAAAAGCAGTACATCCAAAGACTCTGAAATGACTCACATTAGGTTTATAACCATGAAGAACCTCAAAAAGAGTTTGAAAAACTAATTGCTTAGTGGGACATCGATTCTTCAGATAAACAGCAGTGTTAATGGCTTCTGCCCAGAAACCATTAGAGATGTTCTTACCTTGCAGCATACTACGAGCAGATTCCACCAAGGTTCTATTCCATCGCTCAGCAACACCATTTTGCTGAGGGGTATGTGGCACTGTGAACTGTTGTTTAATTACATTAGATTTACAATAGGTGTTAAATGCTTTTGACTTATATTCACCCCCTTGATCAGATCTGAGTATTTTAATGCACTTTCCTGTTTGTTTTTCAACCATAGTTCGAAACTCTTTAAAATACTCAAATATGTCACTTTTCCTTCTAATGAAATAGACCCAGGTATACCTAGACCTATCATCAATAAAAATAACAAAGTATGAAGCAACACCAAGAGACCTAGTTTGCATAGGTCCACATACATCAGTGTGAATTAATTCAAGTATATCATACTTTCGTTTCTCAGTATGAACCGGAAACTCTTCTCTATGCTGCTTACCAAGTGCACAAGCTTCACATGGTAAATGTTCACACTTCATAACAGGAAGACCTTCAACCATTGATTTCCTTTGCAACAACGATAAATCATTGTAATTTAGGTGCCCATACCTATGATGCCATAATTCTGCTGTCGATGTCTCTTTGGATGTCAATGCAACATGGCGCTTCACTGTCACATCCAATCTGTATAATCCTCCAACCCTGGTACCTGTAGAAACAACCCTGTAGTGGTCCTGAACATCTTTCACTATACTCCCCAATTTACCAAATTCAACTTTTAAATGATTATCAGTGATAGTGGAAACAGATATCAAATTCTTTTTGAGAGCAGGTACATACATCACATTATGAATCTGTCGCATTTGTCCATTAGGTAAGTACACATTTATTATGCCATAGCCTTGAACTTTAAGTGACCTGTCATCTCCTAGGTAAATGTGTGTACCATCAGATTTCTCATAATATTTATCATACCATTCTTTATTACAGGTCATGTGTGCCGATGCACCAGAATCGATGAACCATGCATTCTCATCATCAGTTTCAGCAGACAATGCAGCATCAGAAAGAAATAACTTAAGATTTTTAAATCCATCATTCACTGAGGTGTCTCTGTTTATGTAATTTCCATTATGCCTTCTATGTCTTTGATTTGATTCATTATTCTTTCTCCTATAGCAATCTTTAGCCAGATGTCCAGGTTTTCCACAATAATCACATTCAATGTTCTTCTTAACATAAGAATCAGGAGGTGCCATACCTTTCTATTTTGCTTGAAAACGGCCTCTGTTCCTGTCCCATGGTCTCCCTCGGAATGGTCTTTTGCCTCTTGCAGTCAAAGCCAAATCAGAACCATTTGACTCCAGTTCAAAATTTTTCATTCGCTCTTCTTCTTGAAGAAGAATTCCAGCCAATTCTTCAAATGTAGGAGGTGTCGGTCTAGCTGAGAGAGCTGAAATAAATACTTTATAGTCTGGGACTAACCCCTTTAAAGCAACAGTTACCAAGTCTGTACTAGAAACCTTTTCACCAATATCACCTAGTTTATCACTCAGGTCTTTAATTCGGGAAAAAAAGTTTCTAATGCTCTCATTGGCTTCCATTTTAATAGATAGCAGCTTTGTTTTTAAAAATAAAATACGGTTTGCATTAGTAGTTTCATACAAACCTTTAAGAGTGTCCCAAGTCGCCTTGGAAGTTTCACAGTCCCGAATGTGAGGAATAATATTGTCCTTCACTGACATGCGCAGCAGCACCCTTGCTTTCATTTCACGCTTCTCCCAGTCTTGAGTGGCAGCAGGAGGTTGAGGCTTGGGCTCGTCACCTTTGACAATCGTCCAGAGATTGTATGCCTCCAGTACTGTTATGAGCTTAAATTTCCAGTTTACATAATTTTCTCCATCAAGTTTTGAAGACTCATTTAAATATGAATCAGCGAGAGGATTAGCCATTGTTGTGCAGATGATTTTTAATAAAAAACTTCAAACAAAACTTGCTCCTTTTTTTTTTTAAATGCCAAGAACAAATATAAATTTGTTCAACTCACATAAAACTGCACAGCCTTTCACTTCTGAATTTTGTTCAACTCAAAAAAAATGTTTTTTAAAAAAAAACTTTCTTACGGCCCTCCAAGTAAGCTTACGGCCCACCAAAACGCAGAGCCTTTAAAAGCTTTGAAAATGCACCAAATGTGCTGGAAATTCAACTGAAGTTGAATTTCAACTCAACTCAATTGAAGTTGAACTATGTTGAATTTCAATTGAAGTTTTCTAATTGCGCTTACAGCAAAATCACCAGTCGGTCTCTGCGCTTTTCACATGAAATGGAGTCTTTTATATGCAGCAAATGGCACTCAACAACAAAAATAAGGCAGCATCCAAAAACAACAAATGCAGAAATGTTCACCTCTGTTCTTCAAATTCCACCCACGTACCAAACTAAAAGCAACAGATCCGCTCAATACCGTGAGCGACCACGTGCAGATCCGCTCAAGATACGACCCCTGGGCAGCAGATCTCCAACGCACAGCAAAAAAAAAAATACCAGACACGCACGGCACTCTGCGTTTCTTTTGTTGAAGTTCTGTGGCTTACCTCCGTGGGCGAGCAACCTCCGTGGGCCTGAACTGCAACCCCTGACCAGCAATCTTCGTGGGCCAGAACGCTGAAAGCACCAACGCACAAAGCACTTCGGCTTTTTTTTTTCACAGTTCGGTGTCAAACGTTTCAAACTTCGACTTCAGAAAAAAAAACACGTGATTTGAAGCCAGCGGTCAACAAATCTTCACCTTACAGCTGCGCACACTCTACTGGCAGATTCATCCACTGCCCGCGAAGAGGAGAGAGGCGCAGACAGCATAACCAAATCAGCTCTGATACCAAATTACAAACAAATACACAGGCAGAATCACACATAAACGTGAGACAAAGCTCACACAACTCAATGAATTTAATTACTCAATTACATCACCCTTATATAGGAAACTCACTCACCTAATCTTCCTGAAGAAGAGGAAACAAACCTGAATAGATGGAACTGATTTCTAAATGCACACTCCCGTTCAACAAACCAAAACTAAATCTATTTCTAGATTATTCTCACAATGTTATGTTTTTCTATAATTTTCAACCCAAATGACTTAAATCATCTTCATTTTTAGAAGGGATTTTGTGTATAATATTTTATACTTTAGGCACTGTTTTTATTTTTTGGATGTGACTATATTTTCAAATAGTAAGTATAATGAATAATATTTAATTATTTATTTGTAACCAGATCAGTTGGAATTCATTATTCTAAATTTTTTATCCAAAAATAAATTACATAATTTTTACACTTTTCATATAACCAAAAAAAAACTATCAAAAATCACTACTATCAATGAGATTTGTTTCTTTGTCCCTTCTTCTTCACTGCCATATATGTATTTAATTTCGTTTGGGGTGTTCATAAAATAATTGAAAATGATTTTTTCCCTTAATTTTAACTATGAAAATTTTTAATTTCAATTCTCTAAAATTTTAGAGAATAAAATATTTTTAGAAAATAAATATTTATAAGATGTATAAGTTTAAAATTTATCCGTACTGAAATTTTGATAAACAACTTTTCCTCCTATATAATTGAATTTAAATTCCACTTTGAACTTATGCTATGTTCTATTGTAGTCAAACAAGAGTTTAATTAAGTTGTTTTATTCAGGGTGTACAATTCTCATAAAACCATGTTGATGAAACAACCCATATGTTTGAAAAGTTTTCATGCCACTCTTTTTGGGTACTTCGTCTCCGTCAAAATTCAATTTTATATTTTCATTAAGATAAAGTTCGTAATAAAATAAATCCATTACTCAACACCGGGATGAAGAGATATTTTGCTCACGTTGAAAACAAGCCAGGAATTTCGCATTTGTTCTATTTGTCCTTTTAAGTTGTACTCATATTCATGAGTGGCCTTTATTTTCATATTACTCGTTGCCGTTACAGCATGAACTCTTTGTAATCGATTTATGATTCTCAGTATTAATTCGTGAATAAAAAAAAATTATTCAATTTTTTATTAGATATTTCGAAATCATATAGTTATGATTGAATTTTTTTAGCCCATGCAAAATTTTATGGTTTTGGCTTTTTCTCAAGGCATTATCTTAAAAAAGTGTTAGCTTAAAAATAACGTTTTTAAAATGCAGAATAATTAATCTAAAAGAATCGTAAAATAAAAATAAATGCTCAATAATTCATACCTCCAGCGATTGATGGCTCACAAGCTATTTTGTATGCGAAAAATTTCCAGTTGTTTCACTGTATTAAAAAAAAAAAAAAAAACTTTCACTACACATCTGTTTTGCTGAAACTCTTTAAAACAACATATTTTTTCTTCAAGTGATGAAAGCAGAGAGATAGAAAGCTTAGAAAACTCCACCCTTGGATTTACAAAACTCTCCCAAAAGCTCTCACTAAAGCAAAAATTAAAGGATACAGAAATCTGAAAGGACTTCCAAGCTCTCTTCACTCTAACTTGATGGTGTAAAACTGAAGGTGATTGAGTTAGTGAGCTTGGGGACCAAACAGAAATATTTATAGCCAAGCTTCCATCAAGCTTCTGTTGGCTATGTGTCAAGTGTTCCACAAATCATGGTAGGGAATTGCAATGGGAGTAATGGACCACTTCAGAAGCTCCCAACAAGAAATTAACTAATTGCAGTTGAGTTCCATAATTCAAGGAAATTATTGCAGTTTGTTTCCATAAATTAAAGAAATCATAATTAATGTAGTTATTTCCAGAAATAATTGAGAGAGGGAGCATAACATTAGGGAGCGTAACATTCTCCCACTTGGTCCATACTTCCAAACTTAATGTCTCATCTTAAAACCCATTGATAATTTGTATTAAGTAATAGATACATGAATCATGGTGATAAGTCCTCTAATGACGAGTATTATCTTCCATGTATTACTATGTATTTATTTCTATTAAAATTGATGTGGCAACAATTTCTTAATGAATAAACCCTATGTTTATTCTTGGTCCTACACAGATGAATTCTCTCAAATGAAATTAAAGTGCACATAAATATGAGAAAAACATCACAATAATTAAGAATTTCATTAAAAATAACATTGTTCATACAATGAGAAACTACATAATGGAACCAAGTCTCATATTCATTACATGATCCTTGAATTTAAACGGTGGCATGCCCTTAGTGAAAGGATCAACGATCATCAACTCAGTGCTAATGTGCTCAATGACCACTTTCTTTTCTTTAACACGTTCCCTTATAGCTAAATACTTAATGTCGATGTGTTTATTTCGACTCCCACTTTTGTTGTTCTTAGCCATAAAAACAGCAGCTGAATTGTCGCAATATATTCTCAATGGTTTAGAGATAGAATCCATAATTCTAAGCCCAGAAATGAAACTCTTAAGTTATACACCATGTGAAGTAGCCTCAAAACAGGAGACGAACTCGGCTTCCATAGTGGAAGTGGCAATCAAGGTCTGCTTGGCACTCCTCCATGATACAGCTCCACCAGCCATCATAAAAATGTATCCTGATGTTGATTTGCGTGAATTAACACATCCAGCAAATTCAGAATCTGAGTAGCCAATTACTTCCAAATTGTTCGTCCGTCTATACATAAGCATGTAGTTTTTGGTTCCTTGAAGGTACCTCATTACTTTCTTTGCAGCTCTCCAGTGGTCTAAACCTGGATCACTCTGATATCGTCCCAACATTCCCACAACAAATGCAATGTCAAGTCTTTTGCAGACTTGAGCATACATTAGACTCCTGACAGCAGAAGCATATGGAATTTTCTTCATTTGTTCCCTTTCAAAGTCGTTCTTCGAGCATTGGTTCAAACTGAACCGATCACCCTTCACACTGGGAGCAACACTTAGTGAACAATCCTTCATCCGAAATCTCTCTAAAATTTTATTAATATAGGTTTCCTGAGACAGACATAAGATACCTTGAAATCTGTCTCTATGGATCTTAATGCTAATGACATAAGATGCCTCACCTATATCCTTCATATCGAAATTTTTAGAGAGGAATTGTTTCACCTCATGCAGCAAACCCTTATCATTGGTTGCTAGCAAAATATCATCCACATATAAAACAAGAAAATAGATTTTACTCCCATTGAATTTCAGGTATATACATTCATCCATAATGTTTTCTGCAAAACTGAAAGAAGAAATTACATTATGAAATTTCAAATACCATTGGCGGGATGCTTGTTTTAATCCATATAATGATTTCTTGAGCTTGCAAACCAATTGCTCCCCATCACTAGAGGAGAATCCTTCAGGTTGCTTCATGTAAACCTCCTCCTCTAGATCTCCATTGAGAAAAGTCGTTTTCACATCCATTTGGTGCAACTCCAAGTCAAAATGGGCTACTAATGCCATAATAACGCACAAGGAATCTTTCTTAGATACAGGAGAGAAAGTCTCTGTGTAATCGATTCCTTCTTTCTGAGCGAATCCCTTTGCAACAAGTCTTGCCTTGTATCTCTCAATTTTTCCCAATGAGTCTTTCTTTGTCTTAAAGACCCATTTACATCCAATGGCTTTTGCACCATTAGACAACTCAACAAGATCCTAGACTTCGTTACTCTTCATAGAATTCATCTCTTCCTTCATGGCATCGTACCACAATTCTGATTCTTTGCAACTCATGGCTTGTGAAAAAGACTCGGGATCATTTTCGGCTCCAATGTTGTAGTCAGATTCTTGCAGATACACGACATAATCATCAGGAATTGATGATCTCTTTGGTCTAGTATATCTTCTTAATGTTGTACCACCATCTTCTTGAGAAGTATGTGGTTCAACTCGTTGTTCAAGAATTCTTGGCTATTCTTGAACTATCTGATCTACTGGAATGTCATCAACAGCTTGTGGAACTTCAACAATTGGTTGTTCAACACCAGTTTGTACTTGAGGGGTGTTGTGAACAATAACCAATCTATCACTTGAGGTGGAAGGTTGATATTCTAAATGATCCTTCTCAGAAACTATGTTCCTGGTTTGATTGCTCCCACTGATCAAGTCATTTTCAAGAAATTTTGCATTTCTTGATTCCACAATCCTAGTGATGTTAGATGGACAATAAAATCTGTAACCTTTAGACCTTTTAGCATATCCAATGAAATACCACTAATGGTCTTTGGGTCCAGCTTCTTCTCTTGTGGATTATATATTCTTACTTCAGATGGGCATCCCCAAATGTGCATATGTCGCAAACTCGGTTTCCAACCTTTCCATAATTCAAATGGATTTTTAGAAACAACCTTGGTTGGAAATCAGTTTAATATATACACTGCCATCTTAAGTGCTTCAGTCCACAAGAATTTAGGAATATTGGAGCTGCTAAGCATACTCCGCACCATGTCCAATAATGTTCGGTTTCTTCTTTCTGCTACACCATTCTAGTCGGGTGAACCAGGCATGGTGTATTGGGCAACAATCCCATGCTCTTGAAGAAATTTTTCGAATGGCCCAGGTGCTTGTCCATCTTCTGTGTATCTACCATAATATTCTCCACCTCTATCTGATCTCACGATTTTAATTTGCTTGCCGCATTGTTTCTCTACTTCAGTCTTAAAGATCTTAAAGGCATCTAATTCTTCACTCTTTTTATGAAGCATGTAGAGATACATATATCATGAGTAATCATCTATAAAAGAGATCAAGTATCTCTAACCATGTGAGTCCATTTCTGGACTACATATATCAGTATGTATGATCTCTAATATGTCCGAACTCCTATTGGCACCTTTCTTTGACTTGTTGGTCTGCTTTCCCTTTATGCATGAAGTCCACACAAGTCTCAAAATCAGTAAAATCCAGAGTATTAAGTACCCCTTCATTTACCAATATTTTAATTCTTTCTATGGAGATATGACCTAGTCTCCAGTGCCATAATTTAGAGGAATTTTCATTAATAACACATATTTTAGTGCCAATGTGAACATGCATTGAATCATAAGTGACATTGTTTTGTAAATTAATGCAGTAAAGACCATTAGATAAAATATCATTCCCAACACAATCAGATTTATAAAATAAACTGAAGGATGTTTCTGAAAAGTTAAAGGAATATCCAAAAGGTACAAGCCTTTAAACTGAAATCAAGTTTCTAGAAAAACTTGGTACATAAAAAGTCTTTTATAATTCTAAAACAAAGCCACTAATTAAAGTTAAATAGCATGTTCCTATAACTTCCACATGCGAGCCCATCTTGTTTCCTGATAAGATGCTTTTCTCACTGCCCACTGGCTTCCTTAGGTTTTGCAAACCCTGCAAGGAATTCGAAATGTGAATTTTTGATCCAGAATCAATCCACCAGGTGTTAATATTGACATTAACCATATTATATTCATAACAAACAAACGAAATTGGATTACCTTTGTCCGCAAGCCATTTCTAAAATTTGGCGCATTCCTTCTTCATCTGTCCCTTCTTTTTATAGAAGAAACACTTGGAATCCTTCTTGATATCGGCTTGGGGAGGTATTTTACCTTTCCCTTTCTGATTGGCTTGAAATTTTCCCTTTCCTCGTGTTGCCAGCATTACACTTTCTCCCATTTCCATCACCAGTCTCTCTTCCTCTTGAACACACATGGTCATGAGTTCATTAATTGACCATTTATCCTTATGTGTGTTGTATGAGATTTTGAAGGGTTCGTATTGGTGCGGAAGGGTGTTCAGGATATAGTGCACCAGGAAAGACTCTGATATTTCAACCTCGAGTTTCTTCAACTGAGCCGCAGTGTCCCTCATTTGCATGATGTGCTCGCGCACACCTTTTACACTGGTGAGCCTTAGGGATGAGAATTTCATAATTAGGGCGCTTGCTAGTTCCTTGTCTAAAGTGACGAATTGATCATCAATGGCTTTCAGCAAGTCTCGAACTTTTTCATGCTGTTCAACAGAACCACAAATACCAGCTGAAATTTTATTTTTAATGAACATCACACTTAGGCGATTAGATCGTTCCCATCGTTCATAAAGTGTGATGTCTGTTGCAGTGCTGGTATTATTGAGTGTCGGTGGTTTGTCTATCCTAATAGCATAGTCTATGTCCATCCACCCCAAATGAAGGAGAACTCTCTCATTCCAGACCTTATAGTTATCTCTCTTAAGTTCAGGGATATCAATATGAATTTCAGAGAAATTTGCAGGTAGTACAACTGCATAAAATTAAAGATCACATGTTTATGTTAAAATTGAGGCATAAATAAAATTTCATGCTTTACCAATGTAAATCATGCTTAAAATTGAATCTAATGACATAAAAATTGTTTGTGAACTAAATTTTCATTTCAAGCAGATTCGGTTATTCCTTATGATAGAATTTATCAAATTATTCACTTAATTCATAATTCTAAGGGTATATTATGAGTATAATTTGGTATAAATTCTATCTTAGTTTTGAATTTTATGATAAAAATATTAATTCATAACTCCTGTGGGTAAGTTATGAATATTTTATCCTAATTAATTACATAAATATAATAAAAATTCCTATGGGATAAAATTTATTATATTTAGTATAATTAATTACAATTAATGTTTAAATAATCTTTATGTGATCCTAATCAATTATAATATATAATTTTATTTCATTAGAGATGTTGTGGCTATTCTCTAATCAATTAAAATTATATGGATCACTAGACATTATTTACATAAAAAATTAACTTGATATAAGAATAATGATAATTTGCATAAATAAAACTATAAAATTTATGCATAACATTTAACGATTGGACTCGTATACTCATCCAAAATAACATGTTTTAATTAGAACAGAAATAATTAATTCATGCAGATTAAATACGAGCATATTTTCCAAATTGCATATAATATAACTAAATAAGCATAAAAAATGAGCAGAAATTAGACATATTTCCAAATAAATGCTTTAATTCAAAAAATTCTCAAAATATGACATTTTAGCCAAAATATGTCTATAACCACCAAGGCAGAGATAAAAAATCGCTCTGATACCAAATGTTAGCTTAAAAATAACGATTCTAAAATGTGGAATAATTACTCTAAAAGAATCGTAAAATAAAAATAAATGCCCAATAAATCATACCTCCAGCCATTGATGGCTCACAAGCTATTTTGTATGCAAAAAAATTCCGGTTGCTTCACTAAAAAAAAAAAAAAAAAAACCTTTCGCTACAAATCTGTTTTGCTGAAACTCTTTAAAACTTCATATTTTTTTCTTCAAGTGATGAAAGTGGAGAGATAGAAAGCTTAGCAAACTCCACCCTTAGATTTACAAAACTCTCCCAAAAGCTCTCACTAAAGCAAAAATTAAAGGATACAGAAATCTGAAAGGACTTCCAAGCTCTCCTCACTCTAACTTGATAGTGTAAAACTGAAGGTG
Source organism: Pinus albicaulis (assembly GCA_034641835.2). Classification (NCBI taxonomy): domain Eukaryota; kingdom Viridiplantae; phylum Streptophyta; class Pinopsida; order Pinales; family Pinaceae; genus Pinus; species Pinus albicaulis. The sequence goes on from CM076574.1 coordinate 1,072,205,919, forward strand.
ATTGAGTTAGTGAGCTTGGGGACCAAACATAAATATTTATAACCAAGCTTCCATCAAGCTTCTATTGGCTATGTGTCAAGTGTTCCACAAATCATGGTAGAGAACTGCAGTGGGAGTAATGGACCACTTCAGAAGCTCCCAACAAGAAATTAATTAACTGCAGTTGATTTCCGTAATTTAAGGAAATTACTGTAGTTTGTTTCCATAAATGAAGGAAATCATAATTACTGCAGTTATTTCCAGAAATAACTAGGAGAGGGAGCGTAACATTAGGGAGCGTAACAAAAAGAGTTTCTCTTAGTATTTTCTGAATTGGAAGTAATGTCTTTAACATAAAAAAAATAAAAATAAAAAAAAATAAAAAAAATAAAAATAAAAAATTCTCAAGTCATTATCTTAAGTTAAAAGAGTTTCTCTTAGTATTTTCTGAATTGGAAGTAATGTACTTGAAGTAATATCTTTAACATAAAAATTTTAATTTAATATTGTCCACCAAACTATATTGTACCACTCTCGGCTAGTCAACACTTCTGCTTGCCTGTCTCTAGTGTTTGCATGTAACGGGTGCCACCGCTTCACTTTATCTGTTACGTAGAAGTTTCTCCTGGCTCAAAAACTAGGTGTGATCCCTATGTATGTTGCAGTCATTCTAACAATGTGGGTGATCTCTATTGAATCGACGATGCAGGTGATCTCGTTGTGGCTGATCTTTTTTGAACCGACATTGTGGGTGATCTATGTGGTACTGAACTTGGTATAGAAGCAGGAGACAATGCTAACATAAGCATGAGACAATGCGAACCTTTTCTTTGCAGGGGTTATGGTATTCATTCCTACAAACTCTTATTGTCCTTCTTTACTGAAAACAAAAATTGTTGTCCTTCTTCACTGAAAAGAAATTATGCTATGTGTACTATGTAAATACCCAATTCTGGTTAAGAATATCCCTTGAGAGTTGAGGTTTATCATCCCTTTTTCAATTAGACTCCATCCCTTAGAAGCAGTGGTGACTCATTCCGTGAGGCTGCATGAGCTAGGATATTAGTATATAAATATTATGGATTCGAAAAAATAACTCGCATAAATGATGAGCATACAGGAGCATACTAAAAAGCATACATGATCATACTAAAAAATTCCAGAAAAGATAGCACTGCTTGCAATAGTCATATTCTGCTAAAGACTGCTAACTCCTTCATCTTCATGACCTTCATCTGAATCATTATTACTAATTCCCCCACTCATAAATTTTTTGATATAAGCTATCATGTCTAGTTGTTGCAGGTGGGTGGGTTAAGAAAGTTCCATTTCCAAATCCCACGCTAACCAACTCAGGGCACAAGCTTGTTATAATAGAACCGAAAAGTGGCCTTATCGGCAAGCAAGAACATTGTGGAATTGCGACAGAAGATGCAAACGTAGAGGGAAGAAGAGCTCATTTTTTGGCCCTGGATAACTGGACAGAGGATGGCCTTTACGCTATGGCCTTCACTCTCTTTCGACTTTTTGTTTCCATAAAATAATTGGGCCCCGCCAAAACTGTGCAGGGAGAACTAAAATCAAATATGAAGCAAAATTCAGTTGCAATTAGAGTGAAGTTATTATATCATCCTCCTTCTTACAATCCCATTTTCAAATAAGAAAATTTGATAATAGAAAACTCACACCACCCCACTTCCCTCTTCCCCAAAGGCACACACAAGTAGCCCAACAAATTGCTCAATTTGCAAAATCATCATAAGCCTATTAGTTAAACACATATGCATCGTTCATGGAAGCAAATACTACAATGAAAACATGTAAAAATATAAATTTTCTTTTCAAAATACCCAAATTCAATAAGCCCAAATCAAATTTTAAGCATAAAAATTAACTCGATTGGGTGTGGTAGCAGAAACTCGTTAAACAAACTTATAGAAAAACATAATCGACGAAATGACAGAATTTAATAAGGGATTTTTAACCGAACCTGGAAAATTTGACCCATAAGGATTTGATGAAGAAAAAATAAATACGAAATGACTTTCACAGATTCCTCCAATAGGCACTGGAATTTCTATACAGAAGAAATCGTGTAATCTCCCCAGATCCATTAACGGTTTTATCATAACTTTTAATGCTACCGAGATTAGTGATAACTCCAGCACAAGCCTACCAATTTATTGAAATTTCCATTCCCATCATCTCTTTGGTGTATGGTTGCATGCTTACTTTAGCCAATGTTTACTTTCGACCCCTTCCCCTTGCAGGTCTTAAGACATCGACTCTTGGCATCAAGTACCGAAAAATGACACTGGGCAAGATGATGCTAGTGAGACTCGATCAATTGGTGCTTTTACTAGATTTGGATATGAAGTTAAGGCGTGCTCCAGCTAGTTGTATTATTGCGTGCACGGTGACTACATCAACATTTTCTATCTCTCATGTCCTTCACTAAAACAACCTTAGCATACAGTAAAAGGAAAAGTTGTTGACAGGTCTGAGCAAGCGTTTTATTACCTTGTAGCTGTGTGGGATCAAAAACCAACAACTACAAAATAAATCCCACCTATTCGAGTCGAAGATCCAGAAGATGCACTTGGGTGCATTCAAACCCCAAGCCCCACTTGGAAGTTGAGTAATTTGTTTTTTTTTAACCATTTAACCTTATTTATATCGTATTTCATTTTCTATTTTTAATTTCAATTTAAATATATTAAAATAATAAAAACCAACTTTACTCCCTTGCATGCACAAGACATGTCTAGGAATGTCTCAGTGAATTTCGTTTATTTGCAGTTGTTAGTCACTGCGGATATGCATTATGTAGGTTACAAGTAATTCTTGTTGCCCATCTTGCAATCCTACATAGTAAGCCCAATGCCTTAGTTGGGCTCTTTTGGTTGAGCATAGCTCCCCAGGTAAAGCAAGGCTCTGTTTTAAACTAATTTTAGGGGAACTTCAATGCTCAGTAAATGTCGTTATCTGTATTTTGCTAATGAAAATCCCTAGTAAGTCTTTAAACGCTAGTTTTTTTGCTGTCAGAATCTCAACCGGGGTTTTAGTATCTATATCAGAGGTTCTGAAAGGCCTGCATCATCTTTTGTTAGTAGAAGGTAGATTTAACAAAAAAAATTTGTTGACTTCCACAAGTTGTTGAGTTAGGGGAAGTTTCAGCAGGAACTGACAGACAATATGCGATGGATCTGTGATTAGTTGAATTGGAACCTCAATCATATTTTCAATCTGAATTTGCATGTCTAACACAAGTCAAATTAAGACTGTGATTTTTTTTATATTCAAATTGTTTTGGTGATTTTGAGTCACGAATTTCAAATAAAGGAACACTCATTTTTCTTTTTTTCCTGTTCTGATCTCAGAATTGACAACGAGTAGGCTTGTACATTTTCTAGAATCCATGGTGTTTTGTAGTATGATGTGTCGATGTATTTTGAGTTTAATTATTATTGAAATTTTCATCATACAAGAATTTTAATCATTTAGCTGCTACAGAAGCTCGATGTCATTATGTAAATAGAAAATGGCTTGGTGGCTGGGTAATGCTTATCAGCTCAGTGAACTAGTTATACTTATGGATATATTGTTGGTCTGGTTATTGGTCGAGGTCTCCTCGCACTTGTATTCCTTCACAGAGGTTTTGCATTCCCCGTTGTATAGGAAACATCCTAAGAGACAAAGGCAAATTTCCTTCAATTTGTTCCCACTCCAGTTTTGGCTATCCCATAGCCTGCCTAGAATTCTTTGGAAGAATGTTAATGTCGGACCCAAGGTCCAAAATTACATCCTTAATTTCATATCCAGCCATGGTAGGCCTTATAAATCGTTTTCAGATGTGATCGAAGGCAAAGAGGGAAGATTTCGTTTCAAGAACTAAACTAGAAGAACCTTATTAGGTAGGATAGTAAGAACTTACACTCCCTATAATAAGGAAAGGAGAAAGTGTATACCTCTTCTTTTTGCTCCTTGATTATTAGGAAAGGGGCACGTATTTGGTAGGAGAAATCGCAAATCCAGATCTAATAACCATAAAAGGTATACGCAAGAGCCATTGTCTCTTAGACATAGACACATCGAGCATTTCAAACACATTCAAGAAATTGGTATCCACTCACCATCAATAGAGTAGAGTACAAACATCATCGAGTACAACCATCATCGAGATAATCATATTGAATAACCATTTTTGTTGAAATTTAGTGTACTTCTTTACTTTAATGTTATTTTAATTTCCTGATGCAAATTGTGAGTTTTGCATGAGTTCGAGTCTTACTCTTCAGCCTTGCTAATTCATTTTGTTCTCCCAGTGAGTTGGTAATTTTGCTTAATTCTCCACCTTTTTATTAGTATTCTAGAATGGAAGAGGAGCTCAATTATGATAATATTGGATGCTTCATTTTCTCAATATTCAAATTCAAGGAAACGAGCTTCGAAATTGGTTACCAATGTTATGGTGGTGAGATTTCCAAACTCGCCTCCATCTTGTTTCTGTTTCTTTGGTAGGATAAATGCATGCACACAATATACTTCTATATAAAAACAAGTTATTGATCTGTTTTGAATGATTTTTTTTTCACATTTAAAACATAATACATTTAATGAAGGTGTGATCTATTGTAGTTTGATATTAAAAAAAGTGTAAAATAAAGATGTGTGAATTTATTGACATGGTTAATTTAAATTGACATTAATTCCCAATGAAAAATGCATGCACAATATCTTCTCAAACATATGTTAGAATTATGTTATAACTAGCTCAACCATAAAAATTAAATGGCTGGTAAACACCTCTAAGCATCAATCCACGATAACCATCAAAACCCTTACCCCATGATACACCTCACATTGTCCACATTAAAAGATCATAAAAATTAACTAAATTATAACTTTATTATTATTATTATTATTTAACTCAAACATATACGTGAGTTTATTACAAAATAAAGTTGGGATCCAATCTATAACCATTACATTTCATTAAAATAACCAATATTCCTTGTGGAATTGAGATTGAGCACTCAAGCTCAATCCAACCCTCAAGCAAGTACTCCATGGACCATGATACAAAAAAAAAAGTTCCCTTTCCATCTAAATTTTTTCCAGAACACTCCCAAGATCCAAATACGTTACATTCCATTTTTCACTACCTTTTTATTTGATTTTGACTTGCTTCTTTTTTTCCTTGGTGAAATATTTTTTCCCTCCTTCCCAACTTGAATCCAACCCGTGTTTTTTGCTAAATCCAATGGGTCACTCTTTAGTGAGTGAGAGTTGTTGTCTTCAGCTTGTTCCACATCTGCATGATCTACCCAGTAAATTACTTTTCCATCTTTATTCGTCGAGGATTCAAAGGGGATCCAACTTTCACAAGGGATTGTTGGGTATGGGCTTCCATTATCGCTAGATCTACATGATCTTCATTGACATGCACTTCCAGTAAATTACTTTTCCAACTTTATTCCTCGAGGATTCAAAGGGGATCCAACTTTCACAAGGGTTTGTTGGGTATGGGATTCCACTATCGCTGGATCTACATGATCTTCACTAACATGCACTTCTTCCTCACTGATTTTTATTTACTTCGATGAATCTTCTTTGATAAGAACTTCTTCCAAATTTCCTTTTTCTTCTTTCTTACCTTGAGTCTCTTCTTCCTTGTATACCATATAATGTTAGCTCTAAGCTCCTTCCCACTATTTAGGCCTTTGAATATTATTTTAGATTATATTATTCTACAAACCTTTGGGGTAATTTTTGATTACATGTTGTGTTCCATAAAACACTCGGCATCGAAAAGATGTAAGTTCATAATAAAGCTTTCGAACCCATACATATTCTATATTCATCATATTTTATCTCGGTAAGAAAACCCTTATCAAAATCCATCTCCACATATATTTAAGCATAAGTGGTCTTAAAAAAAATTGGTTGGTTTCTAGGCTTCGGCAATAAAAATTCCCAATTGCATTTCTAATAGAATTTAGTGATGGGAGATTCCAAAAATGTGGGGGAAGGTTGCCTTACTTGAATTGGATTCGTGGAGGTTGACTTCTTAACCAGAAAAAGGGTAGGAGACCAAGGTTGCATGAAGAGACCAAGACTACCTCAGAACCAGGGCCTAAAATCACAAATAATCTTCTTATCCTCAATATTACTAAAGGAAATAATAAAAATTCCCGAGTAAAGGGATAAATATTCAATTCAATAATGAAGAGAGGTTTCCATGAATGAGAAATCCACTTGTGAAAACTAGTTGATTGTGGTCAAAACCCATTATATTTTCTGACCTAACCTTGATATGAAGTAAAAAATTCACAGCTAAATGCTTCTTCCTTGAAAGAAACATTAAAAGCAGGTGTTTCCTAATTTATTGGTAGAACATATCTAGATTTGAGCATGGCATTATACAAAATCATGGCTTGAGTTTCATGAAAGGAATAATTTGAAAGGCTATTTTATGTTCCTTTAAGAGATATTGAATTCCTTGTTCAATCACAAGAGTTCATCATTGATTTTTAGTTGTTAAAACCACACAACGACGATTAGCAAGGAGGATCGCATTAGGAGAAGGGGCATCTAGCTAGGATGAAACCTTAGCTATCTTGAGAGGATGCATCATCTTGGCATCATCTGCTCTAACTTTTATGTCATTTTTCAATTATTATTATGAATAATTATAAAATGAATTAATATATGAGTTAAATATATACATTCTAAAAAACATGTAATAATATTTTCATCCATGGAGATTCACCCCCACTTTACCATGCAAATTATTAACTTGTAATCAACACCACATGCCTAATATGAAATTGGTTGATATGAAATTTTCTTAGTTTAATTAATTTGAGGTAAAATAATTAAAATAGCATAACTAACTTGGAGATAAATCTGGACCCTTGATTTGTGAATACTACTAAGAATATTCGAGCATATTCCATGCAGGTTAAATCTCTACCACCCACCTAATAACTATTGATAATTAGTTTAAAATTGTGAAAGGCCTATTCTTGTCATAATAGTAAGCACCATTACATGTGAATAAGAGTTGTCTAATCAAAATTTAATCAATGATATAAGGTGAAAAAAACTCTGAGATAACATACTTAATGCAAATATTATTAATAGGTATAAGTTCTTATTTCAAACTCTATATTCTTAGCATATTAATGTACATTGTTCTCTTGAGATATTAACATATTATTACAAGCTCATTGCATTTTTATTATAATATTAAGTATCTATTTCAAATTCTAAATATTTTGGTGAAAATTTGAGCTATACATGTTCTTATTATTGATATGATAATGCATATTTTGATGAAAATTTGAGATATGCATATTCTTATTATGTTCTTATGATAATGCATCATGTAGAATAAAAATGTATTCTAATAAATTAAAGCTAAGCAATTTTAATATACTTGTAGGCTACCTCGGTGTAACTTTTTTATATGAATATGCATATTTTTAATTACTTCTCAATATACAATTTTATTTTATTTTAAATATATTTTTAGTTAATATTTTTTTGTTATTATGAATATGAGCACATGTATTTTCAAAAAATATATATAAAAAAAAAGGAGTTTTTTCATGCAATATTATATTTACTGGTCTTTAGATAACGAGGCATATCTCTAAGCTAAAGCATCCATACTTGTATACATAAGAATTTGTTTTCATAGTAAAATACATTAGGGAAAATACTATAGCTTTTTTGAAATATTTTTTTACATTTTAAAATACATTATAGAAAATATTTAATGTGAAAGTCATTTTTATTCTTTTCACTATTAGTCCCTATCTTAGCTATTAATAAGTAATTTTTAAATAATAAAAAATAATTATTGAGAAATAATTTTAAAATCAAAACTTCTTTTCGAAGGGTGCAAATTTTGACCAACGAATGAATACAAACTCCAATATTAATTGACAATAACCATATAACTCCATTATAGTAGCTTCATAGTCAAAATGACTATCCCGTGAATTTTAAATAACCACATAACTCCATTATAGTAGCTTCATAAATAGTCAAAATAACTATCCCCTGAATTGTAAATAACTCCATTGGAGTAGCTTCTAAATAGTCACGCTCACTATCACATGAATTTTTTAAATTTTTTATTGTGAAATAGGATTTAGAAGGAATTTAAAATTCAAAATTCAAAAAATTTAACAAAATTACACGTGTTTACGTGTTTTGATTGTGAAGTGAGAATTACAATTATTTTTAAACCCGAAAAGACATCTGGAGAAGGAAGTTTCGTCAACAAATAATTTCACATAACATAATTTACCAGAACATTGTGTGATGGAAAATTTAATGACAGTCAAATTTCAAATGTAGATTAAATTCACATATTGACCGCAGCAGTGGTAAGTTGTTCTCCTTCTATGGTCACCGCCGCGGCTAAATAGGGATGGGGATATTTCGTGACTCACTGAAAAAGAAACTTAACCAGCAATGGAAACACCACGACCTGTTTGTTAGGCGGCTCATCAATGTAAACAGCGTTCCTCCTGCATCTGTTTTGCATGGAGGACCTTCGGAAGAAGGGAAATAATGAAAAAAATAAACACCACGCCCTCCTTATCCGGCCGTACGTCTGGTCCACCACTGAGGACCTTTAAAACAGTTGAGCGGGACTGGCTCTTATCTATATGCTCTGCATTTGCGATTTCCGTCCCTTGGAAAATATAAGCAAATGCCTTCCGCTTTTGTTTTATTCAAATGTCTGCCTCCTACCTTTTGACAATCTATATAATTTATAGAGCAACTACTCAATAGATACCAAAAAGCACATGGGTATCATTGTCGATGCACCATTTCGGAAAAGAAGTTTGAAGAACGATTTAGAAAACATAACATAACTTGAAATAGCCCGGGCTTTTGAGCCACCAACTTCTGGAATCGTTTAGAGTATGGACACGCCCGACCTACCACCTTCGTTATCGCAAAATTTGGTAGATTTTAAACACCCCATGTGCGGATGGTTCCATCGCAAGAAACGAATACTCCAAAAAGTCGCACATATCAACATTTGGTAAACCAAAGTTTGTGGTTTCATTACGTTGATAACAGCGCATTTTAATATATCTTTGTCGTTATGATTGAAGAGAGCACAGATGCATACGCAGTGACATTGATGAAGTCCCAAAGTTTTACACTGAAAATAATTAATAACAATTGAAGCCTTAATTGCGATTCCATTGCGCATAAGCTTTGGAAGTGGTGACGGATCCCAATGTTGAGTGGGCCCTGGAGGATGGTCGTTGCTTGGCCGTCCAAGTATTCAATAGGTGGTATGTACTATTGTTTATGAATTTGGTAACGTAAGTCTGGAAGTGTTATAATATAATATTGTTTCCAACTTCTTATTATAATTGATTTATTATTATATTTTTGGTTGTGAATTTAGTACTCAGTATTCAGTAGGTGGTATGTACTATTGTTTATGAATTTGGTAATGTAAGTCTCAAGTGTTATATAGTATAGATTTCCAACTTATTATTATAAATGATTTATTATTATCAATTTTGGTTATGTTAATGTCATACTGATTTGGTTTCATTGTTTTCATTGGAGATACAATTATGTTAAAAAATAACAGAATGGTTTAAATGGACATATTATTGATTTTAATTATTGTAAATGAGGATATTTAAGATGGTTTACTAGAATTATACTTATCATTTTCACTAGGTTCAAATCTCTATTTCTAATATCATGAGTTATAATATCTAGAAAAATATTACAATGATTAGTTACCAGAGTGGTTGGTTAACTTTAAATCCTTATTGATAATATATATTATTGTAAACTCGTTGTCGTAATTGTTGTAATAACCAATTTGAGTTTTGTAATTTGGAATTATACAATCCAAAAATTAAAAAAAATTGAAGTGCTAAATTTAATTGTATATTTAAAAATACATTTTAAATAATGAATATTATAATTTAACCAATTATAAATATATAATTTTACTAAATTTGTATTACAAGCATAAATAATTTAAATATATTTTTTTATTATTTTAGGGCAATTCTTTTTTAATAAAGTTATAAATTTAGAGTTAGTATTAGTAAAATCAATTTATTTTTCTATAGTCACAAAACTCTTTATATATTATAAATTTATTATTAAAAAAAAGATTATTAAAATTTTGGTAACATTTACACTAAAGGTGTTCCTCTCTTGGCTTTGCCTAGGTATACTTGGCTAATCAAATCCTTCTTTTTTCGTTCTCCTCTATCAAAATTTTTTTTACCAGGTTCAAGATCTCACAACTCATTTGGCCAATCAGATCCTTCGGTTTTAGCTCTCCTCCATCGAATCATTTTTTTACCACGTAGAAGATCTCAAGGCTCCCAAATTTCATGAAATAACTTCAAGAGTCCAGATTCCTCTCTAGCCCTTTATTATTTCCTTCATCCCTAGCTTACCTCGCTTGCTTGCTCTGGTGTTCCATGTTCTCATAAAAAATGATCTTCAAGATTCACCCATACAATAGAGAACTCCCAGTTTCCTCTCTAGCCCTTTATTATTTCTTTCATCCCTAGCCTACCTCGCGTGCTTGCTCTGGTGTTCCATATTCTCATAAAAAATGATCTTCAAGATTCAACCATACAATAGAGAACTCGAAAAATACCCATATGATAGAGAACTCGAAGGATGTTTTGTAATCGATGATAAGTTCTGCAAGGAATTTGTCACACTCTTAACAGTTTGGAGGAAATATTTGATGTTCAACTGCAACGACTTCACTGTGTGCGATCCGAGCAAAAACCTTATCTTCAGAGTTGACAACTATTGTTACCATCCAAAGAACGAAGTCCTTCTCATGAATGCTACAGGATTGGTTCTCCTCACACTTGCCCACAAGGTATACTATATTTCTCTATTGTCTTTCAATCTTTCTCTTCAATGTTTGAAGCATCAATGAATTGTATTATTGTGTGTGAAACAGAGGTTGATTTTGCATCATGAATGGCAAGGTCTTGTATATAATCCATGTCAAATGACGTTGTTTGACATTAGAAAACCAAAAAATGCAAACCCTACATATCCAAAAATTGATATTGCAAAGAAGAAACTCACTAGTACACTCCATTGTTTGCATAGGGACCGATGGGAAAGCGTTGTCCTTTCACTGGATTGATTGAAAGAGAGGACTCAGCTCTGTAATTATTCATCCTCCTGGAAGGAAGAGGAACAATTCATATCACCCACCCCCATGACACTAACGCCTGTGCATGAGAATAACAAAGAGATGCACCTTTGGGTTGATTTCCGTGAAAGTTTTGAAGGTTGTACTAATTGTTGGAATTTCTGAATATAATTAGACAAAGGAAATGTGTTTCCCCCACAACACAGAGACTTGAAAGAATAATGCGGAAAATTTATAGTTAATACACAGACAGCGTAAAAACACAGGAGAGGAACAAACTTCAGTTTTCTATTCCATCACACACACACACACTCTCTCTCTAAATAATTGAAATTACGATGCTTATATCAAAATAGTCAAAGCCTATAAAAACCTAATCTATTCAATGTTGCTTCAATGCTAAACAGACGTTCAACAAAAATTTGTCCTTGTGCCATCAAAAGAACCCTTTCTTCATTTAATTGGAACACAGGCCGTATTCTAAATTGCACGGGAAAACACGTAAAAATGTGTTCAGAACACAAACTGGCGGATCTCAAATCTTATGTAATGTGGTTCTGGTCCACATTGCATCCGCGCAGATCGATGAAAATAAATTTTAACTCTCAGTGCTATCCTTTAAACTTTGCGGGCTGCGATGTGCGATAGTGACGTGGCAATTATTGCATCGCAACCAAAATAACTTAGCCTGCAGGCAGTTCGGCGGTAAACTTAAATCTTGGTGATTGCGATATGTGATAGCAATATCGCATCGCAAAACAAATAACATAACTTGTGGAACTTTTCGGGTAACACAAAAAATTTTGATGTGCGAAATGCTCTATCCTCCTGAGCTTGACATGTGCCCCTCTTGCGATCGCATCGCAAACAAAATAGATAACTTGCAGTGGGCATAAAGGTAAAACTTAAAACTTGCGAAGTACGCTCTACGGGCAGCTTAAACAGTGGGTCCCACCGGTATCGCATAGGTAGAGAAATAACATAACATGCGGGCTTAAGATTTCAACAATAAAAGTTGCAATGTGCGGTATGCAGGCGGTAAAGGTTGGTAAGTGCGGTGAAAAAAATACAAAGGAAATGAACACAAAAAAAGGTTTGGTCCATGTGGTAAGGATAAGGTGGGTCCCGCCGATATCGCATCAGTGGAAACGTAACATTGTGGCGAAAGGGATTTAGGTTAAAACTTAAAAGTTGCGAAATGCGTTGCGCGAGAAAAAAAAAGAAGGTAAGTCAATGCGATGGTTGAAGAAATAAACACAGAGTATGGCATTGTACTCTGTTTGTTGTGGTTGCGTGAAAACGCCTCCAGCTCTTGGATCTGTTGTTTTCCTTCTCTGCAATCAAAATTGATGAAATTGTGGGATGTGCCACTATTTATTCATGGCGGTGGTTGGGATTAAAATTCACAACTGCCATCATTCATTCCCAGACATTTTAGGAGATACTCAAAACTCTTCTGTGCTAATGGCTCTGTGAGGATATCAGCGAATTGTTCCTTTGTCCTGCAATGTTGCAAAACAATCTGACCATTGTTAACCAATTCTCTTATAAAATGATATTTTGCATCAATATGCTTTGTTCTCTTGTGGAAAACAAAATTCTTTGACAATGAAATTGCTGAGCTATTATCACAATAAATTGTGGTTCCTTTCTCATGACATAGATCTCTCAGCATCCTTCTTATCCATACTACTTGGCATGCTGCTGCTGTTGCTACCACATATTTCGCTTCTGTTGTTGATAATGCAACTATTGGTTGCTTCTTGGAAGCCCATGAAATGGCTCCCGATCCCAAATGAAACACATACCCAGATGTGCTCTTTCTATCATCTACACTTCCAACCCACTCACTGTCAGTTTAACCAATCAACTTAAAATTATCAGTTAAGGAGTATAGAACACCATACTCCTTCGTTCCATTCACATACCTTAGAATTATTTTGGCTGCTTGTCAATGTGTCTCCTTTGGTGTCTCCATGAATATGGAAATTAAACTTAAATCATACATAATATTAAGCCTAGTTGCAGTCAAATACATTAGACTTCCAACTATGCTCTTGTATAATGTCAGATCGACATTCTTGCTGCAATATTCTTTTCTTAATTTTAACCCCATGACAATTGGAGTTATTGTTACTTTTTTGTGCTACATATTAAATCTCTTTAAAACTTATACAACATATTTTGCTTGGGAAATAAAAATTCCTTTTTCATTTTGCTTTACTTCTATGCCCAAGAATTTTCTCAATTAACCCAAGTAAGTCCTTTCAAATTCACTCTTCATAACTGTTTTAAAATCAGCAATGAGAGAAACTTCATTACCTGTGAAAATTAAATCATCTACATATAAAACAAAAATAAGGATCTTACCATAATTTTCTTTAATATAGAGTGTGGGTTCACCATCACATTTTTCAAACCCATTTTCTGTCAAGTAAGCATCAATTCTGCTGTACCATGCTCTTGGTGCTTACTTCAGCCCATAAAGAGATTTCTTCAACTTGCACACTTTGAGCTCTTGGCCTCCAATCTCATAGCTTGAAGGTTGTTCAACATATACCTCCTCTTTCAACACTCCATTCAATAATGCTGACTTCACATCCATTTGGTAGACTTTCCACTTTTGTTGTGCTGCAATGGACAACATTATCCACAATGTTTCCATCCTTGCAACTGGTGCAAAGGTTTCTTCATAATCTCTTCCTTGCTGCTACTTGTAGCCTTTGACAACAAGTCTTGCTTTATGCCTTTCTATTTTTCTTTCAGCATTTCTCTTGGTCTTATAGACCCATTTTACTCCAATGACTTCTTTACCTTTTGAGAGGTCCACTAACTCCCATGTATCATTCTTTTCTATTGCACCAATCTCTTCATTCATTTCTTCAATCCATTTTTCTTCTTTTACTACATCTTCAAAATGTATTGGGTAATCAACATGACAAAACAAAGAAAATAAATAATTGAGACCATTATTATTATCAACTTCTCGCTCATAAATTTCACTCAAATTTCTGAATCTTGGTCTTCTTGGTGTGCTTGGAGTTCCACTTGAACTCGAGGGAGTTTCTGATCCCTGTGGTGTGCTTGGAGAAGCACTTCCTTGATTTCTCAAGGTTGTTTTGTTTCCTACTTGTAGTGTGCTTTTTTGTGCTTGTGTAGGTGGAGGAGGAGCCACCGTGGAGGAATTATTTTCAGTAATTAATTCCTCTTCCTCTTCATGAGACACACATGTCTTCACATTCACTGTTTACTATAAGCTTCCGTCCCAAGCTTATTCTTCAATAAACTTCTCATCTCTGTTGATTATAACTTTCTTGGTGGATGGATTATAGAGTTTGTAGGCCTTGGACTCATCACTGTATCCAACAAAGATACACTTCTCCCCCTTGTTGTCCAACTTATTCCTTAGTTGATCCGGGATATGTGCATATGCCACAGATCCAAATACTTTCATGTGAGTGAAAAACTGCTTTGTTCCACTCCATGTTTCTTCTGGGACTCTATTCATAACATATTTGGTTGGGAATCTATTCAAAATATACGCTGCACAATTGACAGCTTCAACCCAATACTCATTTGGAAAATGTTTTTCCTTCAATATACTTCTGACCATGTCCATGATGGTCCTATTCTTCCTTTCTGCAACACCATTTTGCTGTGGTGTGTACCTTGTGGTAAACTGCTTGTGTATGCCATTCTCCCTACAAAAACATAAGAAATATTTAGAGATATATTCTCCACCTCTGTCAGTTCTTAGCACTTTGATGTAGTGCCCACTCTGCTTCTCAAAAAGAGCTTTGAAGTGGTAAAATTGTTCAAAAACTTCACTCTTTTGTTTCAAGAAATAAACCAATGTATTTCTTATATAATCATCTATAAATATCAAGACATGGTGACTACCAGCTAAAGATGGAGTTTGCATTGGTCCACAAAAATCTGAGTGCACAATATCTAAGGGTGCTTTTGTTGGACAGATAAGTCGTTCTTGCGAACAAGACAGACCTCCCAAGTGTCCTACAGACAGCTAGCAACAAATGTACAAACAAAAATATCTTTCTCTAGATATATTTCGATTCATAATTAAATGCTATAAGGGTTTAACGATCTTACCTTTGATCCAACGCTTGTTTGTAGTAGTAGTCCTTCAGTCGCTTGAAAGAGTTATCTTTGTAGATCTACAATAAAAAACAAACAAACATCAAATAGCACCTGCATAGCATATATTCATAAATCATATCTATTATGGTGATCAAGGAATCCATAAAATAAACAATCAATTGACAGCTTATTGAGAAAAACGGATTTATTTGTATTAACTTAAATAAGAAGAGCCTTACAACCGTGTCCGCCTTGATGTTGTATAGGTCTTCCTGGGGTCCGGAGCAGGTGTTTCCTTTACTCAGATCAGCCTTGCACTCTTCCAACTGAGATACATACCGATATGTAATCCTTCCCACATGAAATCTCAACTAAAAGGGTCTAAGTTTCAACATCACTTTTCCTCCAACAATACTAGAACCTTAACTCATCAATTGGTTAATAATTGGTAATCCATTAGTAACCCCTTAAGGCTGCTCTATGACCCTTTTTATAGTGGAGAAGAGGAGGTTACAACTCCATACAAGAAGGGATAGAATCCCCCTTCAAAGGGATTAGTTCCTTACATCAAGGTGTTAGTTCCTTATTGGATGGGATGCATGACCATGAAAGGAGCATACTTTCCACCGCAAGAATGTTTCCAGAAGCTTCTAAAAACTACTTTAACTGAGCTTTTATATTTTACTTGCGCCTTTTCTAATCTTTTACAGGGGTCCGCACTTTTAATAAATAGAAAGTGCACTTGGCTACATAGGATTTATAGCCAAAAAGTGCAGGACCATAGGCAAAACTAGGAGAAAGTGCGGTACTAGAGTTTTAAGGCTTTTATGAGCTTTTCTCTTAGTTTCAAGGCTTTGTTGGCCGGATAAATCGTTCTTGCGGACAAGACCGATCTCCCTAGTGTCAGAAGACAATCTAGCAACAAACGAACAACTAAGTTTGTCTTTCTCTAGATATATTCGTTTTACAAATAAATGCTATGAAGGTGTCGATCCTACCTTAGATCCAAATGCTTATTTGTGGTCGTAGTGCTTCCATTGCATCAATAATCCTTCGTCACAACAAGGGCCCTTTTGTCACAATAAAGTATCATCTTTCGTTGATCTGCAATCACAAACAAGAAAATATCAATAGCACCTGTATAACAAATAATTATAAAACATACCTATCATAGTGATCAAGGAATCTATGAAATAAATGATCAAACGACGGCTTATTGAAATAAACAATCGAACGACAATTTATTGAGAAAAACAGAACTTGATTGTATTAATCTTAAAATATACAGAAGAACCTTACAACCTTAGCCTTGATGTTCGAAAGGCCTTCCCGGGGTCCGAAGCAGGAATCTCCTCTACTTTGATAAGTCTTGCACTCTTCCTTCAGGACCAAAAAGAGGTATGTGATCTTTCCTCTCAAAAGCTCAGCAGAAAGAAGTCTAAATTTCAACATCACTTCAATCTCAATCTCCAACAGCTTAACTTCTTCAACTTTCTTGACTTGTGTTAACCCAAAAGGCTACCCAATGCCTCCTTTTATAGAGCAGATGAGGAGGTTAGGATTCCACCTTTAAAGGGATAGAACCCTCCTTCAAAGAGATAGGCTCCTCACATCAAGGGATTAGTTCCTTAAGGTGTGGGATACATGCACCTTACCAAAGCGTACTCATCCCCAAAAAATCTCATCCAGAACCTTCCAGAATTGACCAAAATTCAACTTTTTTGGTTTAATTTCGCGCATTTTTGACTTTACAGGGGTACCGCATGCATTACACTGGAAAAGTGCGTTCTAGAACGCAGTTTATCTTCACATTACATGCGGAACCAAGCTAAAAACGCATGCAGGCTTCATCTTACCTGCGTACCCAAGGTTTTTTGAGCTTTTTAGGGTTTTTCCTTCATTTTCAGGGCATGGAATGAGGAAAAAAGGTTGTAAGACTTGCAGAGGAGGTATGTATGAGTGTTTAATGAGCTCATACAGTTAGTAGAATGTCAAGGTGACATTTTTCAGTGTAACAGATTGCCCCCTAAAGTGCGAAGTCTGAAATAGATGAAGATGAAGTCTGTCATATATGAAGAGTGAAGTACTTTATCATTTCAAGGATCATCCTGTGGACACCCCAGTCGGAACCTGTCAAAACATTCAATGAAAAATATATATATATGTAATCATATTATCGCTGAGGTAGGCATTCCCATACTCAGATCAAAACTAACTAGAAACTAACTCTAAATTGTTCTGATACAGGAATGATTTTGAATACATCACAGTATAGACACATGTCGACACAGTATGGACGCAGCCATCTGTTTATGAATAGTCCACTGTATGAATGATAACAAAATTCCTCGCAGCCTGGATGGTGGAAACTAGATCCAGGGTCTTGATTTCCGCATCTCGAACTAGTACGATTCTATCCATGTGAATAAATGTGTTGAAGTCGAACATGGTAGAAACCACTTGATTACCAGTCAATGATGTAAACTGTTAACAAGTGTGAGAGTAACCACCAATAATGTCAATGGCTCTCAAAGTACCCAGTACAATCCATGAAATGTGAATGAATGAGCTGAAGTCGAACATGTCACGGAATCATTCGATCGAAGGTCGATGATGCAACCTGTCGTCGAAGGCGAGAAACCTGCCATTGAGGCATGCAGATTTCAAGTTACTGACGATTTCTGGATCAACTTCCTAGATAATGTGCTGATGTCGATAGAAAGTGATCTGTCGTAGGCAAGCCTACAACACGAAATCATAGATCAAGTTTTGAAAATATATTGGCAAGGACTGACTCAGGGATGGTCAAAATGGATGACGGATATTTTGCAGATGAATGGTTTATTTGAACTATCCTCTTGAACACATAACGACACTGCAGATGGTTTGGTGACAATTGACCCAAAGCTAATACCCAGAAACCGGCTGAAGACTTTCAATATGGTTTGATTAACTGTTAGGCAAAGGATTTCCCAACCCAGGTGAACAAAAAGTGTCGTGTTCAAGAGTGGTTAACGGTTTTCTGAATAATCAAAATGTAACAAACAGGTTCGTTTTTCTCTCTTTTCCCCCACCATGTCTGGCAAGTACCTCTTTATTTTTGACAAGCTTGAGGAGGATAACATTTTCTTGTTTATAAGCTCATCCTTCGGATGAGTCCAACTTAGTTTAAAATTCGAACCCTAAGAAGGAGTGGTTCGTTCCTGTTGAAAATTAAACAGGTCCTTTATTGTTAAGTTTTAACGAGTCCAGTATAGGAGAAACTCGGTGTTTTTCAGTTTTAGGGAGTCAGAAGAAAAACTTAAGAAAACTCCATGGGTGTTCTTTTTCTTAAATTTAGTCTCTCGAGCCCGAAAAAGGATAAAATAATGCGGGAGAGAACTCTATTGACCGTATTTAGTCAACGTATACCTTTTTCGTAAATAGTCCATTTCAGTCCGTAAAAGGGGTAAACTTATACTGAATGGACGATCATTCATTTACTTTAACGAGTTCGAATAATCAAGTACTCGGCAATCTTTTCATGTTTAGAGAGTCTGAAAAGGGCTTAAAAGAGAACTCAAAAGTTTCACTTTTTCGGTAAGTTTTAACGAGTTCGAAAAAGGGATAAAAATGTACTCATGGTTTTCACTTTTTCGTAAGTTTTAACGAGTTTGAAAAAGGGATAAAAATGTACTCATGTGGCCGACTTTCAATTTAATTTACGAGCAGGAAAAGACGGAAAGAACTCGGCATTTTCATGTGTTTTACGAGAATGAAATATAGCAAAATAATCTCGGGATTTTCATGAGTTTAAGGAGTCTTGAAAATAACCAAAATTGACTGAAGATAGGTTTCATTTTTTCAAAAGCTTGAAACAGAGAAAAACTATGCTTCAGAGTGGTTTCATTTTTTCACAAGCTTGAAACAGAGAGAAAACTATGCTTGATGCCCCCTAAGCGTAACTGCTAGAGCGCATGCCCCCCCAGCTTCATTTCATTCAACTAAGTACACTAGTAATAAATAGTTGGATGGAATGAAGGTTCATTTACGAGATCATATGAAAGACCCAACCTAAAAACTAACCTAAATATACGACTTAAAATCTACGAGGTCTAGTCAAAGACTCGACTCAATTAAGGGAGGATTTGTTTCATTTTTTAACGAGCTTGACACAGGAAAAGAACTATGCTCATGGCAACGTGTTTCATTTTTTAACGAGGTTGACACAGTAAAAGGAACTATCCTCAGCTAACTACTTATTTCTAATCTACCTACATAACCTACTGATTCATTTTTTAATGAGGTTGACATAAGAAAAGAACTGTCCTCATACCTGATTCATTTTTTAACAAGGTTGACTCAGTAACAGGAACTATCCTTTGACCAACTGATTCATTTTTTAAAGAGGTTGACACAGGAAAAGAACTGTCCTCATACCTAATTCATTTTTTAATGAGGTTGACTTAGTAACAGGAACCATCCTCAGACCAACTGATTCATTTTTTAACGAGGTTGACACAAGAAAAGAACCGTCCTCAGAGAAGCTTGTTTCATTTTTTAAACGAGCTTGACACAAGAAAAGGAACTATGCTCTCAGAAACTACTTATTCTAATCTACCAATCTACTCTCTACAATCTACCTACATGTTTCATTTTTTAAGGAGCTTGACACAAGACAAGAACTCTGCTCCAGACACCTGTTTCATTTTTTAACGAGGTTAACACAGTACAAGGAACTCTCCTCACCAGAGCTTGTTTCATTTTTTAAACGAGCTTGACACAAGAAAAGGAACCATGCTCTCGACTAACTGATTCATTTTTTAATGAGGTTGACACAGGAAAAGAACCATCCTCAAACACACTGATTCATTTTTTTACGAGGTTGACACAGTAAAAGGAACTATCCTCACCCTCACTGATTCATTTTTTAACGAGGTTGACCTCGGTACAAGGAACTCTCCTCACCTCCTTTGATTCATTTTTTAACGAGGTTGACACGGAACGAACTATCCTCACCCTCACTGATTCATTTTTTAACGAGGTTGACACAGTAAAAGAACCATCCTCACACTCACTGATTCATTTTTTAACGAGGTTGACACAGTATAAGGAACTATCCTCACCCTCACTGATTCATTTTTTAACGAGGTTGACACAGTAAAAGGAACTTTCCTCAGACTCACTGATTCATTTTTTTTTTTTAACGAGGTTGACACAGTACAAGGAACTATCCTCACTCTCACTGATTCATTTTTTAATGAGGTTGACTCAGTAACAGGAACTTTCCTCTTGATACATTGATTCATTATTTTAACGAGGTTGACACAGTAAAAGGAACTATCCTCAAACTCACTGATCATGGCTTCCAATTGGAAGAAACACATGTCAATAGACACACCTTGATCATGGCTTCCAAGAGGTCTTCATTAGAAGGAAGAATAGCACTCTGAAAGGAACATATGTCAAGGGACTCAAAAGGAATAAGAACATCGCGTTCAAGTAATCCCATAGAGTTTTCCATGTTAATTATCGGATCTAAGTCAAAGGAAGACAAGAAAACAATGATAGGCTCGCTTGCATCGGTAATTGAAAACATGGGACTAGCTGCCACATAATTAACTCGTGGCAGGGTAGATACCACTTGCGTATGAGGAACATTCAGGGATGTCATATTATTGGTAGTCGAATCAAGACTAGGGAACGAAAGCTGATCTATAGTCACAATATTTCCATTGTGAGGGAAAGACATCACGCGAAAGAGTGTCGATACGACGACTTTCATTTCATAGACATAGTCTCGCCCAAGGAGTAAATTGAAATCCAAGGGGCTTCGGACTACCACAAGATCAATACAGATAGTTTTACCTTCCAAAGTAATAGAAAACTTAGGAAGGATTCCTAAAGGTTCACTAATGGTTATGTTAAAAGCTGTCAGATTCTACGTAATACGCACAAGCTGAGGGGAACCCAAAGCTTTCCAAGCAGTTGAGGATAAACTACTAACAGAAGCACCTTCATCTACCTGTGTGTGGTGTATGTCCCTACCACCTAACTTCACAATGATTTGGAAAGGGATGGAGGAAGGAAGACGAGGTTCTTTCAGTCTATTCCAATCAAAGGAAAAGACCTCGGTACTTGGAGGTTCTGTAAGCTTCGGTGAAATGCCCTAGAGCGTAGAAGAATCGATGTAACAGAAGAACTTTAGCAGGCGGTATGAAGTTCATTCTCTACGGGAGAATGGGATCGACTTAGGAAATGTGAAATCAAATCGACCACTTGATCAACTAATGGATCATCAACTTGAGTGATATGAGTTTCACTCTCCCATGGAAGAGTGGGATCGACTGTACTTGAAATTAGATCAATCACTCCGTCAGTTGACGGTAGGTTGGGAAGATCGAGTTTATGGTAACCAATTGGAAATTCTTCTTGTGGAACGGTAAGGTTTTCCAACAATTTTGAGCTTCATCCATGAGAGGGCAAATGTGAGTTTGGATGACTCCCTTTGCATAACTTACGAGGAAACCTAACCTTTACCCTTTTTCCCGGAACACGACTATCAACGGTTGATGGATCAACGGAAAGTTGATGAGATTTTTCGACCATACTTCCAAGACCTTATGAATACCAGGACAATCGATAAGGAAGTGGTCACCCTTACAAATCCTGCAAGGGTATTTGGGTGTACGATGCATGTTGGAGGTTTCCTCAACACAACTAACACTTACATCCATGGTTGGTTGGTTGACTCCTTTCTTATCTTGCTTCTTCTTCTTCTTCTTCTTCCCTTTCTTCTTCTTCTTAGTGACCTGGTTACTAGCGTCAAGGCTTTTACCAAGCGAAGAGGAAGAAATGGAGGAAGAAATATTAGGCGAATAAGGTGAAGGGTCAACAAAAGGTTGGTGATATTGAGATGGTGAACTCTGTTGAGGTGAAGCATCCGGTTGAGGTGAAACAATTGGAGTATTCGGGGCCAACGAAGTTGAAAATAACCATATCGGTAAACCTATTGTAAATCCAGGTAATGACAACGTAGCCATATAAGGAGGACCAACATTTCCAAAGCAAGGAAAAGTACTAGGATTCTCGTTAAGAGGGGTTCCTTGGTTGGTAAATTCCGGAACAGTTGCCATTATATTCAACTTCAGTGAATTTTATTAACAAATTAAAACTAAAATTAACAATTAAAAATTAAAAATTCACACCTAACAATTAAAATTCACAGTTCACACCTATGGTCTCAAAAAGTAAAAACAAACAAATTAACACGCGCTATCAAATCTAGGAGTCAAACCACACACAAACAGTAACTTCCCGTACTAAAAACACTAGTTGGTGATGAAATCCAACATCGTAGAATTTAATACAGAAAGGGCGGTTGGATCAGTTACCCCGACAACCTGATTAATGAAACAGACTGGCACAAGTTTGTTCACAAAACCATCTCGAGTGAAGAGAACCCCCAGAAAGTCCAAGTCAGTCTAGTCGACGTCTACTCCAGGTACAGTGGGATCTTCCCTCCACCGTCACCTTAGGAAAGAATCCTATAGATTATGGCCACTAAGGTTACCAATAGAAACAAATATACCTGGGGGAACAGTCTACGATCCGATACACACGCAAGGGCAGAGTAACAAAGTTCAATCCCCTTGAAGGCTCCTTGACATAATCCAAGGTATACCGACAAGTGACCCCAAGCTCCTCGACAATGGTTAATCCGAGGTTTACCGTTGTTAATACATGTATATCTTCTATCGTTCACAATGAGGAAGGATTGATTACCTCACTGGTTCAGATATGATCTCGTGCTTGACTCCTTTAGGAGGAGCTTCCCAGAGCATACATGCAACAATTGGAATTTCTTCCTACCGCAAGATCGACTACTTGTTTGTTTTATTGTCTTGGAGAGTTAACTAAAACCTATTCCAAGACACTAGCCTAAGCTAAATTGGTGGAAAGAGCCCTAAAAATGTAAAAATTACTAGATGAATTTTAATTAAGCGCTGTGTTATTTAGGCTGTTATTACTCAAAAGGGTAAATGGATATGAAACCAATGGTGTTATGACCCGACCCAAAACTGAATGCAATCGAATATGATAATGTAATATTTTCAATTCGATGAATCCTACCTAAAGTAAGGAGAGAGTTTCCATCACTTCCAACAATGCAAAGATTGATAAATAAGAGAAAATATAACAAATTCTCTAATGCACTAATTTCATCAAGAAAAACTAATGCAAATCAATCCCAAAACAATTTTTTTTTATTTTTGTGTTTTTAAAAACAAGCATAAAAACATCTAAATTCAAATCAAAGAAAAAATCTAAATCTACAATTGATTTTTCAGAATGTAAACTATGCAATTGTAATCTATGCACAATTCACTTGAAAAGTATGCAAATGTAATCTATGCACAATTCACTTGAAAAGTATGCAAATGTAATCTATGCACATTTTTCATTCATATTCTGAAAATGAGAATTCTAATTATGCAAATGTGATCTATGCAAGAGAATTCTCAAACACAAGATGATTCTAATGTAATCTAAGAACCAATCAAGTGGAAGTCAAGAAAATCAGGTGAGAGTTCCAAAGATCAAAAAGCACTCAAAGGCGATTAACACTCATACACAATTTAGCCCCCACAATTTAGCCCCCATGGCAAAAACAAAAGCAAAAAGATGCAAAATTGTGAAAAGACTGAGACAAACCTCCAAGTAATGACCAAAGGAAATCAAGTTAAGAATTTCTCAAAAAAGAGACTCAAAACACCCAATTAACTTAATGGAGATTGATGAGATGAAGAATTTGCTGAAAGAAACTTAGAAACAAGAGATTTTTGACAGAAAAATACAGATCTGGGTAGATGCTAAGAATCCTAAATTAAATCTAAGCTAAACTGAAAGAAGAAATCTAAGTTTTTCAAGAATTTTAACAAGGTCCGCAGGTCCCAGAAGTAACAGGTGCGGTCCTGCACTGGTTACTTAAGGAAAGTGCGGAGATGCCCGCACTGTGTGTGAAGACAAAGTGCGGTCCCCTGAAAACTTCAAGAAAAACATAAAAGACTTCAAAGCTTTCAAAAACAAAGAAAATCTAAGCTACCCAGGAAGATATCCATCAATCAAAAACCAGAAAAAACTTTTCCTTCAAATCAAAATAAAAGAGAACCAAAAAACAACAAGTTTCATTCCCCAGCGGAGTCGCCAATTTGTTGGCCGGATAAATCGTTCTTGCGGACAAGACCGATCTCCCTAGTGTCAGAAGACAATCTAGCAACAAACGAACAACTAAGTTTGTCTTTATCTAGATATATTTGTTTTACAAATAAATGTTATGAAGGTGTCGATCCTACCTTAGATCCAAATGCTTATTTGCGGTCGCAGTGCTTCTGTTGCATCAATAATCCTTCGTCGCGACAAGGGCCCTTTTGTCACAAGAAAGTATTATCTTTCGTTGATCTGCAATCACAAACAAGAAAATATCAATAGCACCTGTATAACAAATAATTATAAAACATACCTATCATAGTGATCAAGGAATCTATGAAATAAATGATCAAATGACAGCTTAAAACAATCGAACGACAATTTATTGAGAAAAGCAGAACTTGATTGTATTAATCTTAAAATATATAGAAGAACCTTACAACCTTAGCCTTGATGTTCGAAAGGTCTTCCCGGGGTCCGAAGCAGGAATCTCCTCTACTTTGATAAGTCTTGCACTCTTCCTCCAGAAGCATAAGAGGTATGTGATCTTTCCTCTCAAAAGCTCAGCAGAAGGAAATCTAAATCTCAACAGCACTTCAGCTCAAAAATCTTCTCCAAAAAACTTAACCTTTGAGGCTACCCAATGCCTCATTTTATAGATCAGATAAGGAGGTTAGGATTCCACCTTTAAAGGGATAGAATCCTCCTTCAAAGGGATAGGCTCCTCACATCAAGGGATTAGTTCCTTAAGGTGTGGGATACATGCACCTTACAAAAGCGTACTCATCCCCAAAAAATCTCATCCAGAACCTTCCAGAATTGACCAAAATTCAACTTTTTTGGTTTAATTTCGCGCTTTTTTGACTTTACAGGGGTACCGCACCTATAACACTGGAAAAATGCGTTCTAGAACGCAGTTTATCTTCACCTTACCTGCGTACCCTAGCTAAAAACGCAGGTAGGCTTCATATTAACTGCGTACCCAAGGTTTTTTGAGCTTTTTAGGGTTTTTCCTTCATTTTCAGGGCATGGAATGAGGAACAAAGGTTGTAAGACTTGCAGAGGAGGCATGTATGAGTGTTAATGAGCTCATACAGTCAGCAAAATGTCAAGGTGACAGTTTTCAGTGTAACACATATCCGTCTTCTTATGCATTTCACTAGAGTTAGAATGCTACATTTGCCTTATTATATTTTCCGTAGCATTGACAAGATGACTTACATTGTGAAAAATAGGGATTACAATCAGCAAATGCAGAGCCTATTTCATCATTCAATCATCAAAATGGTGTTCATGCATCAGCTTCAGGAGAAAAACATTTCATGGGATGAATTCATTGCCAATGAGGTTTTCACTACCCCACCTTTTCATCATGAGCAAGATATTCCTTCATCATCTCATCCTCCCGAATCCACTCCTCCATCACATCTCGCTGCTCATACATCACTATCCACTCACATCCATTCACCTCATGTTGATCCTACCTCATCACCTTTCTACAATCCTTCACTATCACATCATGATACCAGAGCATCAAACAGTGAAAGGGACATTGGGGCAGCTTGCACTAAAATGACTGATATTGAGCCATTTTCCTTGACATATCAGAGAGTCCACAGGCATGTGTTTTCTTCACATGGTGTGAAATGGGCCATGCCTTCTTCATCAGAAAAACAGGTTGATAAGGGCAAGGAAAATGTTACAAAGCATATCATTGTTGAGGAGGAGGACAAACATGAAACTGAGCAAGAGTTTTCATTGATTGACCTTGATGATGAGGATGAGGTTAGAATCACCAATGCATTGATTAGAAGCAAGGAGGCCAAGTTTAATGAGCTTCAAACTAATCTTGGTAGAGCAAGGAATGTGATTGACTTTCTTGAGCTAGAGAACCAGTTGCCGAAGACAAAACAGACCATCAGTGAGGTCATGGAAATCATAGCTCAGAGAGAGGCCGAAAAGGCCAAGGCATTGCTGGATGAGACCTTGGGTAGTTTTGATGAAAGTGATGATGAGGAAGATCAGCTTCCTAGACAGAGACCGAGGACCATTGGACTGAAGAGGGCTTTAGCTTGGGAAAGGCAAAAAGAGGCAGAATTGACAGAGCAGCTTACTCTAAGTCAGCTTCTTGCCATAGAGATTGATGGAGACAGAGTTTTTTCTTGAGAGAGCCAATTTGCATCTGGAGGGCCTACTAGAGAAGGAAAAGAAATACATTGATATTCAGAGGAAGATGGCGAAGCACTATTCCATGAGAAACAAGATTGCAAGGGCCAAGCTCAAACATGCTCATGAAAAGATTTAGGCTTTGACCAAGTCAATGGAGAAAGAGAAGCTAAATATTCTTGCTGAGGTATCCCTCCAGGCCTCTAACCCTTGATCAACAAAGCAAATTCCAATTTTGGAACTTTTGTGCAAATTTTGATTTTTGGGACAGTTTAGCATACAGAAATTGTGCTAAACGTGCAGCGTCACTAGCGTTGTGCTCTTTTTGGGGCCATCTAAATAGAAAATGGTCAACATATTCATGTTCCTAGTGATGATTACATAAACCTCAAAACGTTTTAGGAGATTTGGAGCAAAACTGGTCCCTCAGAAATGCCAAAAACCATCCAAAAATCATGTTTCTGCCCTCTTTTTGGCCTTGGCGCTGCACGTTTACTAGTCTTGGGAGAATAGGTTTTTGATTGGGCATATGGGCCCCATTTTGGAAAGTGAAAGCATATCTGGAAACTCGACTTAGAGGCCTTTCCAATGAGCTATCATGGAGCTGATTTGGACAAGGGGAAGACCTCCAAACATGGCTTACAAAACATGTTAAATTTTTTGTCATGGCACTGCGCGTTTACCATGGAATTTATAGTTTTACCAGTTTACTCAAATTTTAAAATTTCACCTCTGATTTAATTTTCACTTGTGTAAATGATAAGTTACCATTGTAAATATCATGTTTTAACTTTTACCTAAGGTATATACATTAGGTAAATTTTTAGTTTGAAGTCAAATGTATTTGTTCTAAATGATAGGAATGACTCACTTTCCTCATCCTAGGCTTTAGCATTGAGTTCAGCTTTTGGTGTAACAACTCCCTCACCTCATGGATTTGACCCCTGAGGATGAGAGGAAGTGGTTTTGAAGTCTATAAGGTGTACCTTTTCAGTCTTTGTAATGGTTGGCATCAGTTGAAGAGTTTGTATTGATCAAGTATCATTTTTGGCTTGACAACTAATGAAAAATTGCAGCTATTTTCTTGGGATCCCTGTGGTATAAGTTTTAAACATTATTTCTTCTCCGTGATTGATTTGTTACAATGTATTATTAATTCATAAGCCATTTCACATATATAATATACTTTATTTCAAGTTTGAAAGATAGAATTCATATTTAGTTATGCTCTGTTTTGGGAAATTAATTATAATGTGTTCATTTTCTTCAGTTTAGGGAAAATACATTTCATATGCTTTCCGTAGCTCCTCACCAGTCTTTCCATCTCATTTAATCCTCTTTTAATGTTAAAATTTTTACCTACCTAATTCCGTTTCAGTGAAACCAACCCTAAAATCAAAATCCAAACCACTTGTATTCCTTAGCTAGCCTAAAATCCTTTCCATCCAGCCCTCTTGGCTGTGATTCTATTGAGAGATTCCTCTCTGATTTAGTAGGGCTAGATACCAAATCCAAATATTAGTTTGAGGTTACCTCAGGATTGTCTTCTTCAGCCTAAGGATCAATCCAAGTGATAACATTTTGGCGACTCCACTGGGTAAAAAATAGTAAGATGAGATCAACCCTAGTAATAAGCTTTCATTGAAATTCTTTAACTTGTGGATGATAAGTTTTAGAGTTTATTCAAAGGCTGAATTGAAAAAATTGTAAAGTGAATATTTTTTTTTTGAAATTGGACATACTGACTTCCCGAAGATATACCAGATCCACTCTCGATTCGAATCCTCCCACCATTGTTAGTGATCCTCAGAACATTGGAAGAAGAGGTAAAGCTATTGTTGAGCCTTCTAGTTCAGTCAGAAATCAATCAGAAGGAAGTTCCATCCCTATAGCTCATTCGTTTCCCAAAGGGTTAGAAAACTTGCAAGATATTGAATTTTATATAAATTTTGAGCAAAGTTTATTCCGGAGTAAATCTTTGAGTTGGATTGATGAGACAATTGTTAACTCCTCCATTTCCTTCCACAGTCTTGCTGAAGATCAGTTTTCACACTCTCAATTAGGGTTTCAATCAAGGTCTCAATCATGACACAATATTTACAATCTCTTAAATATTTACAGAACTACTCTTTGCAGGTAAGTGCTTGGTTGGCAAGCAAACCTCATGTTAGTCATCAGTATTTTTACCTGTTATTGATGACTAGTTTCCTTAGCTGAGTTTTCTAGAAGCTGATCTCGAAACTGTCAAATCTGTCATCTAGAAAACACCCCAATTTTTTTTTTGTCCTCCTACCCCTTCCTGTCAGCCTATGATGAGAAAAAACCCCATTTGTCAAGTCCTATCTGGTTTTAGAAAAATAACCCTGTCCATAGCTGTCATAGTTGAAAGTTATCTGCTGTCATTTACCCTTGTTCCTCATGCCATTTGCAATCCAAAGGTTGACAAAGTATCTGCAACCCTATCCCTGGTCATCTGTCATTTGAAAATCTAATCATACTAAAGAAAACACTTAGAATATGTCAAGATTTCCCTTAAGTTAGATAGTGGTGTTTAGAGAGTCTTTTCCTTGGCCAAAATATCTTAAGCCAGAAAGCCTCTGACTAGTACCAATCAGCCATAGATTGTCTTCCTATTCTGCAAAATAAGTCTCGATCCATCCATAGGTCGCACACCACTAAGAGGTCATTTTGTCTCAGTTTAGAAGAAGTTCAACAAAGATCCAAATCAGAAGAAGATAAGCATGTTCACTGTCTAAGAAGAATGTGCTTAGATCAAGAAAAAATCTCCATAAGACACCAAAGGAGCTCTCAAAGGCTCAAAGTAATATATTTTACATCTCTGTAGGGGTGTAATTGAAAGATAAATAGTATGCAAATAAGAGCAAAGGGACAAGTTCCAATAGGTCCTTCATGTTGAAGACTTTTGCCATCAGTGAAACAAATAGAGTATAGTGAGTGAAGGGCAACTAACACATGTTTTAAAAGTCAAAAGTTTCCTAAAGAGCAGAGGTTATCCTTCAAAGTCACATGAATACAAAGGACTGATATAATGCTGATCTACAGTGTTTCAATATCTCCTCCAAAAAGCAGTGCTGCATAAGTTTTCCAAAGGACATCACCATGTAGGACATAAGAAGACAGGTGCTTCTTATGTTGCCTTGAGCCTGGGATAAGAACACTAGTAAAAAAAGCAACTTCAAAATACCTCTGCAAACACAGTCAAGAAAGAGAGATGACACAGTTTGTGAGGTAGATAAGGTGTCATGGCTATGGTGGAACCTCCTCCAAAAGAGCAGATGGTTAGAAGCACAGTGAGAACCTCCTCCAGTAAAAGAGCAAATGGTTGGGAAACATAATGATAACCTCCTCCAATAAAGAGAAGATAGTTAGGAATAGGATAATAGAACCTCCTTCATTTAAAAGTAGAGGGTTAAGGTGTATTTGAGTGACTCCAGAAATTGTTTTACACCACCTCCTCCAAAAGGCTGAACTTGATGATATAGAGAAATACATGATATTGCAAGCTTTGAAGAAACACTTTGTCTCATGATGTGGATGATTTCTTGTTTGTCTTGGATGGTGGAAGAGGACTGTTTGTTGGATTCCTTGGCTTGGTAAATGGTATAGTGTTCGTATTTGTATGTTTTCCTTAGTTCATCATACATGTTTCCATGTTTCTTGCTTGCTGTAGGTCAGTAAAGAATAGATTTGAGACATGCCCATGGAGGCACCTCAAGTTTCCTGATTTTATTACAACTTCTATGTTTTTCTTCCTTCATAGTCATATCAAAGAATTCTTAATTGCTCTTTGATCACTGAAGAACTTGTTGCTTGTTTCATTTATGGTTGTGTTGAAGCCTAGAAAATCTCTGCTTCAAACATCGGGGAAAACCACCCGGTCGGGACCTTAAGACAGCGCCTTTTCCGTTTGGTGTGGTGGCTCCGACTGGATTTAAAGGACCAGTTTCCTTGTAACTAAATGGATTGGATTGGATGGGTGGAAATGGGACTAAACTAACTGAAATAAAACTATCTAATTTAAGCTAAAGACTGATAAAGAAATTCTAACATTAACCCGGGTAGCTATATGTGAATACAACTTAAGATTGTTCCAATTCAACAATAACCATGAAAATGTATTATTAATTAAATTTAAATGTGCAGAAACAAATAAAGATAACTCTGTTTAAGAAATTAAACAGAGTTATATAAACATATTGCATTCATCATTGTATACCATTTACATGTAACTATGAAAAATAACGTTTCAATTATACTCAGAAATGATATATAAAAGGAAGTGTTGTTAAAACAAATATACATATAAATGATAGCAATTTTAAAACGAATATCATAAAACAAAAGAGATCAACAGTGAATAGATAGAAATACCTTGTTCATCTTGAAGAGTTTCAAATGCAATCTGATACTCTATCCAGTAACTATAATGCAAAACCAAATTCCAAGGTACAGAAATGCAACACTTCAAAGATAATTCCGCATAAAAATCACCAGATGTGATCCTTTTCAAAAAATATATAAGACAATAGAGTACAGAAACTAAATCTCTAAGTCCAAAAATATTAAGATCCAGGACCCCTCTCTAAATGCATGAGAGGGGTTTAAATACTACTTAACTAACTCTAAAAATAGTTTATTACAAAAATTAAGGATTCGGTTCAATGACCGTCCTTTTCCTAGGCTAAAATACAATGAAATTAAAACTAAATCTATCTATCTATTAACTTGATCTTTAAGCTTGCAGGCATCTAGCATAGTTTTGAGAAGATGCGGTTGACCGACTTCAGAATTCAACTATCCTGAAAAGACAGAGTCGGCAAGCGTAGGAGCAATCTTCTCCGTAGCATTGATGATACAATTGAGCGCACTGTGCTGACTCTGTGGCTTTACCAAGTACACCCAGTATGAGTCCCAATTCAATCTTGTCAGCCCTTGGATGGATTTTTCTCTTTCTTCTGCCTTTTGCCTCCATTCTGTATGCATTTGATTTTCCTGTGGGAGATATCTTGGAACAGTTTCAGAAATCAAGTTAGCTTTGTGTAAATTGTCATTTACACAATCAGTGAGAGTGTTTGCCACTGTAGATGCCTCCTCTGCTGCCCTTTCTGCCCTTCTGATTTGTGCATCCCAATTATTAAACAGTATTTCTTTATGGTTCTCGTTAATGATGGGTGCACCAATTTTCCCGCCTTCTTCTGCCTTTTGCCATGCTAGATAATCATTGATCTTTTCATTAATTAAATCATAATCATTTCGTAAATCTACGGCATGACTTGTGATTTTATCACTTTCTTGGCATAAAGAATTCCATTGCAATATCTTTTGACAGAAAACTTCTTCTTGTTGCAGTAGTTGATTATTCAAAGAGATGGTTTCTGAAATGAATTCTGGAATCTTAGGATCATCCTTATGCTGTTCTTGGATTCCTTGAAGTTGTTGTTGCAACTCTTCAAGTTTTAATTGTGCTTCCTTATTGGCCTGTACCTGTTGCAGTTGTTGTTGTAGGGCCTTTACCTGTTCTTCTTTTTCATCCAATAAAAGCTGTATCTCAACTGCTTTATCAATGGTTGCAGAAGCATAAGCTCCCGTTATTTGAGATAATTTAGTGAGATTACGAGTAGGCTCTGTGGAAGGATCTTTCCATAAAACATCTACTTGTTCTGGTTCAGTAGCAATTGCACTTTCTATTTTTCTCTTTTTCCTTTGTCTTTTAACTACTGCTTTGTATTTTGGGCTATAAAATACATCCAGAGGAGGGATGTCCTCTACATTAAGTACGATTTCAAAGGAGGGTGTGATTGGTATGTGTTCTGTTGCTGCGGCTTTGCTGCTTGTTCCTGCGTTCAAAACTTTAATTGTCTGGACAGGGGTCTGTACATTCTGTCCTTCTATATTAATCAATTGATTAAAGGTTTCCCATTCTTTATCTAACTCAATGGTGACTGGCTGTTGCTGTACATTGGGTGGAGGAGGATTTGTTTGTTGAGAAGTCAAAATTTGCTGTTGAGTAAGCTCTTTAGATTGTGCAGAATCTTTAATGGATTCTTCCATTTTATCTTCCTTTTCTTTAGATGTATTGGAGTGTTCAGAATCTCTGTCAGATTTTGATTTGGATTTACCTGTGCTTGAACTGCTGTTAAGACTAACACTAGGAGTTTTCTCCCTTGCGGGCTCTAAGCGTAGATTATCCAAAGGAATAGGAATTAGTCTCCTTTCTCTGTACAACTTGGATTCCTGAAAATCCCCTAGAGATAGCTGCTCTTTAGCTGAATTCAAAACCTCTTTGAATGAATTTCTTGCCTGGAACATATCATCAAAAAGATCTTGCTCCCCGACAAATTCCCTTACTTTGATTGCATTGGTAAAATTCTTAACAATATCATTTTGGTCAAATAACCTTCTTGAGAATTTGAATAGCTGTAGGCATGTAACGTTGCTTATCTCGTGAAATGCATGACCAATATCCAATAGTGAAAATGTTCCACATTTTATGGGAAATTGTGGCCAAATGCCCTTTTTCTTATCTTTTAAATCTTTTGTTAAACCTCCCTGGCCACAGGTCTGATAAGCAATTTCCCGAGCTACAAGTCTATCTGGAACATATAAGGGTAAAACATGGGGAGAAGCATAACTTCCAAAAACCCTAATATAGGTGAACAATTCCTCTCCAAACCATCTTGCGACGGGGAGAATATCAACCTCTGTTTCTGAGGATAACCTCGGGGCATCCTTATTATACAATGTTCTGTACAATGGCAGCATTATTCCATGACAAATTTAATAAAAATGGGGGATAAACTCAGACTCCCATAGTTCTTTATGGTACATATGAATGGGCAAAGGATAGTGGATAGTCCATTTCCAGCCCATCACAGGGAATTTAGAGACATAGCAGATGGCGTCCATGACATAAGCAGATAAATAAAAAGGCGGATAAACCCGCTGGGAAACATTTCGTTTAGACCGGTAATGAAAAATAGCAGTGGTGAGATTATCAGATAGGATTTTGGCCCAATCTACAACTGTAGAATTAACAGTCGCATTCAACAAAGGAAGCTATTCGGGTAATATCATATTTATGTCAGGCTTTCCAAAAATCCTGCATAACATGGCAGCAGTAAAACAATAAGGAGAGGTAAGTGAACCCGTGCTGTACATACCTTGTTTGTTCTTCTTCAATGGTTCACTTCTTTTGGTCCATTCCTTTGTGCATTCTGCCAAATTTGAGTGTTCTTTGGCAAACTCTTCCATAAATTTCCTGTTGAAAGTTGCCTGAGGTTCTGGCAGCTTATACATTAATCTCAGATCTTCTATGGTGAATGACCCGATTAACTCTTCCGATGGAGTTCTGAATTGTCTGTCTGAAATATCTGTGCTATCCAGCACCCATCTCACCATGTCTGTATATGGGAGAATCCTTGGTCTTGCTGCTATTCTTTGTAGAAATGAGCAAGCCAAGTCTCTAAGGGTTGCTTCAGACGTATCCTTTGAACCTGTTGTAGCTGCAACTTTTATCACCACAGGGTTTTCATCTTCTAACAGTTTATACATTCCCTCCCAAGTGGATATACCGACGTCCTTGTTACAGGCGGTGTCTGCGTATAGCGAAGCCATTTCTTTGTTCTCAGAACTTGAGCTCTTCTCCTTCTTACCCATAGTGTTTAGCAGAAGCTTTGTATAGTGGTCTGCTCCTTCGTTCCTGCGTTTTACGAATAAATGAGAGTAATGATATAAGAAAGGTGATGAGACTGTTTTGAATGTGAAAGCGGATGAAATATAATATTGAAATTGTGAAACGAATTTCAATCTAAACACAATCTCTTTTCACATTAATAATCAATCCAATCATTTAATATAATCATTAAAGCGCATAACGGATTTGACATATGGGAAGATTGCCTTGGGATAGCGCGCCTACATGAATCTGCGACATTGCGATCTGCGATTTGCTGCGCAAATTCGCAATATTGCAAAATGAAGTCATCGCAGTCATAAAAATAGCGCAAAAGTGGAAATTGTCCAATAGCACAAAAGTGCATATCGCAAACGCGCAATAGCGCAAAATCGCAAAAGCGCAGAATCACAAAAGCGCACAATCAAAAAAGTGCATAATTTATAAGAGTGCAAAAGATATTTATTAATCATTTCTGTTTTTTGCGCTATGCGATCTGCGATCAATGCGTTTTATATACATTATTTTGTTATGATTGCGCTATCTTGTTTCAAGATCGATTTTATTATAATCTATCATAAATTTAAGTGTTTCTAAATATTCTTTCTAAGTGATTTCTATACGTTTATGATAGAAAGTTTTATTTGAAAGGCAAACAAATCCTAATTGATTTTTTTGGATTTTAACTAAGGGTCCCCATTTATTTAGTATTATTACTAATAATAAATAAAAGGGGGGTTGCTGCTGGTCACAGCAATTGGCGATTCACTGAAAGAAACAGTTATCTCTGAAAAAATAAAATGAACGTTCTATCTTTAGTAAGTAAAGGTTTTTAAAGATAATGAAAACTTATCTTAGGATAATTCAAATAAAATGCTGCTATGAAAAAGAAAAATAAAAATCATTTCATAATTTCTGTCTAATTCCTTAAGAAATAAAAACATTTTGAGTTATATCAAGCTTTGATTGGTGTTAATAATGAAGTAAATGGATCTCTCCAAGTTTTGGTTTTATAATATACTCTATTGCCATAGGTATTGCCTCTGCTGCCAGCAAACGTTCATAGCCTCGACAGGGTTACCTTTAAACCATTAACCATTCATTGTCCCATCCAACTAAAATTATGACTTTTTAAAAGATAAATTCATAAGATCTATTATCTCATGTTTTTTGTCTTTTATTTATTTTTATTTTAAGAGCCATTGTTCTGGTTTGGTAGCCAGTTAATAACAATGCCATTCACTAGTTATAATTAAACTGAACAAGCTGGCTCATGATGAGACCCCTTGTCTTATATTTATAAGCCATTACCCTGTTTTGGTATGCAGTATTGGTAATCTCAGTTTTTATTACTCCTTATGAACATGGTAAGTCGGCTCGTAATGAGACCTCTTATCTCTTAAAATTTTCGTATAATTTCTTAGAATTACATTCTAAAAAATCACAACTTAAATGGATGGGGTGAAATAGTTTTATCCTTAAGAATCAATGGATAACAATTTTTAGAGTTTTTTGAATTCCAAAACTTTGAAAAAAATCTATACTTTGATAGATAACCTTTCTCTGCTTAATAAACTTTATAATGCTTTACATTTTCTTCAAGTTTTCAAAAGATCATGTAAATGATTGAAATAATCTTTTCAAAGTTTAACATCTTATTTTAAACTATTCAAAAATTGTAATCATTACTTTAAAAATTCTTATTTACACAAAATAAATATTTATAATATTTTTCCGAAGAAATTTTCTCAAATAGTAAACAGTCAATCAGAGACTCATAAACAACCTTTATTTGTAAAAACAAAAACAATTAAAAATAATTGCAGAAAGAAATATATACAGTTTAAGAAGGGGTTGCCTCCTTATGAAAATAATTTCTTCAAGGTAAGCCCATTTACAGGAAGAGACTCTCTCTTACTTGTTAGATCTTGGAGTATAAATGTATTTGAGCCTATCTTGTCAACGATCTGAAATGGTCCCAGCCACATTTTCTGAAATTTGGTATGTTTACCTTTTTCTTCGTGTGCTTTGTCCCATTTCAAAACGAGATCACCAATTGACAAAATTTTTGAGCCGGTAGAACTTACATCAAAAGAAGATTTTACAAGCTGTTGATGTTTTTCATGAGTAATTTTTGCTTTATCTCTATCTTCTTCTAATTTAAGGATTTGATTATATCTCAATTGAATGGATGAAGAAGGATTTTCTTCAATAAACTGCACTAGGGCTAATGATGGAAGTGTTAAGTTTGATGGTATCACAACTTCTTTTCCATAAACCAGATTGAAAGGTGAAGTCCCTATTGAAGCTTTTTCAGTGATACGATCAGCCCATAACGCAAAGATTAAAGATTTGTGCCAATTCTTTTGATTTTGATCAACGGCCCTTTTAATGATTTTGATAAGGTTTTTATTAGTGGATTCAACCAAACCATTACCTTGTGGATAATAATTTGCTGAATATTTTAATTTAAAACCTCTTTTGACTGCAAATTCAATTAGACTATTTCCAGAAAAGTAAGATGCATTATCAAAGACAAGAGCTTGAGGTACACCAAACTTGGTTATGATGAATTGATCTATGAAATCAATAATTGCATCAGAATTGGCTACCTTCAATGGGATTGCCTCTACCCATTTTGTAAAGTAATCAGTTGCAGTAAGGATGTACTTGTGTTGTTTGGAAGAATGAGGTACTATCTCACCAATAATGTCAAGCCCCCATTGTTCGAATGGTTGCTCAATAGTTACTGGTTGCAAAGGAAAAGCTGGCTTCCTTTGTCTTCCACTTGTAGTTTGAAAAATTTGGCACTTCCTTACGTAATCATACGTATCTTTAAAAAGGGTAGGCCAGTAATAACCAGCACGAATTATTTTGTGAGCTGTGGTATCACCTCCAAAATGACCTCCTGCTGGTCCATCATGCAATTCCTGCAAAACCTTTTCAGCTTCAGTCTTTTCCAAACATCTTAATAAAATTGAATCATAATTTTTTCTAAATAACACATTATCAATGATCTCATATTTAATAGCCTTTAACCTTAAAGCGCGTTTACTCTTATAACTGAGATTAGAAGGAGCATACCCATTTTTCAAGTAATAGATAAGATCAGCATACTGAGATTCAGAATCTGTAACACTTATCTGACTTACTTGAATATCTTGATTTGGATCTTGATTTTCTGGTATGTTATGAGCTCCTGCCAATAATCTGCAAAAACCTTGTCCTATAACAATCTTAGCTGGTTTAATATCAATATCATATTCTTGCAAGGCTGTTACCCAGTTAGCTCTCTTTTCTCCTACTTCTTTTTGAATTAATAATTGCCTCACTGCAGAGAATGGGACAATGATTTTTGTATGTGTTTTCAAGAAAAAAGGTCTGAAATGTTTGATTGATTTAAACACAGCAAAGGCTTGTTTTTCAACATCGGAATAATTAAGCTCAGCTCCTTGCAGATTCGAGCTAAAGAAAGAAATAGGTGCTTCGATTTCTTGATCATTGAGTTGTGTTAAAACGGCTGCATAAGATGTTTCAGTGGCCAGAGTATACAAAGTAAAATCTTTAGAAAAATCCGGGGTATTCAATGCTGGTGCATTAATGATAGCTTGTTTGATTGAATCAAAAGCTTCTTTTTCTTTATGCGTCCATTTGAATATTGAATTCTTCTTGATCATATTTTGCATAGGTAAGACAATTAAAGAAAAATCAGGAATAAATCTTTTAACAAAATTGATCTGTCCAAGAAATGATTGCATGGATTTTTTGTTATGTGGTAAAGAAATATCAGAAATTTCTTTCACTCTATCTGGATCAATATATATACCATCTTTTGACACAACAGATCCTAAGAGTTTTCCTTCATCTAAAGCAAAGAAAGATTTCTTGGGATTTAAGGAGATACCAAACTTTCTACATCTTTCAAATATTTGTTTTAAATCATGTAGATGATTGGTTCTCTTTTTTGAA
The DNA here is from genome assembly GCA_034641835.2 of Pinus albicaulis. Classification (NCBI taxonomy): domain Eukaryota; kingdom Viridiplantae; phylum Streptophyta; class Pinopsida; order Pinales; family Pinaceae; genus Pinus; species Pinus albicaulis. The sequence goes on from CM076574.1 coordinate 1,072,244,204, forward strand.
AATACTGTTATGTCATCAAGATAAACAACAACTGATTTATTGATTAGGCCTTTGAATGTTATGTCCATGGCTCTTTGAAAAGTTGCTCCTGCATTTATTAGACCAAAAGGCATTTTCTGATAAGCATAAGTTCCCCATTTTGTTCTGAAAGTTGTTTTCAATCTGTCATCTGGATGAACTAAAACTTGATTATAGCCTGAAAATCCATCAAGAAAGGACATAAGTTCAGAACCAACTACCTTTTGAAGTATCTGTTCCATGGTTGGCAATGAGAAATTGTCTTTTAAACATGCCTTGTTTAAATTTCTGAAATCAATACAGATTCTTATATCACCATTCTTCTTCCTTACAGGTACCATATTGGAAACCCAATTAGAGTGCCTGACTGGAAAAATGATTTTAGCTTTCAAAAGTTTATTTAGTTCTGATTTGATTTGACCTTCGAGATTTGGATGGATCTTTCTCAATTTCTGTTGAACAGGTTTAATATCAGGAAGCATTGGAATTGTATGTTGAATAATCAAAGTATCATATGTTTTTAGATCATCGTAATTCCAAGAAAAAAAGTTTTTGTACTTGTTCAGCAATTTAATGAATGCATTCCTTTCCTCCGGTGTTAAATTGAGTCCTAAGTTAACGTTTTAAGGTTTAGAATCAGAACCAAGATTTACTAATTCAAACTTCAAAGTGGAACTTTGAAGTTTTGTATTAACAACTTTCTTGAATCTGTCTCTTATGTCATATAAATCCTCTAATTTAACAACAGATTTTGGAATGGGGTTTTCATTACCTTTTGAAGCAATTTGTAAATCATGATCATCTTCGTTAATAATTTGCTCATCATATGATTTCTCTGAAGTCATGAAATTTAGAATATCTTGATCATGATAGAATACTCTCCAATTTGTAACATTATCTGGGACTGATGGAAGAAAAATCAATTCTACAGAAAACCTATCAGGACTGCAATCTTCAGCAGGTAAGAGTTTATATGCAACATTAGCTAACAAGTCAGCTGATGTATTCTGATTCCTAGGAATAGGAGAAATATTGAATGCTAAAAAATGAGTGGTGAGGTCTTGTACTAGGGTTTGATAGTGTTTAAGATGTCTTGAAAGGCAATGAATAGTATTCCTAACTTGTTTAATAACAATTTCGGAATCACCAAAAACTTTCAAGTATTTAACATCTAACCCTATAGCTTTATAAAGTCCTTGAACCAAGGCTTCATATTCTGCGGTATTATTAGTACACTCAAATTCTAATCTACATGACAGCATGGTTTTCTCCCCATTTGGATCAATTAAAATGCATCCAGCTCTAGCTCCATCACTAGATTTTGATCCATCAAAATATAATGACCAAACTAAAGACTTATCTATTGACTTATCTATAATTACATCCGAAATATTTACAATTATAGAAGAATCAGATTGTGAAAAATTTTCTATCTGAGAAACAAAAGTATTTACAGAAAAAGGTGATTGAGGAGCTTTGAAATTTCCAAGGAATGATTCAGCAGAATAGCCTCCAAGAATATTGTTGTTGAATGCTACAGGTTCATTAGGTTGTTCAAATTCAGTGACAGTGTGCATCATATGTTTTTCTCGTTCAATTTTGATTTGATTTGGTTTCCATTTGTAGGGAAGCCACATGTGTGAATAATCGGTTGAGATATAACCATTAAGTTTAGCAGACCAGTCCCTGCTCAAGATTAATCCATAGAATTCAGGAATATCAGCAATTAGAATATCAATTCTTTAGACAATCCTAGGATCTGAGGCTAATCTGATAGTAACTGAATTGATTTCTCCTACCACTTGGACTTTAGAGCGATCCAACTGAACGATATGAACTGCTGATTTCTGTGGTTCAATATTCAATTTAGCACAGACAGAAGTAGGCATTATATTGGAGGAAGCTCCAGAATCAATCAAACAATTGTGAAGATTTTTATTGTACATCTCATAAGTCAAAAGAAAAGGAGGAGTTTGAGAATTTGAATTTTCCCCAATGAGCACAATATCAGTAGCATCTACCTTATCTGGTGGCTTACCAGTTCCTCTTGCTGCTTTTGCAACTACACCACTTGGTAAAGGAGCAATTGGTGTAGCATTTAATTCTTTCAATAGCAACTTTTGTTGGTGTTTCAGTTTGCTGAGTTCATGTAAGGAAATGTTGGCTTTAATCTTTTTCATGTCTTCAACAATATTGTATTCCATAGGATCTGACACTACTAAAGTTTTCGCTGTTGATGTGAGAGGATTAGAAGAGGATGGCTGATTTTGATTAGGTAATGGAGAAGTTTTCTTTATAGTGGGTTTGTCTTTGTTACTTGGAGTTGTAATTTTCTTTTTCGGAACTGTTTGCACTGGTTCTGCTGTAGATTTACTCCTAGTACTTACAGGCATAGCTTCTTCACTATCAGAATTAGGGAGAGTAAAATCCCACATTCCATTTAATTCAGCTATTTCTTCATTTTTGTCTTCTTGATTTGATATTATAGATGTATCTTCTTCTTCTTCTTCTTCTTCTGACTCTGCATTAGAGATTACATTAGGAGGTTTAGATTCAACTTGGTTTCTTCTGAAATTTCGGAATGGTTTCTTGGTAGAAGTTTCAGCCACTTGTTTTTTAATTTCAACCATATCATTTGACATGGTTTTAAGAACTTTCTGTAAACCTTCCATGTCATATGGATCTTTGGTCTTTTTCTTTGAATCATCTCTGAAGCTGACCTTCTTTGATTTCCTTTCTTCAATAGCATTTTTCTTTTCTAGAGAAGTGATACGTTTTTCTACTGTAATAGCTTCTTTCATATTCTCAGCCAATGTAGGCTTTACAGCTCTGTCTACGAAAATTGCTATATTTGAAGGTAAGGCAGTTATGTACCATTCAATTCTGACTTGTTCACTGGGCTGTGAATCTACGTGAATTTTATTCAAGAGTTTGTTGAATCTAGCATTGAATTCTTTTATAGGTTCCTTGGGTTCTATTTTCAAATTTGAGAGATCATTGAGTAAAGTTGCAATTGATCGATCATCTCCAAATTTGGTCAAAAAATGATTCGCAAAAATATCCCAACTTGTTATAGATCCTGATGGTAATGAAAAATACCATGATCCTGCTACTCCCTGAAGAGTATATGGGAATAATCTAACAACAACATCTTCATGTATGATTCCATTCAAATTAATAGCCAGCATAAAATTATTGATATGTTCTTCAGCTTGAATGTTAAGATCTGAGCTAAACTTTGGAAGCCATTTTCCAGGATTGTCTGGTAAATCATGTAAAGGTGCAGCCATGTTGACTGCTCCTGGAGTAGACCATGGTCTCTGTGCCATTATTGGGATGATTATTGGAGGAATAGTAGAAACTGGTGGAATTTTAATTGAAGTGGTTGTAATAGATGATGTTGAGATTGATGAGGATTGAGGAGAAGACGTTTGTGGAGATGATGACTGAAGAGATGATGATGAAACAACTGTACTTTGTTGAGTTGTGGTTTTGGAAACAGGTGATTGAATATGAGATGATGAACTTGTATCACTTTCTGTTTCTGATTGATTTCTTTTTGTTTTGCCCTTACTAGGTAAAGGAAATTCTTTTGGAGGAATACCAAGTTTTTCACTTTGCAATCTAGTAAGAGGTTTTGAAGGAATAAATTTTGAGCTTACACTACCTTCAGATATTTCAGACTCTTCTAAAGATAATGATAATCATTTCAATTTATGAATTAGATCTTGAACTTCAGGAGACTCAGGATGTTGTTTGTCTGAATGTTTTAAGATTTTGGTAGTGGGTGTCTGAATATTTTCTGCAATTTCTTCTCTTGGATTCTGAATTTCAGAAGAAATTGAAGAAGTTAATGAGGGTGTTTTTCTCTCAGAATGGCTTGTGGATAAATATTTACTTGCCATTCATAGCTCAGGCCCTCCTTCTAGCGCCAAAAATTTTGAAGCCTAGAAAATCTCTGCTTCAAACATCGGGGAAAACCACCCGGTCGGGACCTTAAGGCAGCTCCTTTTCCGTTTGGTATGGTGGCTCCGACTGGATTTAAAGGACCAATTTCCTTGTAACTAAATGGATTGGATTGGATGGGTGGAAATGGGACTAAACTAACTGAAATAAAACTATCTAATTTAAGCTAAATACTGATAAAGAAATTCTAGCACTAACCTGGGTAGCTATATGTGAATACAACTTAAGATTGTTTCAATTCAACAATAACCATAAAAATGTATTATTAATTAAATTGAAATATGCAGAAACAAATAAAGATAACTATGTTTAAGAAATTAAACAGAGTTATATAAACATATTGCATTCATCATTGTATACCATTTACATGTAACTATGAAAAATAACGTTTCAATTATACTCAGAAATGATATATAAAAGGAAGCGTTGTTAAACAAATATACATATAAATGATAGCAATTTTAAAACGAATATCATAAAACAAAAGAGATCAACAGTGAACAGATAGAAATACCTTGTTCATCTTGAAGAATTTCAAATGCAATCTGATACTCTATCCAATAACTATAATGCAAAACCAAATTCCAAGGTACAGAAATGAAACACTTCAAAGATAATTCCGCATAAAAATCACCAGATGTGATCCTTTTCAAAAAATATATAAGACAATGGAGTACAGAAATGAAATCTCCAAGTCCAAAAATATTAAGATCCAGGACCCCTCTCTAAATGCATGAGAGGGGTTTAAATACTACTTAACTAACTCTAAAAATAGTTTATTACAAAAATTAAGGATTCGGTTCAATGACCGTCCTTTTCCTAGGCTAAAATACGGTGAAATTAAAACTAAATCTATCTATCTATTAACTTGATCTTTAAGCTTGCAGGCATCTAGCATAGTTTTGAGAAGATGCGGTTGACCGACTTCAGAATTCAACTGTCCTGAAAAGACAGAGTCGGCAAGCGTAGGAGCAATCTTCTCTGTAGCATTGATGATACAATTGAGCGCACTGTGTTGACTGTGTGGCTTTACCAAGTACATCCAGTATGAGTCCCAATTCAATCTTGTCAGCCCTTGGATGGATTTTGCTCTTTCTTCTGCCTTTTGCCTCCATTCTGTTTGCAGTTGGTTTGCCTGTGGGAGATATCCTGGAACAGTTTCAGAAATCAAGTTAGATTTGTGTAAATTTTCATTTACACAATCAGTGAGAGTGTTTGCCGCTGTAGATGCCTCCTCTGCTGCCTTTTCCGCCCTTCTGATTTGTGCATCCCAACTATTAAACATTATTTCTTTATGGTTCTCGTTAATGATGGGTGCACCAGCTTTTCTGCCTTCTTCTGTCTTTTGCCATGCTAGATAATCATTGATCTTTTCATTAATCAAATCATAATCATTTCGTAAATCTATGACATGATTTGTGATTTTATCGCTTTCTTGGCACAAAGAATTCCATTGCAATATTTTTTGGCAGAAAAATTCCTCTTGTTGCAGTAGTTGATTGTTCAAAGAGATGGTTTTTGAAATGAATTTTGGAAGCTTAGGATCATCCTTATGCTGTTCTTGGATTTCATGAAGTTGTTGTTGTAACTCTTCAAGTTTTAATTGTGTTTCCTTATTGGCCTGTACCTGTTGCAATTGCTGTTGCAGAGCCTTTATCTGTTCTTCTTTTTCATCCAACAAAAGTTGTATCTCAACTGCTTTATCAATTGTTGCAGAAGCATAAGCTCCTGTTATTTGAGATAACTTAGTGAGATTATGAGTAGGCTCTGTGGCAGGGTCTTTCCACAAAACATCTACTTGTTCTGGTTCAGTAGCAATTGTACTTTCTATTTTTCTCTTTTTCCTTTGTCTCTTTACTACTGCTTTGTATTTTGGGCTATAAAATACATCCAGAGGAGGAATGTCCTCTACATTAAGTACAATTTCAGAGGAAGGTGTGATTGGTATGTGCTCTGTTACTGCGGCTGTGCTGCTTGTTCCTGCGTTCAAAACTTTGGTTGTCTGGACAGGGGTCTGTACATTCTGTCCTTCTACATTAATCAATTGATTAAAGGTTTCCCATTCTTTATCTAACTCAATGGTAACTGGCTGTTGCTGTACATTGGGTGGAGGAGGATTTGTTTGTTGAGAAGTCAAAATTTGCTGTTGAGTGATCTCTTTAGATTGTGCAGAATCTTTATTGGATTCTTCCATTTTATCTTCCTTTTCTTTGGATGTATCGGAGTGTTCAGAATCTCTGTCAGATTTTGATTTGGATTTACCTGTGCTTGAACTGCTGTTAAGACTAACACTAGGAGTTTTCTCCCTTGCGGGCTCTAAGCGTAGATTATCCAAAGGAATAGGAATTAGTCTCCTTTCTCTGTACAACTTGGATTCCTGAAAATCCCCTAGAGATAGCTGCTCTTTAGCTGAATTCAAAACCTCTTTGAATGAATTTCTTGCCTGGAACATATCATCAAAAAGATCTTGCTCCCCGACAAATTCCCTTACTTTGATTGCATTGGTAAAATTATTAACAATATAATTTTGGTCAAATAACCTTCTTGAGAATTTGAATAGCTGTAGGCATGTAACGTTGCTTATCTCGTGAAATGCATGACCAATATCCAATAGTGAAAATGTTCCACATTTTATGGGAAATTGTGGCCAAATGCCCTTTTTCTTGTCTTTTAAATCTTTTGTTATACCTCCTTGGCCACAGGTCTGATAAGCAATTTCCCGAGCTACAAGTCTATCTGGAACATATAAGGGTAAAACATGGGGAGAAGCATAACTTCCAAAAACCCTAATATAGGTGAACAATTCCTCTCCAAACCATCTTGCGACGGGGAGAATATCAACCTCTGTTTCTAAGGATAACCTCGGGGCATCCTTATTATACAATGTTCTGTACAATGGCAGCATTATTCCATGACAAATTTGGTAAAAATGGGGAACAAAATCAGACTCCCATAGTTCTTTATGGTACACATGAATGGGCAAAGGATCGTGCATAGTCCATTTCCAGCCCATCACAGGGAATTTAGAGACATAGCAGATGGAGTCCATGACATAAGCAGATAAATAAAAAGGCGGATAAACCCGCTGGGAAACATTTCGTTTAGACCGGTAATGAAAAATAGCAGTGGTGAGATTATCAGATAGGATTTTGGCCCAATCTACAATTGTAGAATTAACAACCGCATTCAACAAAGGAAGCCATTTGGGTAATATCATATTTATGTCAGGCTTTCCAAAAATCCTGCATAACATGGCAGCAATAAAACAATAAGGAGAGGTAAGTGAACCCGTGTTGTACATACCTTGTTTGTTTTTCTTCAATGGTTCACTTCTTTTGGTCCACTCCTTTGTGCATTCTGCCAAATTTGAGTGTTCTTTGGCAAAATCTTCCATAAATTGCTTGTTGAAAGTTGCCTGAGGTTCTGGCAGCTTATACATTAATCTCAGATCTTCTATGGTGAATGACCCAATTAGCTCTTCCGATGGAGTTCTGAATTGTCTGTCTGAAATATCTGTGCTATCCAGCACCCATCTCACCATGTCTGTATATGGGAGAATCCTTGGTCTTGCTGCTATTCTATGTAGAAATGAGCAAGACAAGTCTCTAAGGGTTGCTTCAGACGTATCCTTTGAACCTGCTGTAGCTGCAACTTTTATCACCACAGGGTTTTCATCTTCTAACAGTTTATACATTCCCTCCCAAGTGGATATACCGACGTCCTTGTTACAGGCGGTGTCTGCGTATAGCGAAGCCATTTCTTTGTTCTTAGAACTTGAGCTCTTCTCCTTCTTACCCATAGTGTTTAGCGGAAGCTTTGTATAGTGGTCTGCTCCTTCGTGCCTGCGTTTTACGAATAAATGAGAGTAATGATATAAGAAAGGTGATGAGACTATTTTGAATGTGAAAGCGGATGAAATATAATATTTAAATTGTGAAACGACTTTCAATCTAAACACAATCTCTTTTCACATTAATAATCAATCCAATCATTTAATATAATCATTAAAGCGCATAACGGATTTGACATATGGGAAGATTGCCTTGGGATAGCGTGCCTACATGAATCTGCGACATTGCGATCTGATTGTCATAGGTCGCAATATCGCAAAATGAAGTCATCGCAGTCATAAAAATAGCGCAAAAGTGGAAATTGCGCAATAGCGCAAAAGCGCATATCGCAAACGCGCAATAGCGCAAAATCGCAAAAGCGCAGAATCACAAAAGCGCAAAATTGCAAAAGCGCACAATCACAAAAGCGCATAATCACAAAAGCGCATATTTTATAAGAGTGCAAAAGATATTTATTAATCATTTCTGTTTTTTGTGCTATGCGATCTGCGATCAATGCGTTTTATATACATTATTTTGTTATGATTGCGCTATCTTGTTTCAAGATCGATTTTATTATAATCTATCATAAACTTAAGTGTTTCTAAATATTCTTTCTAAGTGATTTCTATACATTTATGATAGAAAGTTTTATTTGAAAGGCAAACAAATCCTAATTGATTTTTTTGGATTTTAACTAAGGGTCCCCATTTATTTAGTATTATTACTAATAATAAATAAAAGGGGGGTTGTTGCTGGTCACAACAGGTTGTTATGCATGCTAAGTATGATTCACGGTACACCCTGCTTACTCATGGCTAGTCAAAGCACCATCTCTGAAAACTCTCTTTGAATTATTGATTTTCTTAGTTTGAACCAAGGAGGTCTTGTTTCGATATTGCCCTTTGCCTAAAAACTTTGCATTCTGTTTTCAAAGTTCCCAATAGCTCAAAATATGATGTGTAGGAGTTCCCTCTTCGTAAGTTGAGTTGTTTGTCCATATTATTTGTTTTTCCAAAAATCTGAAGGTGATTTCCCAAAGTTGGAGGGTCTTATACTTCCATGTATCACTGGAATGTTTATTTTATGCATTTATTAGTTTAAGTTTCATTCATAGTGACCAATGGCTAGCCCTAACTTATGAATGCTTGCTGATTAACTATTTATGTTTAAAATCTCTTTGTATTTCACAAACTTAGTGTCCATCCCATTTCATTTCACCTAAAAGAATCCATTTTACCTCGACCAAATCGGCCCTGCAATATACCTTCTCCACCCTTTTAGGCAGTCTCGACCTTATCGACCCCATAGACCAGTTGATCTGATATCTTGTTATCTATTTATATTTTGATCAGTTATTCCCTCAAAAACCTAAAACAAACCAAACATACTTAACAACTAGCCTAAAATCAGAAACATAGAAAGCAAACAAGTTTACATCCTTTGCACAAATAGCGAGAGCTCTCTCTGAGTCTAGGAAGGCTAGGTCCTTGGGCTCCAAAGTTGGTTTGATGTTACCCTGTCATTTGGCTTACCAATCTGCCCAATCACGGGACCCTAACATAATGACGATCACGGTGGGACCCTGAGTGATAAATAAACTTAGTTTCCCTAAACCTTCAGAGACCTTTGAGAATACTATCTTGTGGACTTATCCCACTGCTCACTAACATAATGGCAATCACGGTGGGACTCTGAGTTAGTGACAATCTAATTATACCTTAGAACTTCAAAATCCCTCAACCTAGAAGTATTATCCAAGAGTAGAATCTAGTTGTCTCACCATCCTAGAAAAATGATGACCTAGCTATAGGAGACTCTTACAAACCTTAGGGATACATAAAGAACTTAGAAAAACCCCAAAAAAATCCCTAGATTGGATTTTTATCAGTATTGGTGGTGGACCATACACATATCTCTAAAACAACTAAAAATATCCACCTGGCGACTCCACTAGCCTCCAATAAGCCTATTACTCCATTAGTCCTTATAAAATCTCCTGGGAATGCATTGAGCAATCCCAATCATGCTGATGGTGGACATCGCAGTTCAAATATTCCACCTGGCGACTCCACAACCTTCATTAGACCAAAAGAATCCACTGGTAGAGAACTTTAGACTGGTTGAAAAGACACAGTAATCCTTTCTGATTAACAAAGATGGATCCAAGGACATAAAGGAGATATGCTCCGATGAGCAGAGAACATATCCCTGGATTCCCACACAAAATGCCTAAAGACATAAATTGGATAGAAAACCTACCTATCTTTCGAGATGAAAAGGTTGATGACCCATTGTTACATCTCATCAATTTTCATATACATGTATGGAGGTTAAAGGTTGAATGGCATGAGGACTGCCTCATGAAAATGTTCATGGGGACATTAGAAGGAAAGGCAAGAGAATGGTATGAAGGCCTAGAACCTGACATCTTGTTTTCTTTGAAGGATTTCCACAAGATATTTTATAAACACTATATAGGGCATTGTCCATCTCTATCATTAGTTGAAAATTTTTGCGATCAATCTGAAGACCTTATACAACACCTTGTAAACATTGATGAAAACTTAGGAAATTGGCATCCTGAGGTTTTTATAGAGGAGATCCATACATTTCTTACCCAAACTAACCATCAAGATGGCCAAGAAGAGTTTATTGAGGATGAAATCAAATCTGAGATGGAAGAAGAATCAAAACCTTTAGGTTCTCTACTCTTATGCTTTAAATCATTCCAGACTTTGAAAGAAAATTTGCATCCTAAATATCTCTTAGCAGTTATTCAGGAAACCCCTGCTCAAGTTAACTCTCACATAAATCAAGAAAAGATGGTTGAAGATGAAACAGTATCTGAAATAGAAGAAAACTCAAAACCTATAGGATCTCTACCTTTATGCTTTGAGTCATTTGAGTTCATAAGAGCAAATTGGCCTCCTGAAAATCTATCAGAAGCAACTCATGAATTACATGCTAACTATCCTCAACATCACAAAGAATTGATTGAAGATGAAAACAATCAAGAAATAAAAGAGAACCCACAAGATCTCTCTAAAGGCACAAGTGATGATTCATCATCTCTCATAAGTGAAGCCCAAAAAGACATTCATCCTCTAAATCAACTTTCCCAAGAGAAAGAAGGTCATTGTAGTTATATCCAAAGAGAGATGAAAATGCCTCCCTTTTTGACTAAAGAAGAGATAGATCAACTCATAAACATACAGTCAGCCTTTGATCTTGCATACCATAAGTCAAAAAATAGATTTGTAAATCAATCCGAAGAGAAACAATCTGACTGTCCAATATATATGGCTGGTGACATTACTTATATTAATGATTCTCCAAGGTTTGATCAATATATTGATGATTATGATATCAAAGCAGAAGATAACCTTGCAGAGCCATCAACAGTTGATTTATGGGATGAATTTCACTATCATCAGATTGAAAGCATCAAGCAGCCAAAACAGGTCACCTATGACACTGATGAGGGAAGCCTTGAAAGTTCAGAAGTAGGTGAAGGATCTCTGACCCTCTTTTCCACTTCATATTAGCCCATCAACAATAAATTTCACATAATTGGAGATCAAAAGTTTTTCAGCTTTGATGATGAGGTTGCGGAGGATGATGAAATTATTGAGAAAGTTGTTAATGAGAAGCATTCTCCTAAAATGGTTGAGGAAATCATTTTGGTGATGGAATCCTCCTTAATTCCAGATTTGCAGCCACCAAGTTCCATTGAGTTACAAATTGCAAATGAAGAAATAGAGGTTGGTAAACACATGAGAGTTGTCACCCTATCATTTCAAGAAGATTTACTGCCAAAGTGTATCCCTGTTCATCAACATGATGACCTTCACACAATTTTTAGTCCGCCTAATCAGAACACATCAGTTTGGGAAGAATAATACACTGAAATGTATGATGAGTCTGACAGTTCAAGTGATCATGAGCAAAGGGAAGAGTTGCTTTACCAAGAGAGTCCCAAATATAGCCAAGTGGAAGAAAGAGTAGTCCTGAATGAAGCCTATATATCAAATCCTCTAGATCAGGTATTATTCCAAGATCCATTTGTTGTTTTCCTTGAGAAATCTGAAGGAGTAGTGTGTTCCACCCAGAACAGTCTGTTGCAAAGAGTGAGAAAAATTTTATGCACTACTGTTCGAAAACAAGCAAAGTGGAAGTGGCCTTTTCATTTCTTCAGTGCTCTAAAAAAGCTGAAACTAAATCCCTCATGGAATCATCTGCTTGATTGGATTTGTTGGAAAAGAGATTTCACTAAATGAATGTATATTGTATATAGGTTAGAATAGAATAGATAGGCATGCAAAATAAGCTCAGCCCCATGAGCATATTTCTTTCAGTTGTTTTGAGAAAAACAAAAAACACAAAAATAACAAGAAAAGTAGAAAAAGAGGGCAGATTCTAAACCAATGGTACAGCCCCATACCCAAAAAATAGTCATGCTAAAAGTGCGCAAGTCTTAATGCCACTACTAGCGCTCAAAAGATATCTTGTTAAGTTATCTAGCCTAATCATAATTGAACATGTTTTAAATTGATTGCTGATAAGTTAGTGAGAGAAGTGATAGTCAAATTGTGTAAGCTTGATTTGTAAAAAAACTTAGATTAGGAAAATAATACTGGTTCCACACGCTCAAAATAGAACCAAAGAGGAAAACAGGGATGAAAAACAAACTATGTATCCTAGCCCTGATTTCTCTAAATCTTGTTTTCATGCAAAATAATATTTGTGTGCAACTTGTCTTTTATGCCACAAATACATGGAAAATCAGACTATCTAATCCTAATTTGGTCATTTTTCAATTTCATGTTGTAGTTTAGTGAATCAAATCCTGTCAAACAACTTAATCTTGACAGTCGATCTAAGCATAGGTAGAGAAAAAAAGGAGTTCATCAGTTTAATCTGAACTCCCGGCAGATATAAGTGTAGAATTAGATAGTGTCTTTTTCAAAAATATCATGTAAAAGGGTTGCTAGTCCAAATGCACCTAAAAGAAGAAAAAATGTTAGGAAATATAGCTGGGTAGGTAGAGATGACTTTGATGCTAATCATGCTGTCAATTTTCAGAAATAGCATCAAGAAAGAAAGAAATTTGCACCAATGGATAAGGCACTGGTCTTCAAAAGCCAAAGATTTGAAATTCTGGACACCTCCTAAAATGGAGCTGCCCTCCCCAAATGGAGCCACTGTTAGTCATCAATATTTTTACTTGTTATTGATGACTAGTTTCCTTAGCTGAGTTTTCTAGAAGCTGATCTCCAAAATGTCAAATCTGTCATCTAGAAAACACCCCAAAACAATTTTTGTCCTCCTACCCCTTCCTATAAGCCTATGATGAGAAAAAACCCCATTTGTCAAGTCCTATATGGTTTCAGCAAAATATCCCTGTCCATAGCTGTCATAGCTGAAAGTTATCTGCTATCATTTACCCTTGTTCCTCATGCCATTCACGATCCAAAGGTTGACAAAGTATCTGCAACCCTATCCCTGGTCATTTTTCATTTGAAAATCTAATCATACTAAAGAAAACAATCAGAATATGTCAAGATTGCCCCTAAGTTAGATAGTGGTGTTTAGGGAGTCTTTTCCTTGGCAAAAATATCTTAAGCCAAAAAGCCTCTGACTAGTACCAATCAGCCATAGATTGTCTTCCTATTCTGCAAAATAAGTCTCGATCCATCCATAGGTCGCACACCACTAAGAGGTCATTTTGTCTCAGTTCAGAAGAAGTTCAACAAATATCCAAATCAGAAGAAGATAAGCATGTTCACTGTCTAAAAAGAATGTGCTTAGATCAGGCAAAAATCTCCATAAGACACCAAAGGAGCTCTCCAAGGCTCAAAGTCATATATTTTACATCTCTACAGGCGTGTAATTGAAAGATAAACAGTATGAAAATAAGAGAAAAGGGACAAGTTCCAATAGGTCCTTCATGTTGAAGACTTTTTCCATCAGTGAAACAAATAGAGTATAGTGAGTGAAGGGCAACTAACACATGTTTTAAAAGCCAAAAGTTGCCTAAAGAGTAGAGTTTATCCTTCAAATTCACATGAATACAACAGACTGATATAATGCTGATCTACAGTGTTTCAGTATCTCCTTCAAAAAGCAGTGCTGCATAAGTTTTCCAAAGGACATCACCATGTAGGACATAAGACGACAACTGCTTCTTATGTTGCCTTGAGCCTGGGATAAGAACACTAGTAAAAAAAGCAACTTCAACATACCTCTACAAACACAGTCAAGAAAGAGAGATGACATAGTTTGTGAGGTAGATAAGGTGTCATGGCTATGTAGAAAGAGTAGATAGTTAGAAGCACAGTGAGAACCTCCTCCAGTAAAGGAGCAGATGGTTGGGAAACATAATGATAACCTCCTCCAATAAAGAGAAGATGGTTAGGAACAGGATAATAGAACCTCCTTCATTTAAAAGCAGAGGGTTAAGGTGTATTTGAGTGTCTCCAGAAATTGTTTTACACCACCTCCTCCAAAAGGCTGAACTTGATGATATAGAGCAATACATGATATTACAAGCTTTGAAGAAACACTTTGTCTCATGATGTGAATGATTTCTTGTTTGTCTTGGATGGTGGAAGAGGACTATTTGTTGGATTCCTTGGCTTGGTAAATGGTATAGTGTTCCTATCTGTATGTTTTCCTTAGTTTATCATACATTTTTCCATGTTTCTTGCTTGCTGTAGGTCAGTAAAGAATAGATTTGAGACATGCCCATGGAGGCACCTCAAGTTTCATGATTTTATTATAGCTTCTATGCTTTTCTTCCTTCTTAGTCATATCAAAGAATTCTTAACTTCTCTTTGATCACTGAAGAACTTGCTGCTTGTTTCATTTATGGTTTTTATGCATGCTAAGTATGATTCACGGTACGCCTTGCTTACTCATGGCTAGTCAAAGCTCCATCTCTGAAAACTCTCTTTGAATTATTAATTTTCTTAGTTTGAACCAAGGAGGTCTTGTTTCGATCTTGCCCTTTGCCTAAAAACTTTGCATTCTGTTTTAAAAGTTCCCAATAGCTCAAAATATGATGTGTAGGAGTTCCCTCTTCGTAAATTGAGTTGTTTGTCCATCTTATTTGTTTTCCCAAAAATCTGAATGTGATTTCCCAAAGTTGGAGGGTCTTATACTTCCATGTATCACTGGAATGTTTATTTTATGCATTTATTAGTTTAAGTTTCATTCATAGTGACCAATGGTTAGCCCTAACTTATGAATACTTGCTGATTAACTATTTATGTTTAAAATCTCTTTGTATTTCACAAACTTAGTGTCCATCCCATTTCATTTCACCTAAAAGAATCCATTTTACCTCGACCAAATCGACCCTGCAATATACCTTCTCCACCCTTTGAGGCTGTCTCGAACTTATCGACCCCATAGCCTAGTTGATCTGATATCTTGTTATATATTTATCTTTTGATCAGTTCTTCCCTCAAAAACCTAAAACAAACCAAACATACTTAAAAACTAGCCTAAAATCAGAAACATAGAAAGCAAACAAGTTTACATCCTTTGCACAAATAGAGAGAGCCCTCTCTGAGTCCAGGAAGGCTAGGTCCTTCGGCTCCAAAATTTGTTTGATGTTACCCTGTCATTTGGCTTGCCAATCTGCCAAATCACGAGACCCTAACACCTCAGATCTCAGATTCCTCTTCCATCACTTCATCTACTGTTACTCATAATATCCGTTTTCCTCACCATTCTTCTTCATCCGCTGTTCACACTACTCAGTCAGGGGCAAGTCTTCCTTTGAGCACATCAGGCATCCAAATCCCTGTTGTTAATCCTCCACTTCCACCTCCAGTCATGGTTGCAAGATATGCCCCCCTTGTTCTCCCTCAGAACCCGGGTCAAATGCTCGCAGATTACCAAACTAAAATCCCTTTGTTTGATGAAACTCAGTCTATAATAGCTCAAAAGCATATAGATAAGATGAATGACTTTTTTGACCTTCATGAAGTTGACATAGAGGATGTGAAAATGAGGTTGTTTGTAAAATTTTTGGGAGGGGAACTAAGAAAATGGTTCAGATCTCTACCTACAGCCACTATTGATACCTTAGCAGTTTTTCATACTTAGTTTGTAGAAATATGAGAACAAAAGAAGAATCCTCTTCAAATCTTGTCCGAATACGAGAACATGAAAAGGAATGTTGGTAAGTATGTTCAAGATTATTGTTTGAGATTTAATGCACTATACAATGCTCTTCCTGCACATATGAAACCACCGGAGGGTATGGTTTTGGTCAAATTCTCGGATGGATTTGATGCTGATATGGCATATCAGTTGCATGAACATGATCCTACAACTTTAGCAGACATGCAGAAGAATGCTGTAAGTGTGGAATCTAATTTTTTGGCAAAGAGAGCAAGGTGAGATCAGAAAGGAGGGTCACTATCAAAGAGGAGACATCCACTTCGGATTCAAAAATGGATTCATTACTCTGGAATATGGAGAAGATGGTTGACCGATTGTCCATTTCAGAGAGACCTGAACCACAGATCCAGAATCCAAATTTCAGAGAGCAGCAACAGCAGTTGAGAATCAAGCCAAGAGAGCAGAAAACACCTGACCAAAAAGTACACCAACAAAAATAGATAAGGACCCCATTGCAACAGAATTATGTCCAAGCAGAAGAGGAAGAAGCTGAAGATCCGGTGATTGAAACAGATCATTTCTTTACAGCAAATGGATTACCCATGTTCTTGACTGAGGATGATGAGTATACCGAAAATCTGGATTCTCCAATAGATGAAGACTATATCTTGGAAAATGATGATGATTTGGAGATTGAATCAGATGATTAATAGCGTGGATATATGAATGCTCTGAGTGCACATCAGAAACAATATTCTATGAGTAGCATAGATGTACCTGTCAATCCTATTCAGAAAAGGAAAGAAATCCAGTCAAAGAATGATCTTCAGAAAAAGGGTAAAGAACCTGTAGATAAGAATCATTGCAACATCAATCAGCCATCAACAAGCTCAGCTACTAAAGAGAAAGATGTTCAAAAGAAGGAGACTGTGACAAGGGATCTAAATCTTAGAAGAGATACTGCTATCAAAGAGGTAGATAAAGTCACAACCTTCAATTTAGAAAATGAAACAGCTAAATTGAAAGTGTCCATTCCTTTGATAGAGTTAGTAAATAATAATCATTACAGAGATCAGGAGTCTAAAATGTTGTTGATTGATCCTTTGTCTGATATGGTTAATGCTGAAGATGACCACCCTGAGCTCATTTTTGGTCTAGCTATAGATGGTAAATTAGAAGAGAGTGAAGTCCTCCTTTTTATTTAAGCCTTAGACTGCATGAGTACATACTTCACAATACTATGTTTGATTCCAACGCCTCTCATAATTTGATGCTTAAGGCTATTATGGAAAATTTAGGCATGGATATCACCCGACCCTATGATGATTTGTACTCATTTGATTATGGTAGAGTTTGTTGCATTGGTCCCATTAAAGATTTAGTGGTTTCCTTAGATCAGATTCCAGCTAAGAATATTTTGATGGATGTGGTGGTGGATGATATACTACCTTGGTTCGAAATGCTACTGTCTAGATCACAGGGAGCCAAACTCAAAGGTACTTTACAACTTGAATTTTCCTATGCTACTATTCTTGTTTTCGGAAAATTGAGGAAATTGTACCGAGAAAAGAAAATGAAGTATATGATTACTAGTAAGGAGAAGCCTATCAATCATCCGATACAGGTTGTACATACAGATATTGAATATTTTATTTTTTATAATGGTGGTGATTTGAATGATGTAAATAATTAGCTAGTAATAGCAAAAGATATTCCAGAAGTTTCAGAAAATTTTAGAGCAGTTTTGGATGAAGAAAAAGAAGTTGTGACTTCAGAAGTGATGACCTCTGAAGTGGTGATTTCTTCCGAGCAACCTCTTGAATGATAGAAAATCATTCCAGAAAAGAAAAATGAATTGATTGTCCTAAGTAAAACATAGTCAAAATTTTAGTTTCAACATCTAGAAGATGGACAGGGCCTTTGGAACATGGATTTCGACGGTGCTTTGGGTAAAGAAGGTGCAAGTATTGGTATTTGGATCCGAAGTCCAGTTGGTAAGTCAGGTGGAATTCCAGCTAGTGTTAGATAATTCTCTTATAAATTAGCTTTTGACTGTTCTAATAACGAAGCGGAGTATGAAGCCTTGATTACAGGTCTTAAAATTTTGAAGAAACTTGATGCAAAACGAATTTCTGTTTATGGTGATTCTGAGCTTGTCATAAAGCAGGTGAAAGGAGAGTATTAAGCAAAGCATCCATGGATGAGAGCTTATAGAAATGCAGTCTTGGGTGTCCTAAAAATGTTTCCTGAATATACATTAACAACAGTACCAAGAACTCAGAACATCATTGCAGATTCTCTTGCTACAATATCAATTAATCTCAAAATTCTGATGAACTTCAGTAATAAATTTGAAATTCATGTCAAACATAGACCTACTGTTCCTGATAATTTAAGGTACTGGCAAGTTTTTTGGGATGACAAAGAAATACATATCTTTTTGCAGAATGAAGGAAAGTTTAAAGATGCTTTTATTGATGATATTTGTGATGTTAATAATCAAGAGATAGAAGCCTGTTAGATGATTTTTTTGCAGCTGAAAGATAATGTTATTCCTAGAGGTCTGATACCTTTAGAAGATTTTTTCGATTAGGTTGATGTGGCCAGGAAACCAACATTGACTCCTACAGAAAAGGGTGTGGAAGATGTGAACCTTGGAACAAGAAACAAGCCCAATATGGTTTAGTTGTCTAAGACATTGTCTCCCAAGGCGAAAGATAAGTACATTAAATTGTTGTCTGAATTTTCTGATATTTTTGCATGGGATTATGCAGATTTGAAGGTTTATGATAAGAATTTTATTCAGCACACTATTCCCATCAAGCTGGATCAGAAAATCTTTAGGCAGAAGTTGAGAAGGATAAACCCAATATTATTGCCATCTATCAAGAAACAGGTAAATCGCTTGTACAAATCAGGTATCATTGTGCCAATTAGGTTTTCTGATTGGATTTCAAATTTGGTGCTAGTAAGGAAAAAGACCGGAGAGATAAGGTTATGTATATATTTTTCAGAATTTGAATAAAGTATCTTTAAAGGATAATTACCCCCTTCCTAATATGGACCATGTTTTGCAAAAGGTAGTTGGAGCATCACAGATGTCAGTACTTGATGGTTATTCAAGTTATAATTAGGTTTTGGTACATGAAGAAGACCGGTAAGAATGCTTTCACAACACCGTGGGGAACTTTTCAGTATGTTAAAATTCCATTTAGACTAAAAAATCTAGGGGCTACTTTTCAGCGGGCGATGGATATAGCCTTTGCTAATGAGAAGGATGTTTTCTTTGTAGTGTATCTTGATGATTTGACAGTATTTGCTGGTTCTGATGATCAGCATTTGTATCATTTGAGATTTTTTTTTCAAAAATGTAGGGAGTTCGGGATTTCTTTAAATCCGAAGAAGAGTATTTTTGCCTTGGAGGAAGGCAAATTACTTGGTCATATAATTTCCAAAGATGGCATTCACATTGATCCTTCCAGAGTAGAAGACATTCAGAAGATAGAATTTCCATGGAACAAAAAAGAGATACAAGCTTTCAATGGTAAGATGAACTTCTTACGTAGATTTGTCCCTAATTTAGCTGAGCATTTGAGAGAAATGACTAATATTTTGAAGAAGGACAACAATGAAAAATGGACCACCGATGCTATGAAGCCATTCAACTTAGTAAAGCTTGCTTTAAGTACAACCCCTGTTTTGGCTAGTCCATATTATACTAGTGATTTCATAATATTTTCATTTTCATCCGAGCATACTTTGGCTACAGTTTTGATGCAAAAAAGAGATTAGGTTGAACAAGCTATTGCTTTCTTCAGTCGAGCCATTTGAGATGCTGCTCTTCGCTATAACATTATTGAGAAACAAGCTTTAGCCCTAATCAAAGCTTTGAAAGATTTCCAGATTTATATTCTACATTCACATACTGTTGCCTGTGTTCCAAATACAACGGTAAAAGAATTTCTCACTCAGACTGATCCTAAAGGTCGGAGAGGTAGGTGGATAGCAGCTATGCTAGAGTATGATATTGAGATTAGGCCTACCAAACTGATCAAGGGATAGGGGTTAGCCAATCTGATGGCTGAATCCAACTTGCATGCTCTAGACATAAACCTTATTGCAGCAATGTCAGATGATGATGAAGATGGCGCTTTAATACAGGTATCTGAAATGTTTCTTACTTCACCATGGTATTCTGATATAGTATATGTTCTTTAGCACTTAAGTCCTCCTCCTGGAGTGTCAAAAAGTCAGGGTAGGTCTTTGAAATTAAAATCTGCTAAATACTGCATTCTAGGAAGTGCCCTTTATTGGAAAGATCCAGGAGGTGTTCTTTTGAATTATTTGGTCGAAGATGAAGCTAAGCAAGTAATGGATGATTTTCATAGGGGAGATTGTGGAGGCCATTTTTTTTGGAAAACAACAACTAACAAAGTGTTGAGAGCAGGGTATTATTGGCCAACGTTATTTTCTAATTTATATAAAATAGTCACAAACTGTCATGAATGTTAGGTTTTTCAGGGAAAAAGGAAACTCCTTCCTCTTCCGCTGAAGCCTATTGTAGTAAATGCTCCTTTTCAATAGTGGGGACTTGATTTTATTGGGGAAATTCATCCCACATCATCGGCATAACACAGATGGATTCTAACAGCTACTAACTACTTCACCAAGTAGATCAAGGCTATTCCTACAAGGCAAGCAACGAACACGGTAATCATTCAATTTTTAGAATCCAATATTTTGTCTCGTTTTGGTTGTCCCCACAAGATTATTACAAATAATGATGCAAAATTTAAGTCAAAGAAGATGGTTGAGTTTTGTCATAAGTATAATATCAGATTGGGTCATTCCACCGCATACTATCCACAGGGCAATGGATTAGCTGAGTCCTCTAATAAATCTTTGGTAAATATCATCAGGAAAATGTTGGAGGAGAACAAGAAAAATTGGCATAGGAAGCTTACCAATGCTTTGTGGGCAGACCGAGTGAGCACAAGGAAGTCAATAGGTATGTCACCTTTTGAACTGGTTTATGGTATAGATACAGTGTTTCCTACATCACTTGCAGTTCTAGTTATGAGATTATTGCTAGAGGCAGATAGTGAAGAAGATGATATGCAATGTTGAATCAATCAAATGATTTACCTTCAGCAAACAAGAGAGGAAGTTTCTCAGACTACTTCTAAGCTTTAGGAGAGAATTAAGAAGATTTATGATCGAAAAACCAAAGAAGACAAATTTCAACTGGAGGATGTAGTGCTGAGATAGGATGCAAGAAATGAAGATAAAGGTAAGCACGAGAAGTTTGAAAATATTTGGAAGGGACCCTACAATATCTTGGCCTATCAAGGAAAAAATGCCTATTTGCTACAGGAGATGAATGGAGAGGAATATTCAGGAGGACCACTCAATGGTAGGCTCCTGAAACATTATTATTTCTGATGCAACTTCTGAAAGAAATGTTTCACTGTCATTGTAAATACCAGTTTATATTTTCTGCAAGGTTTGAGGCAGAAGATCATCTAGGCTTGGAGCCTGAAGTGAGCGCTATAAAGGTTATTTATTTTCTGTTTTTTTCAAAATTTTGAGTTAGTCATGTTAGCGTCAGAGTTATTTTTGAGTCAATTCTGGGTTTTGAGTCAATTTACTAAATCTGCAGTTTTTTAGATTGTTTGACCGTATTTACCCAATGGTTAGGCACTTGGTCTACGGTGTTCTTGACACCTCCAAGGAGCTGCCATCCCCAATAAGGCCAATGTTAGTCTCAGTATTGGTATACTTCCACCAGGGATCAAAACACTTTTGCATGTGCATCTTAGGTGTCCCATACTGAATAAATTTTTATCATTCCGTTAGGTCATGACATAAATTTGCTCCGCTAGTGGTTGTCCTTGTCAAATAAAATTTTTATCCCTCCAAGATTCATATTGCTGACTCATTCCCAGATCCCTTTTAGCATAAGAAAACCTATGAAAATGATATGTTTTACTTGAAAGTCTTAAAGTCAAAATCTCTTTCAAAATCAGGTCAAAAAGCAGTTTCATTAGGTCATTAGGGTTTTTCATTTTTCAAGGTCACTCTTTCATTCCAATGAGGTCAGAACATAAATAAGAGGGATTGAACAATATCATCATGATGTTTTCATTATATTTCAAAGGTTATATTTTCAAGTTTGAAGACTTTTTTATCAAAATGTCATTTTGATAAAAAGTCACTTATGTAATTTATTTTATTTTTCCAAATGTAATTTTATGCTACTATATGTAATAATTTAATCCCAAGCTGTCAAAGTGAACATGTCAAGCTTCAATGAGCAAATGAAAATTCCAACTTCATGACTTCATCCACCTGCAATGCAAAAAAGTGTCAAAGAGTATCAGTGACAAAGGAAAAAGACTTCAAAACATTAGAAAAGTGGGTATTTAAAAATTAAATCAAATTCCTCTTGACTATAAAGCCCATTTAACATTTCAAAAGAATCATTGTTGCCTTTGAAAGTCTAAGATGCATTCAACAAAGAAGAAATTTGTGAATTTGCGCATTCTGCACTTGGCATTGCGCGTTTGTACCAGCGCTGCGCGCCTGTACCTTGGCACTGTGCCCATGCCTGAAGTTTTCAACGTGTTTTGTGAAGGCGCTACGCACCTGTAGACTAGCGATGCACGTTTGAAGAAGTGCTGCGCGCCTATCCAGAGAAAGTTGCTGAAGGTTCTAGCAACCCAAAACACTTAAAAAATTCTCCAAACTTTGCCAAATTCCTCCAAACAAATTTCAAAGTAGTAAGTACACATTTTAAACCTTTCTTTTAAGCTATTTGGTCATTCTTAAATGAATTGAAGAGGAACCCTAAGGAAACCCTAATTGCAAGTTTCTGATCACAATTTTTACCCTTGTTTCATCCTCCTAAAAGAAATATCAGTCATAAATAGAGTAATTTCATTGATTTAGGGTTTTATTGATTGAGTTTGTCCCCTCACTCATTACCTTAACCTTTTAAGCTGGTCATCTCATCCCCTTCCCCTCATCTCATTTCACTTACACCCTAGGGTTTCACAAATCTGAATTTGAAAACGTCTAAAGAAGAGGATAGTGGCATTGTTGGTGAGGCACAAATGCCAAGGAGAAATGACCATAAGGGAGGGAAAATAAACAGGTTTGAACCCATCACCACAAGAGAACTTATGTCCTCTCCTCTAACTATTTATTTCTTTAAACATGTGGGCTGCTTTGAGTTCTGTGGGAGAGTGCAGCAAGTCCAAAATCACCCGAGTTAACAAGATTGTTCATCATCAATATACATGACAAGCAGGTTAATCTTGTTGGGGTTGCTTTTGAGATGTCCACCAATGCCATTGCAGCTGCTACATGGATAGATAGTGTGTGAGAGAGGTGGTTTAAACAAGAAAACTTGGACATGAGCTATTATGAACCGTACCTCAAACCTAGGTACAAAGATCACAAGAAGTCCATTTTCCATTTCTCTCATCTCCTTGACCTGTATGTGCCCATGATGAGGATAATAATGAAATAATTCACTTGTGAGGGAAGGTTTTCCCACCTCTACTCATATCATATCCAACTTATTATGCATTTCACTAGAGTTATAATGCTACACTTTCCTTATTATCTTTTCCATAGCATTGACAAGATGGCTTACATTGTGCAAAAGAGGGATTACAATCAGCAAATGCAGAGCCTATTTCATCATTCAGTCATCAAAATGGTGGTCATGCATTAGCTTCAGTAGAAAAACATTTCATGGGATGCATTAATTGCAAATGAGGTTTTCACTACCCCACCTTTTCATCATGAGCAGGATATTCCTTCATCATCTCATCCTCCCAAATCCACTCCTCCATCACATCCCGCTACTCATACATCACTATCCACTCACATCCATTCACCTCATGTTGATCCTACCTCATCACCTTTCTACAACCCTTCACCATCACATCATGATACCAGAGCATCAAACAGTGAAAGGGACATTGGGGCAGCTGGCACTAAAATGATTGATATTGAGCCATTTTCCTTGACATATCAGAGAGGCCACATGCATGTGTTTTATTCACATGTTGTGAAAGGGGCCATGCATTCTTCGTCATCAAAATAGGTTGATAAGGGCAAGGAAAATGTTACAGAGCATATCATTGTTGAGGAGGAGGACAAACATGAAACTGAGCAGGAGTTTTCGTTGATTGACCTGATGATGAGGACGAGGTTAGAATAACCAATGCATTGATTAGAAGCAAGGAGGCCAAGATTAATGAGCTTCAAACTAATCTTGGTAGAGAAAGGAATGTGATTGACTCTCTTGAGCTAGAGAACCAGCAGCTGAAGACAAAGCAGACCATCAGTGAAGTTAGGGCAATCAAAGCTCAAAGAGAGGCTGGAAAGGCCAAGGCCTTGCTGGATGAGACCTTGGGTTGTTTTGATGAAAGTGATGATGAGGAAGATAAGCTTCCTAGATAGAGATGGAGGACCATTGGAATGAAGAGGGCTTTAGCCTGGGAAATGCAAAAAGAGGCAGAATTGGCAGAGCAGCTTACTCCAAGTGAGCTGCTTATCATAGAGATTGACGGAGACAGAGAATATTGGCTTGAGAGAGCCAATTTTCATCTAGAGGGCCTACTAGAGAAGGAAAATAAAGACAATAATATTCAGAGGAATATGGCGAAGCACTATGCCATGAGAAACATGATTGCAAGGGCCAAGTTCAAATGTGCTCATGCAAAGATTCGGGATTTGAACGAGCCAAAGGAGAAAGAGAAGCTGAATATTATTGCTGAGGTATCCCTCTAGGCCTCCAACCCTTGATCAGCAAAGAAAATTCCAATTTTGGCGCTTTTGTGCAAATTTTGATTTTTGGGACAGTTTAGCATGTAGAAATTGCGCTAAACGCTCAGCGCCACAAGCGTTGTGCCCTTTTTTGGGCCATACAAATGGAAAATGGTCATAATATTCATGTTCCTAGTGATGTGTACATCAACCTCATAAAGTTTCAGGAGATTTGGAGCAAAAATGATCCCTCAAAAAGGCAAAAAACCATCAAAAAATCATGTTTCTGCCCTCTTTTTGGCCTTGGTGCTGTGCGTTTACCAGCCTTGGGAGAACAGGTTTTTGAGATGGAAGATGGGCACCATTTTGGAATATGATAGCCTATCTGGAAACTAGACTCAGAGACCTTTCTAATGAGCTATCATGGAGCTTATTTTGACAAGGGGAAGGCCTCCAAAAGTGGCTTACAAAACAGGTGAAATTTTCTGTCATGGCGTTGCGCGTTTACCAAGGAATTTACAGTTTTACCAATTTACTCAAATTTTGAAATTTCACCTCTGATTTAATTTTCACTTGGGTAAATGAGAAGTTACCATTATAAATATCATGTTTTACCTTTACCTAAGGTATATACATTAGGTAAATCATTAGTTTGAAGTCAAATGTATTTGTTCTAAATGATAGGAATGACTCACGTTCATCATCCTAGGCTTTAACATTCAGTTCAACTTTTGGTATTCCAACTTCCTCACCTCATGGATTAGACATTTGAGGATGAGAGGAAGTGGTTTTTAAGTGTATAAAGTGTACTTTTTCAGTCTTTGTAATGGTTGGCATCATTTGAAGAGTTTGCATTGATCAAGTATCATTTTTGGCTTGGACATTAATGGAAAATTGCAGCTATTTTCTTGGGATCCCTGTGGTATGAGTTTTACACATTGTTTCTTCTCTATGATTGATTTGTTAGAATGTATTTTTAATTCATAAGCCATTTAACATCTATAATATACCTGATTTCAAGTTTGAAAGACATAATTCATATTTAGTTATGCACTGTTTTGGGAAATTAAGTATAATGTGTTCATTTTCTTTAGTTTAGGGAAAATATATTTCATATGCTTTCCTTAGCTCCTCAACAATCTTTCTATCTCATTTAATCCTCTTTGAATTTTAAATTTTTTACCTACCGTGCCTGATCAAACAGACTGCAATTTCATCCTCTTTCCCTTGATCTATCCCCTTGACCTAATTTCATTTCAGTGAACCCAACCCTAAAATCAAAATCAAAACCCCTTGTATTCCTTAGCTAGCCTAAAATCCTTTCCATCCAGCCCCCTTGATTTTGATTCTATCGAGAGATCCCTCTCTGATTTGGTAGGGCTTGATACCAAATCCAAAGATTGGTTTGAGGTTACCTTAGGATTTCCTTCTTCAGCCTAAGGATGAATTCGAGTGATAACATTTTGGCGACTCCACTAGGTAGAAAAGAGTAAGATCAGATCAACCCCAATAATAAGCTTTCATTGAAATTATTCAACTTGTGGATGATAAGTTTTAGAGTTTATTCAAAGGATGAATTGAAAAATTTGTAAAGTGCATATTTGTTTTGAAACTGGACATACTGGCTTCCCGAAGATATACCAGATCCAATCCCTATCTGAATCCTCCCACCATTTTTAGTGATCCTCAGAACATTGGAAGAAGAGGTAAAGTTGTTCTTGAGCCTTCTATTTTAGTCAGAAATCAATCAGAAGGAAGTTCCATCCCAAATCTCATTCATTCCCGAAGGGTTAGACAGCTTGCAAGATATTGAATTCGATATAAATTTTGAGAAAAGTTTATTCCAGAGTAAATCTTTGAGTTGGATTGATGAGACAGTTGTTGATTCCTCCATTTCCTTCCACAGTCCCGCTGAAGACCAGTTTTCACATTCTCAATTAAGGTTTCAATCAAGGTCTCAATCAGTGACACAATATTTACAATCTCTTAAAGATTTACAGAACTACTCTTTGCAGGTAAGTGCTTGGTTGGCAAGCAGACCTCAGATCTTAGATTCCTCTTCCATCACTTCATCTACTGTTACTCAGAATATCCCTCTTCCTCCCCCTTCTTCTTCATCCGCTGTTCACACTACTCAGTCAAGGACAAGTATTCCTTTGAGCACATTAGGCATCCAAATCCCTGTTGTTAATTCTCCAACTCCACCTCCAGTCATGGCTGCAAGATATGCCCCCCTTGTTCTCCCTCAGAACCCGGGTCAAATTCCCACAGATTACCAAACTAAAATGCCTTTATTTGATGAAACTCAGTCTATAACTGCTCAAAAGCACGTAGATAAGATGAATGACTTTTTTGACCTTCATGAAGTTGACATAGAGGATGTGAAAATGAGGCTATTTGTACAAAGTTTGGGAGGGGAAGTAAGAAAATGGTTCAGAGCTCTACCTAAACCCACTATTGATACCTTAGTAGTTTTGCATACTCAGTTTGTAGAAATATGGGAACAAAATAAGAATCCTCTTCAAATCCTGTCCGAATACGAGAACATGAAAAGGAATGTTGGTGAGTCTGTTCAAGATTATTGTTTGAGATTTAATGCAGTATACAATGCTCTTCCTGCACATATGAAACCACCAGAGGGTATGGTTTTGGTCAAATTCCCAGATGGATTTGATGCTGATATGGCATATCAGTTGCGTGAATGTGATCCTACAACTTTAGCAGAAATGCAGAAGAATGTTGTAAGTGTGGAATCTAATTTGCTGGAAAGGAGAGCAAGGATGAGATCATAAAAGAGGGTGACTACCAAAGAGGAGAAATCCACTTCGGATTCAAAAATGGATTCATTACTCCAGACTATGGAGAAGATGGTTGACTGATTGTCCATTTTAGAGAGACCTGAACCACAGATCTGGAATCCAATTTCAGAGGGCAGCAACAACAGTTGAGAATCAAGCAAAGAGAGCAGAAAGCACCTTACAAAAAATTACATCAACAACAATAGATAAGGATGCCATTGCAATAGAATTATGTCCAAGCATAAGAGGAAGAAGATGAAGATTCGATGATTGAAACAAGTCATTTATTTAAAGCGGATGGATTACCCATGTTCTTGATTGAAGATGATGAGTATACTGAAAATTTGGATTCTCCAACAGATGAAGAGTATATCTTGGCAAATGATGATGATTTGGAGACTAAATCAGATGATTACTAGCGTGGATATATGAATGCTTTGAGTGCACAACAAAAAAAATATTCTCTGAGGAGAAGAGATGTACCTATCAATCCTATTCAGAAAAGGAAATAAGTCCAGTCAAAGAATGATCTTCAGAAAAAGGGTAAAGAACCTGCAGATCAGAATCATAGCAACATCAATCAGCGATCAACAAGCTCAGCTACTAAAGATAAAGATGTTCAGAAGCAGGAGACTGTGACAAGGGATCTAAATCTTAGAAGAGATACTGCTATCAAAGTGGTAGATAAAGTCACAACCTTCAATTTAGAAAATGAAAGAGCTAAATTGAAAGTTCCCATTCCTTTGACAGAGTTAGTAAAGAATAATCATTACAAAGATTAGGTGTCTAAAATGTTGCTGATTGATCCTTTTGTTTGATATGGTTAATGTTGAAGATGACCACCTCGAGCTCATTTTTGGTCTAGCTATATATGGGAAATTAGGAGAGAGTGAAGTTCCTCCTTTTTATTTGAGCCTCAGACTGCATGAGTACATACTTCAAAATACTATGCTTGATTCCGGTGCCTCTCACAATTTGACGCCTAAGGCTATTATGGAAAATTTAGGCATGGACATCACCCGACCCTATCATGATCTGTACTCATTTGATTCTGGTAGAGTTTGTTGCATTGGTCCCATTAAATATTTAGTGGTTTCCTTAGATCATATTCCAGCTAAGAATATTTTGATGGATGTGGTGGTGGCTAATATACCACCTCGGTTCGGAATGCTACTATCTAGACCATGGGTAGCCAAACTCAAAGGTACTTTACAACTTGACTTTTCCTATGCTACTATTCCTGTTTTTGGGCAATTGCGGAAATTTTACCAAGAAAAGAAAATGAAGTATATGATTACTAGTAAGGAGAAGCCTATCAATCATCTGATACATGCTATACATACAGATCTTGAATATTTGTTTTTTTTATAACGATGGTGATTTGAATGATGTAAATAATCAACTAGTAATAGCAGAAGATATTCCAGAAGTTTTAGAAAATTTTAGAGCAGTTTTGGATAAAGAAAGAGAAGTGGTGACTTCAGAAGTGATGACCTCTGAAGTGGTGATTTCTTCCAAGTAGCCTCTTGAAGAACAAAAAATTAGTCCAGAAAAGAAAAATGAAGTGATTGTCCCAAGTAAAACAGAGTCAAAAGTTGAGTTTCAGCATCTAGAAGATGAAGAGGGACTTTGGAACATGTATTTCGACGGTGCTTTGGGTAAAGAAGGTGCAGGTATTGGTATTTGGATCCGAAGTCCCATTGGTAATTCAGGTGGAATTCCAGCTAGTGTTAAAGAATGCTCTTATAAATTGGATTTTAACTATTCTAATAACGAAGCGGAGTATGAAGCCTTGATTACAGGTCTTAAAATTTTGAAGAAACTTGATGCAAAATGAATTTCTGTTTATGGTGATTCTGAGCTTGTCATAAAGCAGGTGAAAGGAGAGTATCAAGCAAATCATTCGTGGATGAGAGCTTATAGAAATGCAATCTTGGATGTCCTAAAAATATTTCCTGAATATACATTAACAATAGTACCAAGAACTGAGAACATCATTGTAGATTCTCTTGCTACAATAGCAAGTAATCTCAAAATTATGATGAACTTCAGTAATAAATTTTAAATTCATGTCAAACATAGACCTATTGTTCCAGATAATTTAAGGTACTGGCAAGTTTTTTGGGATGACAAAGAAATAAATAGCTTTTTGCAGAATGAAGGAAAGTTTAAAGATGCTTTTATTGATGATATTTGTGATGTTAATAATCAAGAGATAGAAGCTCGTCAGATGAATGCTTTGCAACTGAAAGATAATGTTATTCCTAGAGGTCTGATACCTTTAGAAGATATGTTCGATTAGGATGATGTGGCAAGGAAACCAACATTGACTCCCACAGAAAATGGCGTGGAAGATGTGAACCTTGGAACAACAGACAAGCCCAAGATGGTTAAGTTGTCTAAGACATTGTCTTCCAAGGTGAAAGATAAGTACATTAAATTTTTGTCTGAATTTTCTGATATTTTTGCATGAGATTATGCAGATTTGAAGGATTATGATAAGAATATTATTCAACACACTATTCCCATCAAGCCAGATCAGAAACCCTTCAGGCAGAAGTTGAGAAGGATAAACGAAAGATTGTTGCCATCCATCGAGAAAGAGGTAAATCGCTTGTACAAATTTGGTATCATTGTGCCAATTAGGTTTTTTGATTGGATTTCAAATTTGGTGCCGGTAAGGAAAAATACCAGAGAGATAAGGTTATGTATATATTTTCAAAATTTGAATAAAGTATCTTTAAAGGATAATTATCCCCTTCCTAAGATGGACCATGTTATGCAAAAGGTAGTTGGAGCATCGCGGATGTCACTACTGGGCAGTTATTCAGGTTATAATGAGATTTTGGTACATGAAGAAGACCAAGGTAAGACTGCTTTCACAACACCGTGGGGAAATTTTTAGTATGTTAAAATGCCATTCAGACTCAAGAATGCAGGGGCTACTTTTCAGCGAGCGATGGATATAGCCTTTGCTAATGAGAAGGATGTTTTCTTAGTAGTGTATCTTGATGATTTGACAGTATTTTCTGGTTCTGATGATCAACATTTGTATCATTTGAGAATTGTTTTTCAGAAATGCAAGGAGTTCGGGATTTATTTAAATCCGAAGAAGAGTCTTTTTTCCTTGGAGGAAGGAAAACTACTTGGTCATATAATTTCCAAAGATGGCATTCGCATTGATCCTTCCAGAGTAGAAGCCATTTAGAAGATAGCATTTCTGTAGAACAAAAAAGAGATACAGGCTTTCAATGGTAAGATGAACTTCTTACGCAGATTTTTCCCTAATTTAGTTGAGCATTTGAGAGAAATGACTAATATTTTGAAGAAGGAAAACAATGTAAAATGGACCACCAATGCTATGAAGTCATTCAACTTAGTAAAGCTTGCTTTAAGTACAAACCCTGTTTTGGTTAGTACAGATTATATTAGTGATTTCATAATATTTTCATTTTCATTCGAGCATACTTTGGCTTCTGTTTTTATGCAAAAAATAGATCAGGTTAAACAACCTATTGCTTTCTTCAGTCGAGTAGTTTGAGATTATTTTCTTCGCTATAACATTATTGAGAAACAAGCTATATTGTACATTCACATACTGTTTCCTATGTTCCAAATACAATGGTAAAATAGATTCTCACACAGATTGATCCTGAAGGTCGGAGAGGTAAGTGGATAGCAGCTATGCTAGAGTATGATCTTGAGATTAGGCCTACCAAACTAATCAAGGGACAGGGGTTAGCCAAGCTGATGGCTGAATCCAACTTGCATGCTTTAGACATAAACCTTATTGCAACAATGTCAGATGATGATGAAAATGGCGCTTTAATACAGGTATCTGAAATGTTTCTTACTTCACCATGGTATTCTGATATAGTATATGTTCTTCAGCACTTAAGTCCTCCTCCTGGAGTGTCAAAAAGTCAGGGTAGGTATTTGAAATTGAAATCTGCCAAATACTATATTCTAGTTAGTGCCCTTTATTCGAAAGATCCAGGAGGTATTCTTTTAAATTGTCTGGTTAAAGATGAAGCTAAGAAAGTAATGGATGATTTTAATAGGGGAGATTTTGGAGGCCATTTGTTTTGGAAAACAACAACTAACAAAGTGTTGAGAGTAGGGTATTATTGGCCAACTTTATTTTCTGATTTATACAAAACAGTCACAAACTATCATGAATGTCACGTTTTTCAGGGAAAAAGGAAACTCCTTCCTCTTTC
Source organism: Pinus albicaulis (assembly GCA_034641835.2). Lineage (NCBI taxonomy): Eukaryota > Viridiplantae > Streptophyta > Pinopsida > Pinales > Pinaceae > Pinus > Pinus albicaulis. The sequence continues at coordinate 1,072,275,947 of CM076574.1, forward strand.
GATGAAGCCTATTGTAGTAAATGCTCCTTTTCAACAGTGGGGACTTGATTTTATTGGGGAAATTCATCCCACATCATCGACACAGAACAAATGGATTCTAACAGCTACCGACTACTTCATCAAGTGGATCGAGGCTATTCCTACAAGGCAAGCAATGGACACGGTAATCATTCAATTTTTAGAATCCAATAGTTTGTCTCGTTTTGGTTGTCCTCACAATATTATTACAGATAATGCTGCAACATTTAAGTCAAAGAAGATGGTCGAGTTTTGTCACAAGTATAATATCAGATTGGGTCATTCCACCACATATTATCCACAGGACAATGGATTAGCTGAGTCCTCTAATAAATCTTTGGTAAATATCATCAAGAAAATGTTGGAGGAGAAAAAGAAAAATTAGCATAGGAAGCTTACAAATTCTTTGTGGGCAGACCAAGTGAGCACAAAGAAGTCAATAGGTATGTCAACTTTTGAACTGGTTTATGGTATAGATACAATGTTTCCCACATCACTTGCAGTTCCGGTTATGAGATTATTGCAGGAGGCAGATAGTGAAGAACATGATATGCAACGTCGAATCAATCAAATGATCCACCTTCAAAAAACATGAGAGGAATTTTCCCAAACTACTTCTAAGCTTCAGGAGAGAATTAAGAAGATTTATGATTGAAAAACCAAAGAAGATAAATTTCAACTGGAGGATGTAGTGCTGAGATGGGATGCAATAAATGAAGATAAAGGTAAGCACGGGAAGTTTGAAAATATTTGGAAGTGACCCTACAAGATCTTGGCCTATCGAGGAAAAAATGCCTATTTGCTGCAGGAGATGAATAGAGAGGAATATTCAGGAGGGCCAGTCAATGGTAGGCTTCTGAAACATTATTATTTCTGATGCAACTTCTGAAAGAAATGTTTCACTGTCATTGTAAATACCAGTTTATATTTTCTTCAAGGTTTGAGGCAGAAGATCATCTTGGCTTGGGGCCCGAAGTGAAGGCTATAAAGCTTATTGATTTTCTGTTGTTTTCAAAGTTGTGAGTCAGTCTTGTTAGCGTCAAAGTTAGTTTTGAGTTAGTTCTGGTTTTTGAGTCATTTTACTAAATCTGCAGTTTTTTGGATTGTTTGACCGTATTTACCCAATGGTTAGGCACTTGGTCTACGATGTTCTTGACACCTCCAATGAGCTACCATCCCCAATAAGGCTAATGTTAGTGTCAGTATTGGTATAATTCCACCATGGATAAAAACGCATTTGCATGTGCATCTTAGGTGTCCCATACTGAATAAATTTTTATCATTCCATTAGGTCATGACATAAATTTTCTTCGCTGGTGGTTGTCCTTGTCAAACAAACTTTTTCTCCCTCCAAGATTCATATTGCTGACTCATTGGAGGATAAATATCCACTTAGATTACTTTTCTCCCAGCAATTGTCAAGTTAAAATATAGGTAATGGGGTTGCAATAAAAAATCATGGTCGTGGTGCGGAGTAAAATATAATGGCAGAAACGTTGTACGGCTTGAACAATTGCCAATGCTAATTTTTTGACATGAGCATAACCTGTTTCAGTGTCAAGAATATTTCGGCTAAGATAATAGATGACATGCTCATTACCATCATCATGTCTTGTACCAGAACCATGGCGATATTGCTAAAAGCGGTAACCAGATAGAGTATATAATCGCGATGATAATTTGGGGGACGGAAAATAGGAGCATTGACAAGCATGGTATTCAATACATCGAAAGATTTTTGGGAAATCTCATCCCATAGTAATTGGACGCCTTTCTTAAGCAATCGCATAAAACCTTTAGCTACCTCAGCATAGTTTGGTATGAAACGACGCAGGAAATTAGCTTTCCCTTGAAAACTCTGCAACTGGTGTAAAGAGGAAGGGGAGGGGAGATTAATAATAACTTCGACCTTAAGAGGATTGAGACAAATTATGTCTTTGGAAACAACAAACCCAAGGAGTCTGCTGGAATCGACACATAAGACACATTTGTGCAGATTAAGCCGAATGTTGTAGCATCTACAACGAAAAAAAATAAGAAAGAGGGGTTCCGAGTGGTCGTGATGCTGAGTGGAATGAGCCGGAAGGTCATCTAGGTAAGGTTGGAACGTGGCACCAACGTTTTTCAAGCCAAAAGGGACCTTCTTATACGCGAAAGTGCCCCACGGATAGATGAAGGCAGTTTTATGTTGATCAGCCAAAAGGATATTAATCTGGTTATAACCATAGAACCCATCCATAAGGGAGAAAACCACACTCCCATCACATTCGTCAATAAACTGATCGATGAAGGGAGTGGGATAGTTATCCTTAGGACAAGAACGATTGATATCGCGGTAATCCACACAAACTCGAATGATGCCTTGATTTTATCCACTGGGGTAATGTTAGAGACCCAATCTGTCAATGGGATCGAACAAATGAAGCCTGCTTTGAGAAGTTTTTCAACTTCTCCCTTTATGGCAACAACCTTTCTAGGGTGCATGGGGCGAAGGCATTGGCGAACATGTTTCGCATCAGGGTAAGTGGGTATCTCGTGCATGACTATACTCGGATCAATGAAGGGAATTTCCTCATAGGAGCAAGAGAAAACGTCTCGAAATTCACGGAAGAGGCTAGTATAGACCTCAATCTCATTAGGAGAACATGTCTCCCCAATATGGATGTTCTCGACAACCCCCAGTTTAACGGAGATGTCAATAGGAATCGTCTGAGTGATATTTCACATGTTGCCTTCTGTGAAAACTTCATGTGTCAAAATAGGTGTTTGAAGTAGTTGGGAAGGAACTTGGGGAGAAAAATTCTCAAGACAAGTAGACATTGCCCCAAGACCAGGTAAAAAGGAGGAAATATGATGATTACCGTCCCAGGGAGGATCCTCGAGAGACATGGTTTCCATAATGGCTTCATCAGTTGGAAATGTCTTGTTCAAGGGATCTGGAGAATCTGAAGTGCCGAGCCAAGGGGATTGAGAATGCATGTCGAGAGGCATACTTGAAGAAGTATGATCAAAAGGAGAAGCCAAAGCTGAGATGATCTCACAATAATCAATTTTTATTGGGCTTAACAGCATGACATCACCAAATGAATCAACCAGATCAGGTGAAGGGATGATCCAGGGATTAGAAGAAGTGGAGATGATATTGACCTGAGTAGTGTTGGGCGGAAGAAGAGAAAAAAGACCCATAAGGGCAGGACCTTTGAAAAGTCTTGGCCCCACACTTTCATAAGGCGTGGGAATGTGGTCTACATATGGAACATTTCTCTCTGAAGAAGTGGAGGTAAAAAAATATAACTAATCAACAGTGATAATCTTTCCTTCGTGTGAGAAACGAAGAACACGAAAGAGAGTGGACGGTACACATAACATGACGTGAGTCCAACTGCGACTGAGGAGGAGATTATAGTTGAGTTTTGCGTCAATGACTTCAACCTCGACATTAATCGTTTTTCCTTCCAACGTGATAGGTAAGCTTGTGAGGATACCAAGAGGGAGAGATTCCCTTCCATCGAAGGCCTCTAAAGAATTTGGAGACTGGTTAAGGGCTATAGAGCCAATGGCTTTCCAGCATGCAAGTAGATGCAACTTCGTCTACAATTGGTCGATGGATATTCTTACCATTAATCCCAACTTGGATAATCAAAGCAAGTTGGTGAGGGAGACGCGAGACAAAATTTTCCAGATCAAAATTGATAAGGCTCGATTCGACAGGGTCAACTCCTTCGATAGTGGATTACAAAGCCTTCCATTGTGACGAACAACTTTGAAGTACCTCTAGCGTGGAAATGGAAAATGGCACATGAGAAAAGTCCTCAACAATACTATAATGCTGAGTGGTACAGACGTTCAGGTTATAAGAGGACTTACGGAGCACACCTTTGGAAGGTTGCCGTACAACAGGCTCAGAACTAGGGCTTTCAATATGACGAGGGTCAGAAGCAGGCAAGGGAGAAGGTGTAGGAGAATCTGCAATTTCTTTCCCCGCTGCTTGACGCGGTTCTATATAATATTTTGAACTGGTAGCAATAGATATGGGTTCAACACCATTCATCATGAAAACTTGAGAGCCAAAAGGGGTGGAAGACTGGGGTTGCTCCACCATTTGAGTTTTCTGTGATGGGAACCGTTCCTTAAGAATATCCAGATTTCCTTGGGTGACTTTGAGTAGTTGACTCACTTCGGCCCGTCGTGAACAATCGTTGGTGTAATTCTCATCATCACATATCAGACAGGGATACTTCGGCTTACGTTTCAAACCATCATCACTATTGGTTTTAGGAGAATCCTATTTCGGGGTATCGTCTTTGGCCTTGCCTTTACCCTTCTTCTTACCTTTGGAAGCTTTATCTGCCAAGAAGGATTGGAAGACATTCACTTTCACGGTTTTACTAGGATTGGAGGGTGGATGAGAAGCAATATCGGTATAAGGGGTGGATTTCTGCTTCACAGGATTAGGAGAAGACTTACGGGAAGTCTGAGAAATGAAACCAATGATACCATCGACAGATGGTGTTGCCGGTGATTTGGAAGTTCCAGGTCATGGAGCATCGGGCAAGAGATCATAAAGCATGCCAGACTGGGAGTAAACCAGATCGAGGTACTAAGCACGAGCAATGGCCTGCTCTTTGGTGACACATACCCCCATAGCACTGTCCTTAGCTATCAGACCGACAAAAGAGGTAGTGAACCAGTTAGTCAGAAGTTGATCAGGGGTCTCAAACTTGATCAAACTACGACACCGTCTCCATTCATGAATGTGATCAGAGATATGTGTGGTCCTATCTTGTTTCAAGGACATAAGGAGGTACGTTCCCGTTTCATAGCGAACCGGTAACTGAAAGTGTGTGAGAAACGCCATTGCAAGGGAGTTGAAACCTTGGAAGATTCCAAAGGAAAGTTCTATGTAACACTTTGTAGTGGCACTAGTGAGAGTCCTTTGGAATAGACGTAAGTGAATAGAATCATCAATCCAGGAGTTAGAGGAGCACCATAGGTGGTATGTCATAATATGCGCCCGGGGGTCTTCTCCGGATTTGCCTTCGAACTTGAGACAATTGTCAGGAATCTTGGTGGGAACTGGGGGCCAATATGGATCATGAAGAATGGGATCATTTGTTAACTTCGACACATCAGGCCATTCCAATGTAGCCAGGAATGGAAATTGCGGGTTAAAAGGCATCACAAGCCTTTGATAAAGACTGACGTTAGGGTTCTTACCAGGTCGGGAGAAATTTTGAGCTCATATGTTTTGTCCCAGAGGATTTTGTCCATAGGGGGTATAATTTTTGAAATTATGCCCATAGCCCGGCTAGAGACCAGGGTACTGGTTCCGAGTAAACAACTGAGGTCCAGTTTGAGCAATGTATGGATTCCGTTGTGGGATGAAAGCAATGCCTTAGGGTTTACCTTGTGCCATAAAAGGTTAACCTTAGGAAACCAACGGTTGGCCTGGATGTTGAGGTTGAATAGGATGTCCCTGAAAAACAGGTTGGCTTGATGGTTGAGATAATCTAGGCTACCCCTGAAGACCAGGTTGACCTTACTAGCTAATAGAAGGTTGACCTTGTTGCACAAGAGGAAGGCCTTGCTGAACGTAAGGCTGGTTCTGTTTTACAAAAGGCGGTCTCTGAGGTGGATAAGTTTGCCCCTGAGGACCATTAGGCACTCCTTGCTGAATGTGGGGTTGACCCAGATGACCGTAGGGTTGTCCCTGTTGGGCTGAAGGTTTTCCCTGTAAATGGTAGGGTTATCCTTGCGGGCCATAGGTTTGTCCCTATTGGTACGTCAACTGATTCGGGGGTTGATTTGTTTGAAAATACAATGGAACTGGCTGGACAGGCCCATGGTAATATATGTGATTCCCGAACTCATCGTAGAGATGTGGTGGATTGATCGGAGCCTGAACCTGCTGAGAACCCTGACGAAGGTAGTTATTATGTTGAACAACATCATATATTGGTCGTATGGAAAACCTCCCGGAATAGGATTAGAAGAGATAAGCAGACTACCAATAGGTTTATTGAATCCTGATATGTGAGGTTGTGATCCACTCACAATGGGACCACCAGACATCGTGAAAGCATTGGGATGCGTTCCATGAATAGTAGAAACTCACTAAATTTATGTAACCAGGCTATTACACCAATTTTTGTCATCTAACTTGTTACTATTAGATGGACCAAAATACACCATGTAAGACCAATTCTACCCTAAGTAAAATTGCTTTCACTATGAAAAATAACTTAGTAATCGTTAATTTATTAAGTTGTTTATGGTCTAAACAGGAAACCCCATGAGGAAATATTGGATAAATCCATATTTTTTTTTTATTTTCCTCAAGGAATAATTAGTTAAACAGCAGTTTAATTAATATTCCTAGTCATAATTAACCCAAAACATGAAAATTAATTAGATAAATCATTATTTATCTTATTATTTTATAGGAATAATTTGTTGAGAATGCAGCAAGATGATGTAGCTTGGTGAACTGAAGTCACCTTCACCAAGTGGGCCCGCAGGAAAATTCTGGCGCAAAGTCTATTTTTAGACTATGTCTATTTTTAGACATATGGAGCATGGTTCGGGGATTCCAGTTTGAGATTCTTGGAGCATTGGTCATGTTGGTAAAAATAGATGAGACTCTATTTTTTAGGTCAAAGAGTTCGAAGGCTATTTTTAGACTGCCTCTTCTAAAAATATGGAAGTCAAATATTATTTACCCTTAATAATATTTGGACTCTAAACAGCAGTTTACTCTCTTGGAGCACTTCAGTTTGAGCTACAGATGTGGCACATGCAACTGCCAGAAGGAAATATGCTTTTCTTATGGGGTATTGAGCTCATGCATGGTTGACTTCAGTTAGGACTTCAGTGGCAGAAGTTTGGAGGAGTTAATGAGACAGCTAGTGGAGTTGTGTTCTGTTTATTTTAGTTGAACTAGTTGAGATTAGTTTAATTAGCTAATCAATTAGTTATGAGTGGAGTGAATTAAATATTATTTAATTAATTAATTAGTAACTCATTATTCAACTCAAGAACACATCGGTTCACTACAGTGTATGATCAGTTCAGTGGAGACCAGTGAAAGAGGTAGATGAAAGGGTGGAGTTAGCTATCAGTTGTGACTATACTGTTGCTATTTGCAACACACAGATAGGAGGAGTAAGCCCATGAGGATTGCACAGTTCAGGCTGGTGGTTTATCTATATAAAGAGGCCATCACATAGCATTGAAACACGCAATAGAGGCAAGGCAATTGGCGGTGAGTTTTGAACCAGTAACCTGTTCAAAACTGAGCTAGATTGTGGGTAACTGTATGAGAAAGTACTGAGTACTTGTGAGGAGTATTGTACTAAGTTTGTTACCTGATTTCTCCATTATAATATACACAATAGCTGCGGGGTTTTCAGCTATAAGCTTTCCCCATACATACTGTGTTAATGTGTATGATGATTTGATGTGTTATCGCTTGATTTTATTTCCGCATGTGTGATGATCTGAGTTGGTTGAGTGGAAGAGATTATGTGTTGTGTATGAAGTTCAAATAGTATGTGACCAGGATAGTCTCGGTGGATAATTAATCATTATTCAGCAAATTTCTACATAATTATTTAAACCTTATTTAAATAATATTCCTTGTTAAATTTGACTAAATCATTTATAAATAATTGAACAAATCATTATTTATTTAATTATTACTACCACATCCTTAAAATAATAAATAAATAATTTATTTATTTATTATTTACAAATAAAGGGATTTGACCAAATTCAAATTCTTTTCCCCTCCAACAAATATAATAAAATATTCCATAAAAGTTGGATCTAGATTTGGTTAATAATATTTTAATTATGCACCAATATCTAGACTAACTCAATATTTTGTTATAAAGAGAAGGTTTTTTCTATTCACTCACTACCTTTTGTTGCCTAAAGATCACTCTGGATCTATACTTTTGGTCTGACTTTGATCCTCCATCATTGTCATATTTTGCTACCATTTTTCTTGTGAGCTCCCTTTGAGTTCCATTTTTTGTCTGGGTTTTCTACACCATCAAGAGAGAGAGAGATCTTAGATCTGAAGTGCTAAAGACTTACAAGAACACATCCCATTGAGGGGGACTGGTAAAATATTTCTATGTTCCCTTCCCAGGTGTCAAAAAATACAAAAATTCTTTAAAAATATTCTTGTCTTGTCTATTGGATGCATGGAGCAACTCTTGCTTTTATTTATTTCTTAAAGTCTTTTTCTGCATAGATCTAGATTTCGTAGCATTTATCTTTGTCAACTAAATATAGATCTAAAGAAATTGGCAACCATCTTTGATGTTAGGGCTGTTTGTTATGCACAACTAAAGTGAGTTTTTTTTGTACACTTGGGGTTAGAATTCATCCTAACAACTGGCGACTCCACAAGGGTTTACAATTACGACCTTTGTCATTTTTTAGATACCTGCATGACCAGTAGCTTCAAACCCTAGGGTTTCTCTTCAGATTATTTTTTTGCTTTTCTTGATGTTGTTTTTAACCTATAAAACCATAAAACTGTAAAAATTCTAACTTACGTGTGTTTCCGGACCTATTGCGCAGGTGACAGGTATCAACTGCAGCTGAGACGACAATTTTTTCTGAAACCTGCTCCCGAGAGTGCCAGAAGTGCAAGTCACACTTTTTGGGCCAAAAACTGCGACCTGAACCTCCAGGATGCATAAAATTGCCCCAAACTTGTGACCTCTACATAAATCATGTCAAAAACTGCGGCTTGAAATTTTTGCGGGATTTTTTTTGAGATTTTTTTAGGTTTATCTCAACGTCTGTTCAGGGTTGTCTGACCTCCAACCCCGCCCATTTTGGACTTGTACTTGCTCTATTTTACTCGTCGAAGTTGGAACCTTGCCCCTAGGGCTTCAGTATGCTTCCACCTTTCTAGGAGGAGTTTAGCTGAAGCAGGGCGTCTGAAATTTCAGTATGTTCAGCCATTTTTGAGATTTGGTCCTGTACCTTCAGATCCATTTTAGATTGGTTATTAATCCATCCAAAACACCTATTTTCAGTTTTGTTTGGTCCTCCTCCAGGGTCCCCTCCATTTCCCTTTAGGTTGTAGCCTTTCGCCACCTGATTTGTAGCACTTTTCCCTCTGGTTTTTTTTTTTTTTTGGCACCTATTTCTAGTAGATCTGACCTTTAGATCATTGTCCCTCCTGAATTTAGATCCATTGGCTATTTTGTTGTGTTTTGACTAGATTTTTTCCCACCCACAGACTAGTTGTTGAGGCATCATTAGCTGTTTATTTTCTGTTATATTCAGTTTCCTTTACTGTTATTTGCAGATTTATTTACAATTATACAACACACTTTTTTCTTTTTCTCTACAAACATTTGGGTTGAAAAATTAAATTTAACACACTTAACACACACACCCTAAGTGAAGAAATGCCTGGTCAACATCACGAGGAAAAGACTATAACATTGTAATCATTTGATCCTGCACCTCTCTTCCCTTGTTTCGACATTGTAATCATTTGATCATGCACCTCCTTTCCCTTGTTGGTCTCTCTTCCTTTTTTAATATGTGTTTGTTCTTTCATCATTGCTCCCCCAAGGCATTTATCCCGGAGAATTCTTGGCCTTCATCCTTAGTTTCCATTAGGAATAATTACTCCTTCGCGTACGATTTGAGTTAGTCCTCCACCGAGTCCTCATTCCGACTCCGCTTCTAGTTCATTGGGTTCCCCTTCTGGTTTCATCCCTGGTTCTCCCCTTGTCACCTTCACCATGTCTGGTTCAGGACCTAACGCTGGTGGTAGCCCCGACCCTAATGCTGGGAATACTACTTGTGGGACCGCAATATGAACTATACCGACTGATCCCTTGCTCCCTTATATGGCAGGTCTCAATCTTCCCGATTTTAACCAGTTGATAAATGACCCCATACGCCATGACGCTGGTTGGCCTGCTATGCCAACCAAGATCCCTTTCGACATCCCCAAGTTTGAAGGTCTTGCTGGAGAAGATCTTACAAACCATGTTTGATCTTTCCACATGTGTTTTTCATCTAACTCCATTACCCATGACTCTGTTCGTCTTCGGTTGTTCCAACGTACGCTTACTAGAGAAGCTTTTAAGTGGTATGTCGATCAGTCTTCTTCCTCTCATACCACTTTTGCGACTCTTGCTCGGGCTTTTTTGTCTTATTTCTAGCTTTCCCTTCTTTATGAAATTGGTACCAAACTTTTGACCTCTTTCCGTTAATCTTCTGCGACCCGCCTATCTGATCATGTCCAGGAATGGCGGCGAAGAAAGAGCCTATGTCGAGCCCCTACCTTCGAAGACCATGTATACATGGAATGGTTCCCTAGATTCCTATTGCCTGCTGTTGGAAAATATGTCGCATCTCATTTCCCTCAGACCGAGGAAGCTGCTCTCTAGATTGCGTTAAAATATGACCTAATCTATGCACAGTCTAGTTGTGTTTATACCGTCTTACCTGATCTCCCTAGACCTAGTGGTGCCAACGCACTGGGGGAATCCCATGCTGCTAACGGTATCGTTGGAGACCTTTCTCATTCATACACTCATCCTCCCATGGGTTATGGTTTCCCTCAGGGAGGGGCCAACTCCTCCAGCATTTTCCCCCCTCCCGGTAGCATGTATCCAGGATACGTCATGCCTCCTCCTTTTGCCCAACCTGTTTACCACAATTTTGCCCAACCTCCTTATTACTCGTATCCCTAGCTTGGTGCTCCATCTCCTCCAGCATTAGCACCCCCGCCTCCCTTGCCTTCTCAACCCCCGCAACAGCAGCCACCACCCCCCCGGGGGCAAGTGAATGCACAACAGGACGCGATTAATCCTCCTACTTCCAAAAAGAAGAGGAAAGACACCCAAAATAAATATGCCCCTGGTAATCCAGGACCTAATCCGCAAGGGAATGCACCTAACATTGCTAACCAACAACAGGGCACTCAGCCCAAGCAGGACAGGCCTGTTCGCACGAATAAGCCTTATGATTGTTGTGGTGTCTATGGTCATTACACCCATGATTGTCCTTTTTTTACCACAAATGTGTCAGATGTTTGAGACTCAAGCAAAATAGTGAGGAAAACAAGCCTCCCCTTAGGTTCCTCCAAATGCTGCACCTATCCAGCCGACTGTGTTTACCAATCCTTTCCCTCAGTAAGGATTCGTGGCTACCCAACCACCTGAAGGTCAGGTGGCCACTCAACCTCCTCCATCTGGTACCTCTGATTACCAGATTCTAATGATGAAATATGACCAACCCATTACCATTGACCTCAACCTTCAGAATCGGTCTCGTGAGTACAATAAGCCTCCCGCTACGTCTGCCCCCGAGCCCCTTCTTCAAGTCCCACAGAGCCTCTTTTGAAAACCAATAGTCCTTTACAGATCCCTCAACATAAGGTAGAGGTTCATACCAAGATCCCCATGGGACCATTATGCCGAAACACTGCTTCTAGAAAAGCTACCCATTCGTATAGTATAGTAGATGATTTAGCGCAATCTCCTGCTACCATCTCAATGCTGGAACTCCTCTAGTCGTGCCCTTCACAAAGAAAATCTCTACTAACTGCCATGGGCGCCATGGATCCTTCAGATGATCGTTTGATCATCTTCGATGTTGACCGGTAAGAAAATCCTCCCCTTCCTGCTTTCGTCGCCTTCCAAATCCCCGTCAAGATCTGGAATGCCAACGTCTCCCGTTGTATCATTGATGAGGGGGCATCCACCTGTGTGTTGTCCGCTTCGGTTTGGAAGCAACTCGTATCTCCTGAGTTGGCCCCTTCCACTATCACCCTTCGAGCATGGGATGGCCACTCTTCCCAGCCCATTGGCCTGTTCCACAATTGTCCTATTACTCTTGCGGGCAAGACTGTTTGCGTTGGCGTAGAAGTCATTGATGCCTCCTTAGATTACAATATTCTATTGGGTCGTAGCTACACTTATGTGATGTCTGCTGTCCCATATGCAGTTCACTGCAAGATGTCATTTCCTCATAACATAAAGATAGTCACCATTGACCAGTTGAAATATTACGAATTGAAGTCTTAGACCTCCCCTGAGTCCATCATATCTTCGGTGGCCAATAAGCAAACCGTCGAATCTTTGACTAGTGTCTCACCCGGAGTCTACAAAGAATCTGTTCATTCCCTAGTCTTCCTCCTCCTGTCTCTAATCCCAGCTCGTCAAACGTTTTCATGATGCAATCGTCTCGGGCTTCCCTCAAGCGACCCGCTTCGACTAGTCAGCAGCTGCGCCCTCCACAACCTGCTCCTAGCACTTCGACCCAACCTTGAGGACCCCCTCCTTAAAGCCCTTCATCTGAAGCTGGTATCCATGAGCCTCTTTATCCTCCTAGCACGCTTCCTCCTGGCCTTAACCATCTCGGAGATGTCCCGCTTGACTATTACCCCTTCGGTTAGATACCATTCTTAGTTCCCCCTCTTGGAGTGTTTTCGGTACTTGTTATGGCTACCTTATCCCTTCCTAACCCTTACCTAGGGATCCCAGTCTGGTACATTGATCCCCCATCTGCTATCCTGCCTAGTTAGCCAAAAACTTATCTTGCTTCGACCCAAGTTCAATCGGTCCCCATGACTACCGTGCCTCAGCCACCTCAACAGGAACCTCCTCCTATTGCGACAACTTTGGGTGAAGGGGGAAAAGCTCGCAAGAAGGCACCTAAAGACAAGGTTGGCCCAACAAACCCTGCTCCTTCTCAGCCTCCAAAGCATACCACCCGATGTGCTTTGTGTGATGTTGTCGATCATGCCACCCATACATGTCCTGAATTGCCTTGCCTCAAGCCCATGGTTAATGAAACGTTTACAGAGTCTGATATCCCTGAGGTCTATGTCACTATACCCAATTCAGTCCCGAAACTCAAATCCTTGTGCAAAAATAACCCTTGTGCTTTGTGTGATTTCCATGGCAACTATACTCACCTTTGTCCATGCCTTGAAGAGTACTGCTCCTCTTTGGAAGTGGTCCGCAAATTCGAGGCCAAGCTCAACGAGTCCACTGCTCCCTTATTTGCATGTTTTGCTTCAACAAAACCAGAGGACACATTCACTCCCATTGACACTCCCCCTCCAGATGTCGAAATGATAGAGTCTTCGACTACCTTCCACTACCTGTCATCATCTATGAGATATGACTGCATTTTAATATATAAGAAGACTCTGTTTCCAAGCGTAATTCGTATTTGAAGGCTGTTGCCCGAGGCTGGTGCAGAGGGCCCCTGCACACGCTGAGGTTTTGTGCATTACTGTATATTTTCTTGTTTTATTTCTTTAAGTTCATTGTGCCATAAGTCATTCACGTGTTTATACATTGCATCTTTCATGGTATTTATGCTTCATCTCTGTTCATAATCTTTCATGCTTTACATTTTACTTCTGTCCATAATCTTTCATGTTTTATGTTGTTGTTAATTGATCAGTGTTCTTGTTTCAGATTACAAATAGGCAGCCCGGGCATTTGCATATCTTTTGACTAATGACATGGAATCAATATTGTTCTGCTGCTAATTTATTTTTCTTAGTTTTTGTTTAATTCCAGTACTGCTTTGTTTATTTCATTCTTGCACATTTGCTTCAGTAGTTAGATTTAGATATATTAAATTGCTCATGTCATTTTCAGTTACCTCCGAAAACCATAGTTGGACTAATGGTGAGGGATTGAAGTATGAGTGTGTAGTTTGATATTAGTTTACTTTCTGCAAGTTAGAAATATTAAGTTGCTCATGTCATTTTCAGTTACCTCCGAAAACCATAGCTGGACTAATGGTGAGGGATTGAAGTATGAGTGTGTAGTTTGATATTAGTTTACTTTCTGCAAGTTAGAAATATTAAATTGCTCATGTCATTTTCAGTTACCTCCGAAAGCCATAGCTGGACTAATGGTGAGGGATTGAAGTATGAGTGTGTAGTTTGATATTAGTTTTTTTTTCTGCAAATTAGATATCAGATTGCTCAAGTTGTTTATGGTTACCTCCGAAAGCCATAGCTGGACTAATGGTGAGGGATCAGAATATAAGTTGATGTAATTTGATTTAGATTTACTTTGTTGCAATTCTGGATTTCTTTAAGCATAGTTTCTTTTGTGTTTAGACAGCAGCAAGGATAGTTTGGTTTTCATGCTCAATAATTCACTGTTTGATTTACTAGGTTAGCAGCACATTTTCATTTCCTTTCAGTTTTGTCATTGTATGTTTCAAATTCCTTTTGAAGTTTGAAGTTGGTAAATCATTATAAAGGATATCATTGCCTTGAACAATTATAACCATACTTGTTTTTATTTTAGAATTTCCATCTCACATTAGAAAACCAAAAACGACAAAAAGGTAATAAATAGGTTATCTTGCACATATAGTGCGCCACACTTCATCAGCTTACGAATCCCGGATTGATAAATTAATGTAGCAATTTAGGACACACTAAATTGACCAAACATTTTTGCGCCGTTGCCGGGGAAGTGTAACTAGGTAGCCAATTTCTTAAAAAAAAAAAAAACAATAAAAAGAAGGGAAAACTTGATAACTTCTTGAAGTATGCTCTCCTCTTGCACCTAGTGTGATCTGGAGGATTAGAAAAGAGAGTTATTGGTTCAATAATTTCTTAAGTATGCTCTCTTCTTGCACCTAGTGTGACCTGGAAGATCAGAAAGAGAATTATTAGCCCAACTTTTAAAAAAATAAAAAATAAAAAATGACATGCATAGAGCAAGAGATTCTAGGGGAAGGTTTATAGCTAAAGCCAAGAGTTCGATTTTTACAACTCCATCTTCTTCAAGGCATAGACAAGATTCACCACCATCTACCCCTAGCCTTAAGATTTTTGGAATTCAAGGAGCAGCTAAATTAGAGGATTCTCCTATACCACCTACTAAATCTCATTTAGAAAAGGAAGAGACTCCCTCTCATCCTCCCTTGATAGAAAAACCAGAGGACTTTAAGGACTCTAAAGAAACTATCATGGCAGAGGAAATAATAGATGGATTTGGAGGTAGAGGTAGAGGTAGAGGAGGAGGAAACAATGGAGACAACAATGATGAAGGTAATAATGGAAGAAATAGGGAAGGAGACAACTTGTTTGGATTCCCTATAGTTGATGAGAAAACTCATACAACAATGAAAAATATCTCACCATCTGTCCTCCCCAACTTTTATGGATTGCAAAGTGAGGATCCTGAAACATTTCTGTTTGAGTTTGAAGTCGTGTGCCGAACCTATGACTATATGGAAGACTCTCAAAAACTCAAACTGTTTCCTCCAACATTGAAGGGAGCTGCTTTGAAATGGTTCATGGGATTAGCCACTCAATCTATTAGGACTTGGAATGATATGAAACAAACATTTTTGGATAGATACTTAGACTATTGTATGCCCACCAATCACAAGGATGAGGTATTCAAAATGATGCAAAAAGAAGATGAAAACTTGGAAGATTTACTTGAAAGATTTCAATACAACTTAAAAAGAGCAAAGATGAGCAACTTAGATGATGAAACCTTGAAAGCCCTCATATTAAAAGCCATTAGAGATGAATGGATAGATATTTTAAACATGATGGGGAAAGAAGACATTTCTCAACTTCCACTTCATGACATAACAGAACTATGTGTCCATCTCTCAAGAGGAAAATCTAAAACAGGAAAAGGGCCTAGGGATCCTTCTCTTATTAGGGCTAACAAATCTGCAACTGGATCAGTAAGTAGGGCAGAGATTGGTAACATGTTTGATGAATTCAAAACTTATATCTTAGGGAGCCTTAGTGAACAACTAGACACCCTTAAAATCCAAAACAAGCAGAAAGCAGAAACAGATGCTCTAGCCATATTTTGTCCGAAATGTAGGAAGAAACATGCTTTAAGGGAATCTCCCTTGGATGAAAAAGTTGTAGAAACATGTATAATTTGCTCAGAGAATCATGAGATCAAGGATTGTCCTTCAATTCCTGGACTCAAAGCTATCTTTCAAGAAGACCCAAATTCAGTAGAATCTCTCTGTTTTGTTGCAAGAAGACCTTGGCAGGGACAACAAACTCAAGGGTTTAACAACCCTATGAATCTTCAAACCCCACCTTGGAATCCTTGGCAACAACCTTGGCCCCAACATCAAAATCCATATCAGCCATGGGTACAAGGGATGCAAAATCCTTATGGGAGATTTGCTCAATTTTATCAATATCCTCCATATTTTCAAAATCAACAAGCTCCACAACTTCCAAACCCAAATCCACAAATTTCATTGCCATTTCCACAACAACAACCTTCTCAACAAAATCCAAATCCTCAACTCATGCTCCCATACCAACAAAAGACAAATCAACTTCCAACTCAGCCATTGCCAAATCCTAACAATAAGAATCCTCAGAATACTTACATGGTAGAAGGACAACAATTTCCTACCTATATGATTGTTCCTCTCAACGATGTACAACTCAGATCTGGTAGAGTTTTAGAAAAACCTTCTATAGATATTCAAGAGCAAGGTACCTCTGAGGAGGACTCTCTTAAAGTCAATGAGGGTTCTGAGGAAGCATCTCTTCAAAATTCAAACATTCAAAAAGAAAAAGAAAATTTAACACCCACAACTCCTATAGTTGAGCAACCTGCATCTTCATCTACACCTCCTTTTCCCGAAAGACTACAAATTGACAAGGGGGTGGAAAAACAAATCTTGTTGCCTAACTATGATTTTCTAGATGAATTGAAGAATGTTTGTATCAATATTCCCTTGCTACAAGCCATTCGAGAGATTCCCATTCTAGCAAAAACAATAAAGGAGTTGAGTTTCAAAAGACCAGGAAGGAAACTAAAAGACACAAGAAGAATCCACCTGGTAGGAAAAATTGCAGATATCATGATGGGAAAAATTACCATGTAGAAGTATGTAGATCTAGGAAGTCCAATTGTCAAGACACATATAAATGGGATAGAAATTCCAAACACATTGATTGACTTAGGGGCTGCTATCAACATTATGAGTAGACAGACTATGGAACAGCCAAAACTTCCTAACCTTCTTTTTACACCTACTTTACTGCAACTTGCAGATCGATCAATTATTAAACCAGATGGTGTATTAGAAGATATTTCAGTCTCCTTAGATTCTTGGGAATATCCAGTAGATTTTATGATTTTGACTCCCAAGAGTAATCTAGGAGGGCAACCACTTATCTTAGGAAGACCTTGGCTAGCCACAGATGATGCTTTCATTAGTTGTAGATCTGGGGATATGTACATTTCTAATGGTAATTCGACAAAGAAATTCAATTTGTATCCTCCAGCAAAAGCAATCACAGAAGTAGGAGACAATGAATGGGTTGATGATGAGGACACTATACAACCTGTCTTTACCATTTCTCAAATCAGTGAGGATAGTCAAATTCTGAACACATTAGAAAATTTTGAGACATCTTCAGAATATGACCCCACACAATTTCAGTTGGAATCTGACATAGAATATTTATCATCAAGAAAAATGTCTCTTTACTCTATGGAAGAGTTTGGTAGTTCTACTATTGAGATTTTTCCAGGAAAAACATTGAATATCAACAAACATTTGGAAAAGTCACAACAAGAAGAACTAGCCAAAATCTTGCAAAAACATTCTACTGCATTTGCATGGGAGTATACTGACATGAAAGGTATTGATCCTAAGACTTGCATCCATCATATCTATATTGAGGAAAACAATAGACCAATCATACAACCTCAAAGAAGGATGAATCCAAATCTTAGGGAGATAGTGAAAGAAGAGCTCCAAAAACTACTCAATGTAAACTTCATTTATCCAATTTCAGATAGCCGATAGGTTTCTCCTTTGGTTATAGTACCTAAAAAGAATGGTAAATGGAGGGTATGCATTGATTACAGGGAATTGAACAAAGAAACTTTGAAGGATCACTTTCCTTTGCCTTTTATCGATCAGGTATTAGATACATTAGCAGGTAAAAAGTACTTTTCATTTTTGGATGGTTTTAGTGGTTATAATCAAATTCAGGTAGCACCTGAAGATCAAGATAAGACCACATTTACTTGTCCATGGGGAACTTTTGCCTACCGAGTGCTTCCTTTTGGGTTATGTAATGCACCAACAACATTCCAAAGAGCAGTACTAGGAATTTTTTCTGATCTAATCCATGATTGTGTAGAGGTTTATATGGATGATTTTATAGTTTATGGTAATTCATTTGAAGAGGCATTAGAAAATTTGGAAAAATTTCTCATAAGATGTAAAGAAACAAACCTTTCATTAAGCCATGAAAAATGCTTTATGATGTTTACTGAAGGGATTGTTTTAGGACATCATATTTCAGGAGATGGGATTAAGGTTGATAGATCAAAAGCTGAAGTCATCTCCAAGTTACCTATTCCAAATTGTCAAAGAGATGTTAGAAGTTTTCTAGGATTTACTGGTTACTATAGAAGATTTATAGAAAACTTCACTAAAATAGCATCTCCACTCTTAAAATTTCTTACAAAAGACTGTGAATTTAAATGGGATCCTGATTGTCAATCAGTCTTTGAAACTTTGAAAACAAGAATATCTGAAGCACCTATCTTGAGAGGACCAAATTGGAAACTCCTTTTCCATATTTCTACGGATGCTTCAGATACAGCTCTGGGAGCTGTGTTGGGTCAAAAAGATTTAGTTCCTTATGCCATTTATTATACCAGTAAAAATTTGACTCCCACAGAGTTAAACTATACTGTGACTGAAAAAGAGTTTTTAGCCGTTGTTCATGCAATCAATAAGTTTAGACATTATATAACAGGCTATGAAACTTTTATTCATACTGACCATTCTGCAATTAGATATTTAATGAACAAACCCGTTACTAATGGCAGAGTGACAAGATGGCTCTTACTTTTGCAAGAATTCAATATTACTGTGTTGGATAGACCAGGAAAACAAAATACAGTAGCTGATTTCTTGTCTAGGATTCAGAATACTAAAGAAGATTCTCCTGTAGAGGATAAGTTTCCCGATGAATACTTGTTTGCAGTAACTATTAAGACTCCTTGGTATGCAGATATTGCTAACTATTTGGTTACAGGGAAACTGCCTTCACATTTATTTCCAAGTGAAAAAAAGAAAAATTATTCAGGAGAGTTCAAAATATTCATGGATTTCTAACGAATTGTTTAAAACAGGGCCAGATCTTGTGATCAGAAGATGTGTCAGGGAAGATGAAATGCCTGATATCCTTAAGGCATGTCATGATGAACCATGCGGCGAACACTTTGCAGACAAAAGGACAGCCTATAAAATCCTCTCTTTAGGATATTATTGGCCTTCCCTCTTCAAAGATGCAAAACAATATGTCAAAAGGTGTGACAGCTGCCAAAGAGTAGGGAAACCTACCCTTTCAAATGAAATGCCATTGCAAACACAGGTACTCATTGAACCCTTTGAAAAATGGGCTTTAGATTTCATCGGACCTATTAATCCACCATCTAAGCAAAAGAAGTATATATTGGTTTGTACTGATTATGTTACTAAATGGGTAGAAGCCAAAGCATTAGTATCTGCTACTGAAAATTCAGTTGTTCATTTTCTTTATGAGGATACTTTTACTCGCTTTGGTGTTCCAAGAAAAATTGTGACAGATCAAGGAAGCCAATTCACATCCAACCTGGTGGAGAAGCTGATGGAAGAATACAAAATCAAGCATAGAAGATCTACTCTTTACCATCCGCAAGAAAATGGTCAAGTGGAGTCTACCAACAAAGTTCTCGAAAGTATCATCACCAAAAATTTTCATCTACATAGAAGAGATTGGGCAGAAAGGCTTCCTGAAGCCTTGTGGGCCTATAGAACTACATGGAGAAATACAACAGGACATTCTCCCTATGAACTTGTTTATGGGAAGGAAGTCCTGCTCCCCATTGAGTTCCAAGTCAAGACCTTCAAGATAGCAGTTCAGTTGAGGATGGACTTATCAGAAGCCCAAAAGCATAGAATGGAGTAGTTGAACGAGCTAGATGAGATCAGACAAGAAGCAATTTTAAGAACTGATCTAGTTCAATATAAAAGAGCTAAATGGCATGACAAGTACATCAAAGAGAAGAAGTTTCAAGAAGGAGATTGGGCATTGTTATTTGATTCCAAGTTTAAAGATTTTCAAGGAAAATTTCAGACTCATTGGCTTTGGCCATATGAGATTGACAAGATCTTTAGCAATGGAGCGGTAAGAATCAAGACCATTGATGAGTTTCAAACTCCTCTTATTGTGAATGGCCACAGATTGAAAGTTTATCATAAGCCACTCTCAAAAGAGGAATTTTTCAAAATGTTTCAAGAAAATTATGCAATCAGGCTGGTACAGAAGAATTTTTCTTCTCCACCAGCCTAGCTTTTGTTTTTTTCAGTTTAAAAAAAAAAAAATAAAAAAAAAAAAAAAAATTGTATAAGCCTGAAAACCAATCACTGATTGGCAGTCTTATACAGAAAATATTGGGTGAAAATCAGGAACACCTGACACCCTATATTTTCCAAAAAAAATCTCTCTCTTTCATTTCACAAGTTTTGTGACCACCCACTCCATTCCATTCCACTTCATTTCACTCCACTTCATTCCATTTCACTTCATTTTATCTATTTCATTCCATTTCACCAATAAAATTCTCTTTCATGACCATTTCCATTTATTCAATTGTCATCCGTTCATTTCCATTCACCCAAATAATAGTTGTGTCAATTTCTGCAGCTGACATCTGTTTCCGCAGCTGACACCAGTTTCCGCAGCCAGAATAAGATTCCGCAGCTACCACTCTGTTTTTCAAAAGAATGTACAGCCAGATGTTATTTCCACAATCATGAAATCAAATGCAGGTATGAGGACCAATTATGAAGACATGGAGCATTCAAGATATCAATGAGGAGCAATTAATTGAAGACCAAGGAAAAATGGCAAGAATTCCAAGGTATGAGTAAAAATTTATTTCAAATGGCATTTAAAACACATTTTTATATAGTTATAAACCATAAGCTCCATTATGTGCAATGATTATATTGACAAACTCCGTAACCACTCCATGATCTCTATACAATCCTCCCACAATCCTTGCATTCATTCTCAAACGGTCCCATAATTAAACCTCCGATCTTCACTCATACTCCGATATTCCACCTGTGACAATGAAACGTAGTTGATTTGACTACGGCTTCTTTCAGCCGCATAAAATCCATAATCGTTGTATAAACGTGCTTACATTTATTCTGCAGCCACCAAATTTTAAAACACTGCCGGATGTGTTATACTCCTCCTATTGTTCTATTAATCTCACAGCCGCATTTCCGCCGTGCTCACGTAACCCTTCTCTGTTCCGCTTCACCCCATTTCGTTCTCTATTACGCTACAGTCTGTATACCCACTCTCTGATATCTACCTACAGTCATCGTGCTCATTTCCGTTCATTCAGCCGTCCTACTTCCATTGAACCCTCCTCACGCAGGCAAGTTTTTAAAGAGCAGAAAGAAGGATGGGTAAATTGTTGAGAGCAGAACCAGAGGGACCTAAATTCATGGAAGGATACCCGCAAGTCAAGGATATATTGAAGAAGGCAAAGTGGCTGCGGTTTATCCAAAAGTTTAGAGGCTACCATAAAGAGGTGACAAAAGCTTTTGCAAGGTCTTTCAATGGCCTGGAGGTAGAGATTGGAGACCTTAAGTTTACGATGAATGAGGCATCTATAGCATCTGCCACAGAACTTCTTCAAGAGGGTGCACGTTGGTTTAAGAACAAAAGCATTAGTGATGAAGCCTGGAGAGTGATTCTACATAACCCAGGTATGGACATAACTATTTTTAAAAGAGGAATTCATGTTCATGCTTTGAAAGAGGAATGGGCTACTTTGCTGCTAGTTGTTCAAAAATTTATCACCTGTGAGGGCCGTTTTGGGTCAATGTATATGTACCATACCCGATTGCTGATGAATTTTCTAGATAACCAGACCCTCAATTTGCCATAATTTTTATTAAATAGTTTGAAGAAGATGTCTGTGACTGTTCAGAAGCATTTAGGGGATGTAGAACCACATCTATATCACCATGGTCTTGTGAAAATTTTGATTGAAAAACAGTTAAAAGAGAAGAAGGACACATGGGAACAATTTTTTATTAGAAATTTCTTTGAGGAACCTCAAGAAATTCCTGAAGGTAGTACATCAAGAAGGAGTAGGAGAAAAAGAACAAATTATGAAACTCAAAGTACTCCTACTACTACAATTGAAATAACTAGTAGGGAAGAGACACTGTCAAAAAGGAAGAAGAAAGAAACCAAGGGTAAAAAGCCAATAACATCAAAAGAGAGGAAAAGTATTAAGGCTATGCATCAAACCCCTTCTTCCGAAGAAGATCATCAAGTGTTATCTGAGAGACTAGTTCACCTTCAAGAACAGTCATCTATGGCCAAGAAGAGAGGGAAAGGAAAACAAAAGCAAAAATACAGTGGTCCACAGCGTATAAGAAGAAGTTCCAGGCTTAAGGGGAAGTTGAGGAAAACGCAAACGAAAGGACCCCATTTTATTGATTTGGGAGAAGAAACATCTGAACAATCCCCAACTGACCATAGTCCATCTCACTCTCAGTCAGACAGTGAACCTAGTTCATTTCATTCTCAGTCAGACATTGAACATAGTCCATCCCATTCTCAGCCAGACGTTGATGTGAGCCCTTCTCAGCCAGATTTTGAAGACAACTCTCCTCCACAACATTTTGGGGATAGCCCAATAAAAACGACACCTGATATAGACCCAAAGTAGCAAGAATTATATGATTATATAGAATCTTTAGAAAAAGCAGCTACGGGTCCCAGTACTTCGTCCACTCAGCCTCACACAGCACAAGATGATCTAGTCCAATCACTGAAACAAGAAGTCTTTGAGCTAGAGATTTTAAATAGACACATTAAAAATGAAAATGAGACATTAAAGGAACAAAGAAAATTGGACAAAATCATTCATGATAATACCATGCTACATCTGGGACTATGGCAGAAGAAGAACAGGAAATTGAAGAAGAAATGCCAGAAGTTAAGCAGAGCACTGATTAATATCAAATTCAGATGCTTGATGAAAAAGCCCAGGATGTTAGGAGCACCAAGGAAGAGGAGGAGAGGACTGGATGTACTGGCTGAAGTGTCAAGGCATATGAATTGAAGAAGGATTATCAAAATTTTGGTTGCATGAGGACATGCAACACCTTCACAGTGGGGGTATGTTGAGTCTCAAATCTGCATCTTTCCTATACACCTTTCTAGACCTTTTTCATTCACCTGAACCTTCTAAAGTCGTCAATATCATTGCATATTAATTGTAAAAGAGCATCTAAAATGGTTTTTAACTATGTTTTGTGTCTGCTGTTTGATTTATTTTTTTTCTCATTTAGTTGCGGAATCTTGCCACTTTCCGCAGCTGTTGCAACTTTCCGCAGCCATTTTGTGAAAGTCTATGTTGCAGGTGTCTTCAAGCAATTCAAGCCACATGGGCAAGTCAGAAATGATGTGGACATGGATCGTGTCCTATTGGCTCGGGCAAATTCACCTAAGGAGGTTGTGGTCAAAGGTGGCCAAGTGGAAGTCAACCGTAGAGTCCCACGGTGACAG
Source organism: Pinus albicaulis (assembly GCA_034641835.2). Classification (NCBI taxonomy): domain Eukaryota; kingdom Viridiplantae; phylum Streptophyta; class Pinopsida; order Pinales; family Pinaceae; genus Pinus; species Pinus albicaulis. The sequence goes on from CM076574.1 coordinate 1,072,299,597, forward strand.
GACTCTGTTTCTCATCACGTGAATATTTTTATGACCGTTTCTAATTTACGGGAGACACATCAACACCTGTACACGGCTCCATAAGCCGAATCCAACATCCACTCTTCATAGATTTACTCCTCACCGCGGCCATGATGCTGGATCTCTGGACGTGATGGTTCACGTGTCTCTATCAGCACAAACTTTAGGGAATTAGTTATATCACCTTTGTTATAAATAACGCGTTTTCATATGCATAATAGTTAGCCTCCATATAGCTTTGTAATGTAATCGCGTTGCCACTGTGCTGTAATATCATTTCTCTGTTATGACTACATTTTAATATATAAGAAGACTCTGTTTCCAAGCGTAATTCGTATTTGAAGGCTGTTGCCCGAGGCTGGTGCAGAGGGCCCCTGCATCACTTTTCGTGTTTAAAATATCAGATAGTTTCTTGTTTTATTTCTTTAAGTTCATTGGTGTCATAAGTCATTTGTACGTGCTTTATTTCACATCTTTTCTGTATTTTTATAAGTCATCTCTGCTCATGCTTCATGTTTTATATTTTACTTCTGTCCATAATCTTTTATGTATTATGTTGTTGTTAACTGATCAACGTTCTTGTTTCAGATTACAATAGACAGCCCGGGCATTTGCACATATTTTTATAATGACTAATGACATGGAATCAATATTGTCCTTCTGCTGATTTTTTTTTCTTAGTTTTTGTTTAATTCCAGCACTGTTTTGTTTATTTCAGTCTTGCACATTTGCTTTAGTAGTTAGATTAGATATTAAACTGTTCATGTCATTTTCAACATTTCAAAACCATAGTCGACCTAATGGTATAGATTATATATGATATGCAGTTTGATAAATACTTTCTGCTAGAAATATTGTTGCTCATGTCATTTTCGGTTACCTCCGAAAGCCACAGCTGGACTGATGGTGAGGGATTGAAGTATGAGTGTGTAGTTTGATATTAGTTTACTTTCTGCAAGTTAGATATATTAAATTGCTCATGTCATTTTCAGTTACCTCCGAAAGCCACAGCTGGACTGATGGTGAGGGATTGAAGTATGAGTGTGTAGTTTGATATTAGTTTCTTTTTTCTGCAAATTAGATATCAGATTGCTCAAGTTGTTTATGGTTACCTCCGAAAGCCATAGCTGGACTAATGGCGAGGGATCAGAATATAAGTTGATGTAATTTGATTTAGATTTACTTTGTTGCAATTCTTGGATTTCTTTAAGTATAGTTTCTTTTGTGTTTAGACAGCAGCAAGGATAGTTTGGTTTTCATGCTCAATAGTTCACTGTTTTGATTTACTAGGTTAGCAGCACATTTTCATTTCCTTTCAAGTTTTGTCATTGTATGTTTCAAATTCCTTTTGAAGTTTCAAGTTGGTAAATCATTATAAAGGATATCATTGCCTTGAACAATCATAACCATACTTGTTTTTATTTTAAAATTTCCATCTCACATTAGAAAACTAAAAACGACAAA